>OZ012701.1:18650315-18692815 GCA_963942565.1 Maea johnstoni | reverse complement strand
AAAGTAAAAATCATTACAACGATTATGTACATAACAAATAAAGTTATTCTATAAGAAATGTCTTATGTATTATTTTGAAGTTAAACTTTTTAAAAATTTAAATAGTGTTTTACAAGATTAGTATTTACAAAAAACAGATACCAAAATCTAGGGTGTCTTTTTACCTAAAATCAGGTATTTTTCATGAACCAGAGAGTCCAAAAGACACCCTGCTGGCTAAGACCCTGCTTCTTGGCCTGGTCCAAGGCAAGGGCACGATTACATACGCTAAAAGTTGACTTCGGCCAAAAAATTTACATTTGCTTAGTTTGGGCACCCAGTTTCTAAATCCTAGCTAAGACGCTGTATACAGTCCAAGACTAGCATCAAAAGGGAATTCAGAAAAGCCCTCTTTAAAAAAAATCGTTCTTTTTTAAATATATTTCGAAATTTTGAATTATTTAATATATAAAATTTGGCTTGACCGCCTTCTAAGCTACTCCTCTGCCAAAGTTTGAATCCCAAACTAGGCATGTGAAAATGTTCCCAGTGACCGAAAGGTTTGGCGATGGTTTCCTCTGAATGCTGCAGCAGAGAACCGCAACGCCATAGGCACAGCATGCTAGCACCTAGGGTATGTGCGCCTCGGGTTACGCGGTGTAGCCTTGGTCACGTGATCTGATCTGTGCAATTAGCATGCAGCATCCTTTCTAGGTCAGATAGTTGCCAAGGAGATGGGAGGCAGCGACATTTGATGATGCATGGACAGTGCCCGATCCCGGTCTACTCATCTCAGGCTGCAGGAACTCCCTGTGTGACCTGGATCGAAGGTCACTGCAGGCGATCAGCTGATATACCCTGCTTGAAGCCAATAAGCATGCTCTTTCTCCTTCAGCCCGATCCTTAATGACCCAAGTGTAGCACTATTTACACTATGGGTGCTGAATAACCAGCCGTAACACTCGCACTGCAAACTGGGCCTCATGAAAAAAGTGATTGCCAAACTTAATTGAGTCAGTGAGACTATAGATTATGTGTCCAGGGCTCATAATGGCTCCTATGGTAATTGGTCTACATGTGGCGACCAGTCCATGTTCTATTCATCTATGTTGTAACTTAAAAACTGTAAAATGCTGCAATGAACTTACCTTCTGCCTGTTCTGTGGATTCATTTTTCATGACATATGAGTAGACAGCATAGCATGCCATGGTGGTCACACTACCTGCAATGAACTGTCTCATGGCTGCAGAGATTTCTGACAACGTGAGAATTTCACTTGCCTTCACCGTTGTGTCTTGTGATCAGTGTAGATATGTCGCTACCTGTCTGTGCGAGTACTCTAAGAAAGTGTACGGAGACAGGAAATGTACTCGCGGCATGCGCCGGGGATAATCGTAAAAGGTTCTTTGTAGCATTAGCCAATGATATTGTCGAATTTAGCTTTCGGTGTACCGATTGGTGTAACAAACGGAAGATAAACGAATGCTACTGACTATCAGCGCAGGGGGGTTGGAACCCGCCCCATAATGCATTGTACCATAAGTACTGTTGTAGATGCAAAGGTCCAATGCCCTACCGACACAAGGATGTCATATTTGTACAAGTACGGTTGTAGATGCAAAGCATCAATAGTCAAAAGGCGGGGCCAAGTTATTTATGAACTTGTGAGGGAACCGGATGTATAAAAAACATTAACATTATAGAGGAAAATAATTTATAATGACTAAATTTGTATCATTTTTGTAGTCTAACTCTAAATGTAGGCTCCGCAGACCATTTTTTAAATATGATCCAATCATAACAAACGATATATCATCTGAAAGCACATCATCTCAGGAGCAGTATAGAGCAGTTTGAAGATGTCAAGGTTAGGGCCCTAAAATTGACATTTTTTTAAAAAGACCAAAAATGCGTCCCACTAATGCCCCCAAAACAATACACCTGATTATATTTCCGGGAATAGTTTTATTAACCCTATAGGGGTTACTGAAGCACCATAAAAAGTTAGAAGTCTCAGGTATAAGTGTATGACCCTGTGCTGCCACCCTGAAAACTGTATCTCCCACCCGAAAATGGGAAAAAATGATAATTTTTGCCAAAAATTCAGATGTCAAATTTTCCAAGACATTCACTCATAAGAACCAATACATAAAATGAAAGCTCTAAGTTCCTGGATTTAGGATATGCAAGTGGTAATGCTCCTAGTCAGAAATATATGGTAATAGGGTTGTTTCAAGGAAGGGGGGGGGGGGGGGTGGGGTTGGTGTGAAAAAACTTGATTTGAGATGAAAACTTTTTATTTTGAGGAAATAATTTTCCTTTTTTTTACCCTTTTTGGATGTTGCACCAGTACCCTAACAACCTTATATACACTTGCCTTTTTGTTGTTTGCATGTTGCTGTACATGTACTATCTATTTGGTTGTGGTGAACTTTACACTTTCTTCTGCTTTCAGGTGATGGCGTGCCAGTCACCTGAACCTCCCATTCAGTTTCTAACCACGCCTGCAACCCCCTCCTTTCTTATAGTTTCCCACACTAGATATACATTCTAATCATTCATACCATTAGATTTTAGATGATTTTGATGTTCTGTCACATGTTTAACCAAGACATTTGAAAATTTAGATTGGAAAATGATTAAAATACAGGCAACTCTACTTAACCGGACTGATGTGGACCCTAAATTTCTGTCCGGATTAGGCAAAACCTGGATTATGCATATAGGAATTATATGTATAGGAAGGGACTGGGACCTTCCAATCTGTCTAGTTTAGATGAAAATCCAGACTACACATATCCGGATTAAGCAGAGTTGCCAGTATAACAATTATACTCCAGTGTGGTGGCAAGCAGTGGGTTGTTGAGGGTCCAAAGCCCCTAAGTGGGATGGGAGATTGAAATCCAAGACAACATTCATTACAATCAAGAACAAGATAAGGATCAAGAACAATACATCACAAAACATACAAAAGGAATGATTTACTGGCACAACATATTTAAGATCAATATAAACAATTTCATTTATCAAGAATATCTAAAAACACCCTTTTAGAACAAAAGTATGAATAAAATTAATTCTGCTTTAGTTTAGTTGCCATTTATAAGAAAATAGAATGTGTGATCATTTGTGCTAAATATATAAGAATATTATTGTATATATTGAGATAAGGTACATGTATGTTGTGCCAATAAATAATTCCTTACCTCTATTCATTCAAACGAAATTATTTATCATAATTTGTCTCGTATACAAATTTATCTTTCAAGAATATTTTCGAAAAATACCTATCAAGCACAAGAACAAAATACATCACAATATATTCAAAATAAATTATTTATTGGCCAAACATAAATTATCTCAATACAAACAATGTTATTCATCAAGGATGTTTTTTTTAAATACCCATTATTATCACAACATTAATGAATAGCACATAATTTTACTTTTATTTTATCTGGCATTAATAATGACATAGAGCGCAAAGATTCACAACAGAATCACTTCATCATCACTTTATCACCAAAAAAGTAAAATAGAGCAAAATCTGAGTCTGATATTATAATAATAATAATATTGTCATTTGATATTGCGCCCTTTCCATATAAACATGCTCAAAGGCGCATTACATTCCATTGTCAAAGGATAGATGTTGATATCCACATAGTTAATTGATATATACTGTAAAACTGGTAATGTTTGCGTGTAGTAAATATTGCGTTTTTTTCATTTTCTCTTTTATGCGTGTTTTAATTAATGCGACTAGTCTATTCAATTCAAATTCTCGCGCACACGACTCAAGGGACTGGCACCAGTCCATCCACTGAACCCAGCCGACACACGGCAATCGCGATCTGGTCGCCGAACCACGCCAGCTGCCGTGTGACCTTCCATTTGGTATATACAAACAGTTCTCCCTTAAACACGGCAGTTAGCAACATAAAAACACGCAACGACACTAGCGACGGCAAATCTTCAGCATTTTATTGACAGACATTCATAATAAAATCATTCTAAGCGGGATAAAACTGTATTGTACATTTCAAAAATGACGTCAATTTGAATTCCAGCGCATAACGCACAGCGGTCACCGTACAACGTACATGTATCCCTCCACTCCATCAAGAAAAATATCCTAGAAAAACACGGCTATGACCAACATATAGGGCGCCTAAACACTAACAACGCCAAGGATTCAACATTTCACTGACGGACGATCATAATAGAATGCTTAGAACTGTGTAAAAAACGCATGGTCGGGTTATTTGTGTGGTCAAGTGATCACTGACAGTCCACTTGCTGCTCTGAGTAACTGAACTGGAAATGAGTGAGCGCAGTCAAAATAGTTGGTATAGCGGTCAAGACCGCTACAATCGAAGAATTGGCGCACAAACGTCTAGAACCCTCTGGCTTCTGGGGGCCTCCAGACCCCCGGCTGCAATGGCAGTGTGCCACAGTCAGCCCTGCACACCAAGAAAAGGTAAGAAGGTAAATTGTTTTCTCAAAACAGGAAGAATTTTCATCTGGAATAATTCATTTAGGGCTCAGATAAGGCTGAAAATTCATCTCAGAGCATCTAGAACCCTCTGGCTTCTGGGGGCCTTGGGCGGCCCCAAGACCCCCGCGGCCGCAGTGGTAGTATGCCTCAGGCAGACAGCCTTGCACACCAAGAAAGGGTAAAAAAGGTAAATGATTTTCTCAAAATGGGAAGAATTTTCATCTTGAATAATTCATTTAGGGCTCAGATAAGGCTGAGAATGCATCTCAGAGCATCTAGAACACTCTGGCTTCTGGGGGACCCAGACCCCGGGCCGCAATGGCAGTGTGCTACAGGCAAACAGCCCTGCACACCAAGAAAGGGTAGAAAAGGTGAATGATTTTCTCAAAACAGGAAGAATTTCCATCTGGAATAACTCATTTAGGGCTCAGATAAGGCTGAGAATTCATCTCAGGGCATCTAGAACCCTCTGGCTTCTGGGGGCCTTAAGCAGACCCCAGACCCCCCGCCGCAATGGCAGTGTGCCACGGGCAGGCAGCCCTGCACACCAAAAACGGGTAAAAAATGGTAAATAGTTTTCTCAAAACAGAACGAATTTCATCATCTGGAATCACTCATTTGGGCCTCATATAAGGGTGATAATGCATCTCAGGGCATCTACAACCCTTTCGCTTCTGGTAGTCCCCACACCCCCGGCGGCAATGGCAGTGCGCCACCCGCGGATGGAGCCTGTGCGCCAATGGTATACGGACTTGGACACCCTAGGTCCCTGAAAGTGATGAAAAAAAATTGAGCCCTCAAAATCTGTGAAAAAAAAATTGAGCCCTGAATTGGTGAAAAAAAATAATCGTGCCCTGAATCTCAACAAAAAAATTGTGCCCTAACTTCTATACACGCCCCCTCCCCCCTGGATATCTAATGGTCAATGCCTAACGTAACGTCCCTATGCTAGTGTTGCTCTGACGGGCCTAACCTATACGGCAGACGGGAGGGACAGCCTAAGGGGGGAAGTCAACTAGTCTATGTCGTACCATGGTACAGGTATGACATACTCCACTCGCTTAAATTACTTGAAAAAACTCTTAAATCACTTGAAAAAACTAGCTTAAATCACTTGAAAAAACTCTTAAATCACTTGAAAAAACTAGCTTAAATCACTTGAAAAAACTCTTAAATCCCCTGAAAAAATTAGCTTAATTCACTTGAAAAAACTCTTAAATCCCTTGAAAAAAATCTTGAATCCCTTGAAAAAACTAGCTTAAATTACTTGAAAAAACTCTTGAATCACTTGAAAAAGCTAGCTTAAATAACTTGAAAAAACTTAAATCCCTTGAAAAAACTAGCTAAAATCACTTGAAAAAACTCTTAAATCAGTCGAAAAAACTCTTAAATCCCTTGAAAAAACTAGCTTAAATCCCTTGAAAAAACTAGCTTAAATCACTTGAAAAAACTCTTAAATCACTTGAAAAAACTAGCTTAAATCACTTGAAAGAACTAGCTTAAATCACTTGAAAAAACTCTTAAATCACTTAAAACTCGAAAAAACTCTAAAATCACTTGAAAAAACTAGACACATTGAGACAAGGAACCAGCAAGTTTTAAGAGAGTTTTTTCAAGTGATTTAAACTAGTTTTTTTCAAGTGATTTAAGAGTTTTTTCAAGTGATTTAAGCGAGTGGAGTATGTCACACCTGCACCATCATAATGTTGTGATAAAGATTATTTCATCGCTACTGAAAATTGGATATTCTGTACTATGAATTAAAACAATACCAGCCGGCTAGTTCAATAATATTGAACCTTACTATATGCAACGATATCCGGGGGGGGGGGGGGGGGGGGGGGGGGGGGGGGGCACTCAGGTACAGAGGGGGGCCGCACCTTAGTTACGTATTTCGCGGAAGAAGGGGTCTTTTTTTAAGACCTCCGCATGTCCGCGATCTTGTAAAAGAAGGGTACTTTTTTGTACCAAGGTACGAAGTATGGGGGTCAAAATCCCCTTACAATCCACGAAATATACGCGGCTCTGACGCCGAGTGACTCCCGAAGTGACTGGGCTTCCGAGTCTGTTGCCGCAACTTGCTGCCGCTAAACACGCAGAGGATTATAAAATCTTAAGTTAAAATACGTGTTCCCGTTCATCCAATGTCAGTGTTTTGATAAAAGAAGGGGTGTTTATTTAGTGGAAAAAATCAGCATTTTATTAAAATAAGGGTGCTTTTTTGGCCAGAAATCAGTGCTTTAGGGGTATTTTTTAATTTTGATAACGAACGTATGCGCCCCCCTAAATACCCAAGTGCCCCCCCGGGAACGATATCTTATTGTGGATGTTCTACGCTGCACATGTAAGGTTCAATGCCATCCTCTAACTTTATGCTAGCAGAGGTGGTTTAGCATAAAACCCATAAACGGAAGCAATACTAGGCTTCTTGGTCTTGAAAGTGTCATTTACTACCATATTATAGGCCTCCTTTCAGCAAATATTCTGGATATTTCGTAATAGAAACAATACATAATATTTAGGTTAATAATATACTTGTTGCATTTGCGCTAATCCAAATTTCAAATTAAATCCGTTCTGTAAATAAAAATTGGGCAGCCCAAGTCACAATGTATAGCTTGGACAGCAGTGCCAGTACTTATCAAGCTCCAGAGTTTAAGTAGTTTGCAAAACAAAGATAACTTTAACTGTGTGTTCATTTGTTTAAAGTTTTAGAAGTTTTACAGTGTTAAAGCATCATGCTTATTGTTATTTAGGTAACAGTTGGACTGCAAAATCAGTGAATAATAGTCATCCAAGAAGAAAACCTCAGAGACTCAGGGATTTGCAAAGTGAATCTCAATTTCATTTGTGAAAACATTTAAGATTTATGTCATTATCATGCGATAATTCATTCTAAACAATTCTGGCATAATCGTGACTAGTTGCAATTGACACTTTGTACACTTAGTTTTTAATGTGTAAATCAGTTTTATAAAGGTTTTAATAGGTTTATCACTTGAACAAGTGATGTGTGTAACTCTACATTACTACCTCAGATACTCATCTGCATTGGTAACTTGATCTCTTTTAACTGAACAAACCTTTAATTTTATTTAAGTTCCATATCTTCAGTTTATGTTTATTTATTCATATTTTGAAATAATTGCAGTAATAGCTCCATCCGTGTGAGTTTTGCCAATTTCCAATGTGATAATTGTATTTATGCAAGGTTTGAAATGTTAATCTATGAAGACTTAGTGCCAAATGAACATTTTGGGATATTATTCTTGTTGAAACAAGGTCTAATCAAACAAAAAAATATTATGGACATCTGCTACTTTATTCAGTCATTTCGGCTGTGTGCTGTTGCCAACAAGGTTATGCATGACTTACAACAATTATTGCACCTTAGCCTAAATTCCTCTTCTATGACAAGGGAATAACAAAAACATATTATGTTTAGGTTACAATTTATAGTAAGGTGTTGCTAGGTGCTACCTTAGTGATTTTAATTGGCAAATGTCAATTATGATGCTAAAAGAACACCTCCAATGAAAAAGTTTCACTTTTTCACATTCCTTAAATACTTGTCAGATAATTTCCCATCGGTAAGAGGGTCTGTTCATTGAAGATGATGATGAAAAATAACAAGTATTATGCCTCCTGACAATTATACCTCTGTTCCATACATTTGCATGAATAAATTTGTGCATTACTTTGCATCTTACATAACTACAGGTTACCCATCCTCCTGCCTCCAAACATCAAGTCACAAATGCCATATTATAGGTTACCAGGGGTTCTTTTCAACTTTTCCAACTGATATCTGCTATTTGAGTATCAATTTCAAAGGTTACATATTTTCACTGAAAATATGATAATTAAACATATCATTTTTATTATGAATTTTTCTCTAAGATGCTTTGCGTATTTCATTACGGGGGTTTGGCCCAGTATGGAGAACCCTTCTCCCTATTCCGTGAGGTAGCTTACATACTTTTTTTCCCAGGGTACCCCCACATTTACAGTTAAAGTTATAGAACATGTCAAGGAAATTAAAAGAGTTTTGAAACTTTACTTAACAAAAAAGGGTTAAAACATAAGAAACATATAAGAAACAAACACATACTTTGGTAAAAGTCACTTTTATTTCATCCAGTATATAGTTTAATTCAAGCATAAACAAGTAAATACATATTTTCATGCATCAGTACAACAAAATAAGCCATTTCTACCAGTAAGGTCTATTTTGGGCTGGTCCATTGAAATGTTGAGGTACCAAACTTCAAAATGCTATAACTTTTTTGTGTGAAGGGTTTGGTTGTGAATATTTTGGGATTTTACACTCAAAATATGGTACCTTCAGAAAAAAAGACAAGTTCCAGAAAGATCTGTACCACAGTGCATGTTGATGTGAACCAGATTTTAGCCAAAATATGTACCTTTAACGCAGAATGGCTGATAGATACACAGGTGTTGATGAAATCTCCTTTGTAGTTCTAAGGTAGGAGTATTATCTCAGAGCCCTTATCGTCATCATCAATAGTAAAAGGATACTACTTTTGTCTAATAAAATCTTGTTTTCTAAACCAAGAACAAAGTAGTTTTAGAATTGTTTCCCAATCCCTATATAACGTAATTCTAGAACGTACCACATTTTGCCTTTTCATGTCCCTTCTCTTAAGCTCTCTATTTCATTCCTTTTACCAACTAATAGTTAGGATAACTCGTAACCGTTTTTGGCCAAGTACTCCTCTAGAAGGAGTATCTCAATTATAAGAGTATTTTCCAATTCCCTTTCCTTTCATGCAAGTTTCTTTGAAAACTCAATATTTTCACCTCTTGTTTGGCACAGTAAAGTCTCTAAGAAAAGTGTGGAACGCCATATGACCAAAATTTCAACATTTGGAATAAACCACGCAACCTGACTGAAAACGATTCAACTTGATTCAAAACGATTCAACATGGCAAAAACGCACCAACCTGCATTCATCAGTATCATTCGGCCAGATATAGAAGAATGCATGTTGAGTCGTTTCTGCATATGCATGTTGATGCATTTTGGCCGTTCACCTATGTCAGAATTGAATTAGGGGAGAACCTATGGTGAAGGGGAAACTCTTTGCCATGTTATCCATACAAGGACAACGTGGCATCTGTGTTTAATGGACGGAATTTAGGTATTTTTAGCATCGGACATGGAGAGAGAGTGATAAATACACGTTAGCACAAATCTGAAATAAAGGGTATCAAAGAAAACGAAGAAGAATATAATTAAATGTGGATAAGAGGGGCTTGTATGACCAAAACTAATGCCTTCTAGGAAATAAAAGAAAAATAATTAAGAATGATATTCATTTATTTACTTACAAATGAAAGAACGTCATAATATCTATCAATATTCATAAATCAATTTCAATATTCATAAAAAAAATTCAAAATCGCCATATACCTTACGGGAATATTCATAATGGGTTATGAATATTGAAAAATGATTCCCAGGTAAAGAAATGTAATTTTTTATCAATAGTGTAGTTTGGGGTTCTCGAATTTAAATTTAAAATTCAATTTTACTCATTTACATTTTTTTAAACTCAATCAAGAACCATCTCTAATTATGATTTTTTTTTTTAAATTCTGAATGTAGATCTAGATCTAAATCTTAATATCGATCCAGATCAAAATATAGAATAAGAATTGGGCCGAGCATAAAGGAATTCCAGATGGCAGTATGGACGGACCTTCCCCTTCACCATAGGTTTTCCCCTTCAAGTGCGGCATTGGTGAATGGCTAAAACGATGCAACTTGCACATACGACTTAACATAGCGAAAACACACCAACCTGCATTCGTCTATATCATTTGGCCAGATATAGAAGAATACAGGTTGGTGCGTTTTCGCCATGTTGAGTCGTTTTGAAGTCAATTGGAGTTCGTTTTGCATGCAGGTTTAATCGTTTCAGTCAGGTTGCATGGTTTTTTCACATGTGTATTTTTGGTCACATGGCGTTCCATAGAAAAGGCTGTCAGAGATAGATAACTTAAGTAATTCTCCATCATCTAGATGTACAAACTCTAACGAATAAGTATGCAAAATAAGTGAATTTTCGTTTCTCATCATTTCAATAAATTCAGAAACTTTAAATGAAGATTTCCTCAATTTCCCTCTTGTTTGAGTTGTTTTTTAAAAAGTTAATTTTAACTGTTGTCACTTTTTTAAGCGAGTAATATTTCTGGTTCAGGATTTTAACTGACAAGAAATAGTGATCTTCTACAAAGTTTGAAAGAGTGCCAAAAACGTCTCTCATTGGGAGTTGTTAACACCAGGGATCAATAATTTGATCTTCGTTACTTTTTTCAGAATTCTGCTGTTTGCCACTTTATTCCTGATTTCTTTGTATATGTCTTTTAAAGTTAGATGCAGATTCCAATCTCTTTTGATTCTATTTCTAATAATGAAAGAAGATTTGCAAACCAATCTTGTTTGTCCTGGTTAGGTTCCGTAAAGATTAACAAATACAATATCACGTATGATGCCCTTCAGAGTCTTTAAGAGGGGATCCGCCATGGCCTAGTTATTTCTGTTGTATCTTTCTCCTTTTTTTGTTTTTGATATGTTTCATATGGGACGGATATAAGTTACAAAAACAGATGCAATTAGAAGACTACATGTAGCTAACTTTATTTTGCCTTTAAAGGAAGATAAGATTCCCCGAAGTGAAGACTGGTATGCGTTATGTTTACATTTCTTCTGTTGTTAAAAGGTTATTACAATTGCAATATCATTAATTAGGTTGGCCTTTTCCATTTGGGCAACATAGCAAATATTTGTTTGTATCCGGCCCTGATTTCTGACATTCTCAGCGAGTAGATGATGGGATCGGCAACTGAGTTGAGCATCGACCACCCATATAGAGCATTAGATAGACCAGGTGGTCTCAGGCTCTGATCAGGAAAGACCACAGTCACGCCGTAAGCGGGGGCCATGAATATTACCATCGTTACCGCCACCAGCAGAATCGTAATTGTAGTCTTTTTTGCTCGATTAGGATTGACAGCAACAAAAGCCTCCGGGGAACTCGGATGGGAGTGAATCGCATTGCTGATATTTCTGACTTGCATCCACACTCTGATATAAAGAAACACCGTCAGCACAGCAGCTGTTCCATACATAATAAGCATTGTGGTCTTTACAGCTTTACTTGCATTGCTGGGACTATAATCCACACAAAATTCTCCAACCCCTGATCCGCCTTCAATGAATCCAATCAGGACCAACAGGAAACCAGTCAATATGCTTACAAACCAGACTAACGCAATTGCAAAATTTGTTCGTCTACCTGTAATGCATCTTGCATGATGCAGAGGTAAACATATAGCATAGTATAGATCAATTGCCAAGCACAGCAAAGTACCAAATAAGGTAATAAGTTGCATATACTTCCATGCATCAAATATGATGTCAGCTGTACATATGTACATAATACAGATACCTCCCTCTCCTCTGCCTCTTTCTATCCCTCCTTCGCTATACTTAACTATATCAACCACAATAGAACCTGAATGACACATGACCAGTAACATGTCAGTAACGCTAAGGTTAATGAGGAGGCGATGGACAGGTCTTTTGTCACGGACTGCAACATAGATTGCCGCCATTGCGGTGACATTCATGAATACACCCACTACACTGATAACTATGGCGATTACATCATAAACAATGTAGCTCTTTTCCACTCGTACTGTTGTCAAGTTATCCATTTCTATCTATAAATGCAATAGATATATCAAATGATCGTATGGAAATTTAACATGTTGAAAACCTGTTTAATATACTTGGCCCCATTCATGAAATGTATTTCATTTGCATGATATCATGTAATTGTAGTTGTATTTCAAGCGCAGTAATGCAACTTCAATTGTCTTTCAGGCACAGCTAGTAGCGTAACTGTAGTTGTCTTTCAGGCACAGTAGCATAACTGTAGTTGTCTTTCAGGTACCGTAGTGTAACTGTACCTGTCTTTCAGGTACAGTAGTGTAACTGTAGTTGTCTTTCAGGCACAGAAACACAACTCTAGTTGTCTCTCAGGCACAGTAACTCAACTTTTGTTTTCCGCCAGGCAAAGAGACACCACTTTGTTTATCACTTGCAGATGCACATGTAGTTTCGTTTGGCAAAGATGTTGTTAGTATCTGATAATATTTGATTTCCCGGTCCACTGTTTGGTGATATGATGAGCAATTTCTTGTGATTCTCGTGGCCGTGCTGCTAGTGCTACTAATTGTTATTCAGACCTGAAGATACTACTGTACCATCCTATACACATTAAAATGCAGTGTTCATATAATTCCATTTGGTATTTTGTATGGTGTACCTCTTAAGTGTTTGTCCATTCCCCCATTTAAAGGCAGAGCGTTCTTACCTGCAATTGGTATCTTGTATCGAGAATGTCACTGTTGATCGTCCATCCACATTTAAAGCTAGTGTGCATTTACCTGCATTTGGTATCTTGTATTGAGAATGTCACTGTTGGCTGTCCATCCACATTAAGAGCTAGTGTGCTTTTACCTGCATTTGGTATCTTGTACCGAGAATGTCACTGCTGACTGTACATCCACATTTAAAGCTACTGGCTTTTACCTGCATTTGGTATCTTGTATTGAGAATGTCACTGTTGGCTGTCCATCCACATTAAGAGCTAGTGTGCTTTTACCTGCATTTGGTATTTTGTATTGAGAATGTCACTGTTGGCTGTCCATCCACATTTAAAGCTAGTGTGCTTTTACCTGCATTTGGTATCTTGTATTGAGAATGTCACTGTTGGCTGTCCATCCACATTTAAAGCTAGTGTGCTTTTACCTGCATTTGGTATCTTGTATTGAGAATGTCACTGTTGGCTGTCCATCCACATTAAGAGCTAGTGTGCTTTTATCTGCATTTGGTATCTTGTATCGTGTCCATTCCTAATTTAATCATAATGTGTACTAAATATTTGACTCGCCATCCAAAACTTAAATGCAGAATATGTATTTGGTACCTTGCATCAAGTGTGTCATTGTATCACACACATTTTAATTGACTGTCCATTCCTAATTTAGATATGGTGTGTTTTTACCCGAATTAGGAATCGTGTACTGTGTACTTCATAATTGAATGGCTATCCCAAATTTAAATGCAGAATGTTCAAATCTGCATTTGGTATCTTGAATCGAGAATGTCTTAGTTGAATGTCCATCCAAATTTCAAATGCAGAATGTTTATACCAGTACTTGGCATTTTGTATCAAGAATGTCATAGTTCACTGTTCATCCTGCAGTTAAAGCCAATGTGCTTTTACCCGTGTATAATAACTTGAACCACGCACTTCATAATTGACTACCTATCCCACATTTAAATTAGGCAGAGTGTCCTTACCTGGGCATAGTATCTTGTATCGTGTACGTCATACTTGACTCTTAATTATCCCCCAATTAAAGGCAAAGAGCGTATACCTTCATTTGGTACTTAATATTGCACATTTGATTAGTCAATGTCCACTGACAGTGACTCCTTCATATTTGTAATACTGATCAACTGTTAATCCAAAGTGAACCTTAAGCCAGTACATCTATGCATTAAGCATGTCTGTTTGTTAATACTGCTTCCTTCTATGGATAGCTTATAGAGAGAAGACAATCAGTTGCTACGCAAACATTAGTGAATAGAAACTATATCTAGTAAACTATAGAGAAATTCAGAAGGTTTGTAGGCAAGGGACCACAATTTTTATATCATTACTATTTTTTTCCTTATAAGTAGTAGTAGTAGTAGTAGTAGTAGTAGTAGTAGTAGTAGTAGAAGAAGTAGTAGTAGTAGTAGCAGCAGAAGCAGTAGTAGTAGTAGTAGCAGTAGTAGTAGTAGTGGTAGTAGTAGCAGTAGTAGTCGAATCAGTAGTAGTAGCAGTAGTAGAAATGGTAGTAGTCAAATCAGTAACAGTACTTCTAGTAGTAGTAGTAGTAGTAGTAGTAGTAGTAGTAGTAGTAGTAGTAGTAGTAGTAGTAGTAGGGGAGGAAGGTCGTGTGAACATCTCGGTGGATACAAGTCTAAAACCGAATACCTTAGTAGTAGTAGTAGTAGTAGTAGTAGTAGTAGTAGTAGTAGATGTAGCAGCAGCAGCAGTAGTAGTGATTGTAGTTGTAGTGATAGTAGCAGTAGTAGTAGTAGTAGTAGTAGCAGCAGCAGCAGCAGCTGCAGCAGTAGTAGTTATACTAGTAGTAGTAGTAGTAGTAGTAGTAGTAGTAGTAGTAGTAGTGGTTTTTTTTTTAATTTTTTTTCCTCACATTTGTGCCAATTGTGGCTAATTCGTGACTAGCCAGTTGTAAGTAGTGGAGGAAACCGGAGTACCCGGCGAAAACCACCGCCTAGCCCCAAGTCACTGGCAGTAGTAGAAGTAGTAGTAGTAGTAGTAGTAGTAGTAGTAGTAGTAGTAGTAGTAGCAGTAGTAGTAGTAGTAGTAGTAGTAGTAGTAGTAGTAGTAGTAGTAGTAGTAGTTGAGATAGGACGTTCTATATATGGAAAACCTTTGTCATCATAAACAGCAGCACCGGCCGAAGCTGCAGTAGTAGTCGAACCAGTAGAAGTAGTAGTAGGAGTAGTAAAAGTAGTAGTGGAATAAGTAGTAGTAGCTGTAGTCGTAGTAGTTGTAGTAGTAGTCGTTGAGATAGGAGTTCTATATATGGAAAACCTGTGACATGACATTCTGAGGCAAGCTTCCCCACCTCCACCATCCCCCATATCAAGAGTACCAAGTTCCCCATATCTCCTACCTGACCAGGTCAATTAAAAGTGCATTTGGACGTCATCCAAATATTCTACCTGTTTGTCCGTGATGTAGATTAAATATACCACCAAAATCATTATGCCATGCATTGTCACGACTGTAAACATTCGCTATAATGGCCTGCCAGTGTAAATTAAGTATTTGTCTTTGGTAACCTGAGCATCGGGAGCAGCAAATAAATGCAACAACTTGCCTGCTGTAAAATCCTGACAGGGGCATGTGAGAAAGCTACAAGTGACTTGGACTCAGGTGGTGGTTTTTACCGGGTAGTATGGTTTCCTCCACCACTTACAGCTGGCTAGTCACAATTAGGCGACAATATGGCGGAAAACGTGACATTAATCAGAATTTCAATTTCCAGACTGTTATCTCTAGATCCCCTCAATTAAAATTGTAAGGTCAGCATTATGGTATGGTCAAAATAGCAATAGTTAATAGCACGTTTATAACAATGCAGAGTGTTACAAATCCGCAGGCAACTTGTTGTATTTATTTGCTGCTCTCGATACTCAGGTTACCAAAGACAAACACTTAATTTACACTGGCAGGCCATGCCATCATAGGGAATGTTTACAGTTGTGACAATGCATGGCATAGTGTTTGTGTGGTTATATTTAATGTACATCACGTACAAACAGGTAGAATGTTGGATGACATCCAAGTGCACTTTTAATTAACCTGATCAGGTAAGAGATATGGGGAACTTGGTACTCTTGGTATGGAGGATGGTGGGGTCAGGGAGCCTGCCTCCCTCGGAGTAATACCAATCTATCAGACTTTCCATATAAAGACTGCCCACTACTACTACTACTACTACTACTACTACTACTACTACTACTACTACTACTACTACTACTACTACTGCTACTGATCTGACTATTACCGCCGCTGCACTTTATGACGACGAAGATGAGGAGGATACTACTACTGCTATTACTGCTATTGCAACTACTACTACTACTACTACTACTACTACTACTACTACTACTATTACTACTACTACTACTACTACTACTACTACTACTACTACTACTACTACTACTACTACTACTAAGTAGTTTTAAGTACTACTACCACTACAACTACTAAATACTATTATGACTACTACTACTGCTGCTGCTGCTACTACTACTACTACTACTACTACTACTACTACTACTACTACTATACTACTACTACTATTAAGAGTAATAAGAACAACAGAAAAAATATTCAAAAATAGCAAAAGCGTCATATGGTACAGTCCCTGGCCTACAGGAAATTTCTCCACAGTTTACTTTATCTAGTTTGTATTCACTGACTGTTGCCTAGCAACTAATTATCTTTTCTCCATTGGCTAGCCATAGTAGTCCTGAAGAAGTATTAACTGACTGAAATACTTGCTGCATATAGCACTGGCTTACGGTTCACAAGTCATTAACAGTTGATCAGTATTACACATACACCGTCAATGGACTGAGTAATCATATGTGCAATATTATATACCAAATAAAGGGAAACACACCCTGCCTTTAAGTGGTGGATGGAGTTCAATTATGCCATACAAAATACAAGATACCATACACAGGCAAACGCACTCTGCCTTTAAATGCGAGATGGACAGTCAATTATGATCAACATGATAAAAGTTATTAAATACAGGAAAAGCACATTGGCTTTAAGTTTGGAATGGACAGTGAACTATGCCATTCTTGACTCAAAATACCAAACGCACATGTGAACATTCTGCATCTAAATTGGGAATGGACATTCAATTATGAAGTACGTGGTACAAATACCATACACAGGTAAGGCCACTCCAATTTAATTACTTGTCTTACGAGCTTTTTTTGGAAAAAAATCCTGTCAGACTCCGAAAAAAAAAGAAAAAAAAGTCATCTTTGGTGTCTTACGGACGAAAGTGGTTTTGAAATTTTCTGTCAGACTCCAAAAAAAAAAAAAAAAGTGCAAGTTTTAAGAATATTCTTTGTAAGTGTGATTCAATCAACTACAGGAAGCTATCATTGCTGTAGTAGAGCCTCAGACTTGAGGAGGTATACCTCCCACCCTTCCGGTTACAGGGATTAATAGATTGATTGATTTTATTTAGTTGAGAGTAGGCTGGTAGAAACATATCGCTACCAGTCCTAGTCGTCAGACTCTAAAAAAAATTAAAAAAATAAAAAAAGTCACATTTTTCAACTTTTTTTTTATTCCAAAATGGCTCATTTCCTACCTCCTGAGCACGTAAGACAAGTAAATAAATTGGAGTGGCCTAAAAGGACTATGGCTTCAACTGCAGAATGGGCATTCAACTATGCCATTCTCAATGCAAGATACAAAATGCATTTAAAATAGGGATGGAGAGTCAATCATGAAGTACCCGGTACAAGATACCATATGCAAGGTACCAGATAAAAGCACATTGATTTTAAATTAGGAATGGACAGTCTATCATAACGTACGTGGTGCAAGACACCATATACAGTTAAGAGCAAACAGCCTTTAAATGGGGGAATGGACACACACTAAAAACGTACACGATACAAGATACCAAATGGAGTTATACGAATCTTAGATGACCAAACACAAGTGGATTCGAAACCAGCCGGTCAACCTGAACATGCTAACCTCAGCCAGCGTCAACTAAAAGCCGCTAATATGCCAAAAAATGGTGCTCTGGTGGTGGAGATAAGGTTTCTCAGTAATGTAATCGATGCGAGAGCCCTGATTGGTCCTTGTTCCCATGTGACCTCGCGCTGATGGCTTATCTGGTACTCCTTGCATGAGTCCAGCACTTAACTATAGGGCATATAGTAACTGGTCTCTCGCTACATATCCATTCTTTTCTTCATCCAAGTAAGAGTGCAGCAATTCAATAGGTAGAGGATGGTAAAGGAGTCTCTCCAGGTCTGAATATCAAGTAATACTAGCAGCACGGCCACGAGAATCACAAGAAATTGCTTAGCTCATCACCAAACAATCAAATGTTAACAGATACCAACAACGTCATTGCAATGCATGAATATATGTGCATCTGATCATTGCGGGTGATAGACAACTTAACTGGTGTCTCTGTGTCTGGCGGACAACTACAATTACCTTACTGTGTCTGAGAGACAGCTGCAGTTGTGTTACTGTACCAGAAAGACAGCTACAGTTACATTACTGTGCCAGAAAGACAAGTGCAGTTACGTTACTGTGTCAAAAAGAAGTGCAGTTACGTTACTGTGCCAGACAGAAAAGTGCAGTTGCGATACTGTGCCAGAAAGACAAGTGCCATTACATTACTGTGCCAGAAAGACAAGTGCAGTTACGTTACTGTGCAAGAAAGACAAGTGCAGTTGCGATACTGTGCCAGAAAGACAAGTGCAATTACGTTACCGTGCCAGACAGACAAGTGTAATTACGTTACTGTGCAAGAAAGACAAGTGCAGTTGCGTTACCGTGCCAGAAAGACAAGTGCAGTTGCGATACTGTGCCAGAAAGACAAGTGCAGTTACGTTACTGTGCCAGAAAGACAAGTGAAGTTGCGTTACTGTGCCAGAAAGACAAGTGCAGTTGCGTTACCGTGCCAGAAAGACAAGTGCAGTTGCGATACTGTGCCAGAAAGACAAGTGCAGTTACGCTACTGTGCAAGAAAGACAAGTAGTTGCGTTACTGTGCCAGAAAGACAAGTGCAGTTGCGTTACTGTGCAAGAAAGACAAGTGCAGTTGCGTTACTGTGCCAGAAAGACAAGTGCAGTTGCGTTACTGTGCAAGAAAGACAAGTGCAGTTGCGTTACTGTGCAAGAAAGACAAGTGCAGTTGCGTTACTGTGCAAGAAAGACAAGTGCAGTTACGCTACTGTGCCAGAAAGACAAGTGCAGTTGCGTTACTGTGCCAGAAAGACAAGTGCAGTTGCGTTACTGTGCAAGAAAGACAAGTGCAGTTGCGATACTGTGCCAGAAAGACAAGTGCAGTTACGCTACTGTGCAAGAAAGACAAGTGCAGTTGCGTTACTGTGCCAGAAAGACAAGTGCAGTTGCGTTACTGTGCAAGAAAGACAAGTGCAGTTGCGTTACTGTGCAAGAAAGACAAGTGCAGTTGCGTTACTGTGCAAGAAAGACAAGTGCAGTTGCGTTACTGTGCAAGAAAGACAAGTGCAGTTGCGTTACTGTGCAAGAAAGACAAGTGCAGTTGCGTTACTGTGCAAGAAAGACAAGTGCAGTTGCGTTACTGTGCCAGAAAGACAAGTGCAGTTACGTTACTGTGCAAGAAAGACAAGTGCAGTTGCGTTACTGTGCCAGAAAGACAAGTGCAGTTGCGATACTGTGCAAGAAAGACAAGTGTAGTTGCGTTACTGTGCCAGAAAGACAAGTAGTTGCGTTACTGTGCCAGAAAGACAAGTAGTTGCGTTACTGTGCAAGAAAGACAAGTGCAGTTGCGTTACTGTGCAAGAAAGACAAGTGCAGTTGCGTTACTGTGCAAGAAAGACAACTAAAGTTACGTTACTGTGGCAGAAAGACAACTACAGTTAAGTTGCTGTACCAGAAAGACAACTACAATTACGTTACTGTGCCAGAAAGACAACTACAGTTACGTTAATGTGCCAGAAAGACAACTAAAGTTACGTTACTGTGCCAGAAAGACAACTACAGTTACGTTACTAAAATATGTTTTTCTATCTGAAAGACCATTGCGGTTGTCTTACTGTTCCTGAAGGACAACTACAGTAGCATTACTGTGCTTGAAAGACAACTACAGCTGCGTTGAGTTACTATGTCTTTATGATAACGTCAGTTGTGTCACCTTCATCATTGGATTAAAGGTTCAACGACACTTGTTTCACTGTAGTTGAACTATCATATCATGCACATGAAATATATTTCATAAATAGGCCAAGTATATTAAACAATTTTTCAATATATTAAATTTCCATATGATCGTTTGATATGTATATTGCTTTTAAAGATAGAAATGGATAACTTGACAACAGTACGAGTGGAAAAGAACTACATTGTTTTCGATGTGATCGTCATAGTTATCAGTGTAGTGGGTGTGTTCATGAATGTCATCGCAATGGTGGCAATCTATATTGCAGTCCGTGACAAAAGACCTGTCCATCGCCTCCTCATTAACCTTAGCGTTACTGACATGCTACTAGTCATGTGTCATTCCGGTTCTATTGTGGTTGATATAGTTAAGTATAGTGAAGGATGGATAGAAAGAGGAAGAGGAGAGGGACGTATCTGTACAATGTGCATATGTACAGCTGACATCATATTTGATGCATGGAAGTATATGCAATTTATTACCTTATATGGCATTTTGCTGTGCCTGGCAATTGATCTATACTATGCCATATGTTTACCTCTGCATCATGTGAGGTGCATTACAGGTAGACGAACAAACTTCGCTATTGCGTTAGTCTGGTTTATAAGCATAGTAACTGGTTTCCTGTTAGCCTTGATTGGGTTTGTTGATGGCGGCTCTGGGGTTGGAGGATTTTGTGGTGAATACAGTCCCAGCAATGCGTGGAAAGCTGTTAAGACAACAACGCTCACTATGTGTGGAACAGCCGGGGTGGTGACAGTGTATCTTTATATCAGAGTGTGGGTGGAAGTCAGAAATATCTGCAATGCGGTTCACCCCCATCCTAAATCCTCAGAGGTGTTTGTTGCTGCCAATCCTAATCGAGCAAAAAAGACTACAATTACGATTCTGCTGGTGGCGGTAACGATGGTAATATTCATGGCCCCTGCTTACAGCCTGGCTCTTGTCTTTCCTGATCAGAGCCTGAGGCCACCTGGATTATCTAAAGCTCTGAAAGGATGGTCGATGCTCAACTCGGTCGCCGATCCCATCATCTACTCGCTACGAATGTCAGAAATCAGGGCCGGATACAAACAACTATATACTATGTTGCCCAAATGGAAAAGGCCAAACTAAGACATGCTAAGTAATCGTGAAAACATTTCAGCAACAAATATATTCTACACTTAGCACAAAGTGGGGCAGTATAGACCAATCAGAAGCCAGAAATGCTGTGTACTAATTTTTATAAAATACTGCAAGAGTAGATTCTGAGATTCCACAAAGCCCATTGTATTACTATGAGAATTCACAGTAATAAAATAGGGCAAAAACAAACAGTTGGTCAGGCTAGACCAATCAGAAGCCAGCATTGTAGTGGACAATGAGTGCTAAATGTGTTAGAGTACTTCACTCGTGTTTTAGGATTTTCAAACCAACTCTGAACCAACTTTCAAACCGCCTGTGCTTTATATTTCACAAAACACTCTTTAACACACTCTTATCTATACTTATGCATACTAGCCTCAACTTCGGACAATCTCATCTGCTATTAAGGCAAAATCAATGTTAGCTACATGCAGTCTTATAGTTGTATTTGTTATTGTAACATATGCCCATCCGACATACAATACATTACAAAAACAAAAAATGAGAAAGAAACAGCAGAAATTCATAAAAAACACGCATTAGATAAACTTGATTATAGCCACCAGCGCAGCCCCTTCTATGTCTATTGACCATGGCTAGTTACAGAATAATATCAGCGAATGTGAGAGGCCTGAGGGAAGAGCTCAAGAGAATGGACATCTTAGATCATTTTAAATTTAGCGATAGTATCTATTCACAAGAAACCCACTCTTTTTACTAAAGAGTGAAACATAGAATACATCCTCAGTTTGCAATTCAATTCAACAGAGATGTGACCCTGATCCTCAATAACACCTTTGAATATATATTACACCATGGCATTATATAATCTTAAGGGTCTTAGATCATTGAGTTTGTAAATCTATACAAAACATAATCAGGACAAACCTGATTGGTTTGCAAACCTTTTTTTAATTAATAGAAATAGAATCAAATCAAAAAGAGATTGGAATGTACCACTATCTTCAAGATATATCTATATTTACAAAAAAAAAAGCAGAATTCTGGAAAAAAAAGAAGATCAATTGATTGATCTCCAGCTGGTGATTGCAACACCCACCAGATGGATATATTTCTAAGCACCCTATGACTAGGCTTTTGTTCTGCCCTTCAATATGTATATTGGGCAATTAAATAAAGACGGGATTTTAAAATAGCGCTTATATGCAGAGCGCTATTATCGCTATATTATTGTTTCCGCTATACTTAAGTGCTTTACAGTAGACAAAACCCTGATTATGTTGATGTCATTACATCTGTATATTTAGTTTATTTTATGTTTGATTTCAAATCTAATTTGTACCCTATAACTGTTTACCGGGGTCGGAGGTATTTTGTGAGTGCTTGGGCATGTAACAGTAGATGAACTATTTTTTGTACATATGTATTTGTAGGACCCTGTGGTTAAGAAAATTGTTTGTTGTCCTCTAAATGTAAGCCAATGTCTATAGGATCAAACTGGGTTGGTAGGCAGAAACCAGTGTGGTATTAATTGTCTGAGGATATAGGTGGTATATTCTTGTCTTTATTTTCATTCAACAAGTTAAAATCTAACATCAAAGGCTGTAGAACTAAAATGTATGATAAGGCCACTGTATGGTGGTATACAACCGTGTTTTTGATTTTGAAATCATTTTTTGTAAAAATCATAAGTGAATGGCCTTAACATCGATTTCATAAACCTTGGAGTATTGGCAAGATCTCAACCTCTGAAAATGTTAAAGGTATATGGTTAAAAGGTTATACACCTTTATAGATTCATTCTTGTTACTGTAGTTTAATAATTTGTAAAATCAGTGAATAAATGGATATGGTGATAATAGGAAATTTAAAGTTCATTTAAAATGTTCCATATTTTAGGGCCTGTGCTCTTGTCTTTGTTTTCAATAAGGCATATGTAATCTAAATCAGTGAGCTATTCAATCACAAAGTTTAGAAAATGAGGAGAAGTTTAAAATGAAAAACACTGTGAGAATTTTATAATTAGAGAAGAAAAGGGCACATTTTGTGTAGTACCTATTTACAAAACATAGCCATTCATTTAGAGCTTGTTTTCAAAAAATTGAATCCATGTTTAAAAAAACATGAGCATCTAAAAACAAAACAAATGTGAATTGACATATTCTACAATTAAAGAAAATAAGTAAAACTATGTTTTAGAAAACAACCAGAAAGCAAAAATGACTTGTAAATTACTATATGAAAAGATATATTTAAAAGTGATAGATCTTTCACAATTAATTGCACATGAAGACCAAATAGATATAAAATAAAGATATGGACAAAACGATTGAACAAACAATTGGGAACAGGTAGTGAAGTATAGAAAATAAATATATTACAAAACCTAACAAACAATAACAATAACAAAATTGAATGATAAACCAAATGCATATGATTCACAAAATTAAAAGATTGTAAATCAATGTACGAACATTCTTAGTTTTTTTGTGAAGTACCTACTTATAAAAGATAACATTTCTCTTAAGGCCTAGGGCATGCTCTGATGGAAGTGCGGTGTAAGGTGTTGGCACTCACTGCTGGCTGTCTCTCACCACTCAGAAAGGTTCTAGTGACATGGGGTTAGGTGATGGTTTTACCTGGGTTTCCTCCACCAATTACAACTGGCTAGACACGACCTCGACAAACTATGGCATAAGCAGTGACAAAAAATCGAAATTCGAAATGACAAATCTACTTATAGCGTGCATTTGTTCTTGAAACGACTCCTGACAGGACTCGACGCTAAGGGTAAACCTATGGCCCCAGGCCAGTAAGAATTCCCCAAAACAGCTTCGGGCCAGTAAAAAAAGACCTCAACTGGTCCTACAGGGCCAGTAAACATTTGGAGACATTCTTGTTAAAAGGTTTCCCCCCGAGAATGTTCCCAAATGTTTTTGAAATAAATGAAGATAAAATTTATAAAGATAAAGGTTGTGGTGAATCATATGCAATGCTCTTTCTTCTTATGTTATAGAAGAAATGTAGGACCAGTAAACATTTTGCAGATGTATTGTTGTGACCAGATCACATGTTATCCCTCCCAAATGACTGCCAAATTCCCAACTTCAATATGAAAATCGTATACGCAGCAGTCATATTTAGTCTACATGAATTGAGTTCAAATCTCTCGCATTGTTACGACCAAGAGGCAGGACCTTTTCTATATATCTCATGAATGTGTTACTGATTTCAACTGCTCACTAAACTGCCAATAAGGTAACGATCCCCAAAAAGCACAACCGCGGAGGAAAGCTGAACACAATGGGAAGGGAATTTCCCTCAGAATATTTGTTGAAAATGAAAAAAAGTGCAATTGTAGATGGCAAAATTTAAAAATTGTGCTAAGTGTAACATTTTCTCTGTAAAATATAAGCTATAAAATGTGCCAAAGTTTGTGAAAATCCACAACCATTAGATATTGATATCCATGAAGTATTTTAACTGATGGAGTGACTGTTTCGGTGAGATTCCATTTAGAGAAAATAGTCAAAAATGACTTCTGCTTTTGCACACGTCTGTTTTAGGTTCTGTGATATTTAGTCTCTTACTCTGGTCATCAATGCTCCCATAATCAGGAAAAGGGGGTAGGCTTTACACATATGTAAAAATCTCACAACTACGCTATGTTCACTATATTCAACGAGAAACCCTTAATATAATTGTACAAAAAACGTTTCATCTTACCTGCAGTTGCTGCCAAGATGCAGGTTAGCACCTGGAGAATGTGAATTGCTCTTCTCTCGACCATGGTGGAGAAAATGACAAAAGTCTGTGCCCCAATCGTTCAAACGCTACATTAAATACAAGTTTCCATAACGTAGGCTGTCACAATGATCTGATAAAAATAAAGCTCACTGTTTTATTATACCGAACATCCCCCCCCCCCTCACCCTCGGCACCCAAAATCCATGTCAAGTTGAAACTTACAAACCCACTTAGGCAGTGAAATTTCAGAGCAGCAGGTTTACCGTGCTGACCATGCTGGGATGTCATATTTGTTTATCATACCGAACAACCTCTCATCTCAACTGTGTTGAGATTTTACTTTGTTCCCTAAATTGAGACACTCGCGTATGTTGTTCTCAACAATAAGATAATTCTATTGTTGACGCCGGCATTCTGCTCATTCTTTCGCCGTGGGGATCTTGAAAGCATGACGTCCTCAACAACATAGGGAATCATGAAACGGCACCTTGGCAACGGGTGCTAATACGTAGTCTCCTTGACAGCGTGTGCTAATGCGTCGAATGGTGACCGCTGTCAAGGAACCTGCAGAGGCACAGGTTGCTAACAGCTTTGAGACATGGCTCTCATCCAATGGGATGAGAGTATCCTCACGTGAGGTATAATATATATATATATATATATATATATATATATATATATATATATATATATATATATATATATATATATATAAATAAATAAATATAAATATAATGATATATATATATATATATATTTATATATATATATATATATATATATATATATATATATATATATATATATATATATATATATGTATATATATATGTATATATATATATATATATATATATATATATATATATATATATATATACATATATATATATATATATATATATATATATATATATATATATATATATATATATATATATATATATATATATATATATATATGTATATATATATATAAATATATATATATATATATAAATATATATATATATATATATATATATATATATATATATATATATATATATATATATATATATATATGTATATATATATATATGCATATATATATATATATTTGTTTACACGTATATGCATAGGAAACAACAACAAAACAATGATAATAAAAACTAAAAGGAAATAGAAGGTGGAAAAGTACAAAGTACAATACAAGCAATTTGCGACATACAAATATGCCACAAATATACGTATCGCAAAAGTTGCTGGTAAAAGGACAGCAGCCAATTATCTGATGAACACAAAATAACTCTACAGCATGTATAGTTGTGCCATGCAAGAACTACCAAAGTCTATGACAATATTATGTAAACTCTGTAGGACCGGTTGGGCACACCGAAGTGATGTAATTTATATCTATATCATGTCGTTTTTCGTTTCCTGTTATGCCATGTTTTTATTGCTGCATGTCGGCAGCTGTCACTGACTAATCAGGATGGGTTTTTATCTAAATGAGGTTCGCATATACTGATACTTTCTATCTCGTTGGCTACCTGTATATTATTTATTTTTATCAGATCATGGTGACGGCCTACGTTAAAACTTGTATTTAATGTAGCGTTTAATCGATTGGGGCACAGAATTTTGTCATTTTCTCCACCATGGTCGAGAGAAGAGCATTTCACATTCTCCAGGTGCTAACCTGCATCTTGGCAGCAACTGCAGGTAAGATGAAACGTTTTTGTACAATTATATTAAGGGTTTCTCATTGAATATAGTGAACATAGAGTAGTTGTGAGATTTTTACATATGTATATAGCCTACCCCCTTTTCCTGATCATGGGAGCATTGCTGACCAGAGTAAGAGACTAAATATCACAGAACCTAAATCAGACGTGTGCAAAAGCAGGAAATATAATCTCACCGAAACAGTCACTCCATGAGTTAAAATGCTTTATGGATATCAATATCAAATGGTTGTGGATTTTCTCAAACTTTGGCACATTTTATAGCTTATATTTTACAGAGAAAATGTTACACTTAGCACAATTTTTTAATTCTGCCATCTACAATTGAACTTTTTTTCATTTTCAACAAATATTCTAAAGGAAATTCCCTTCCCATTGTGTTCAGCTTTCCTCCGCGGTTGTGCTTTTTGGGGATCGTTACCTTATTGGCAGTTTAGTGAGCATTTGAAATATGTAACAAATGCATGAGATATAGAAAAGGTCCTGCCTCTTGGTCGTAACAATGCGAGAGACTTGAACTCAATTCATGTAGACTAAAGTAAATAGAATAAAAAAGTCACAATATGCCAACAACACCACCCTACTCCTGAAGTGTAATCATAAAAACCTTAATCGAGCTAATAAATACTCTTTCTATAAGGTTTCCGGACTGCAAATGAATTTAGAAGAACTGAAGTAATAATGCTTGGAGGGAAGGGGGCAGTAGAAAATATGAAGGGAGATATAATTTTGAATTAATGGATCAGTTTGTAATATTAGGTAGCACATTTAATATAAAAAAATAGAATATATTATAGATTAAGATTGTATATTATACTTCTATAAAATAAAAGAATTTAGCAAGCACACGCGGCAAGGCGTGTACATTTCAAAAATCAAGATGGAATCACAGCCCATCGAGGATATATCTACAACCCCCATATCTCCCCTCTTTCCCTGACCCTCCCACCACATCCCCCTGTCTATTCACTTGTCTGTCCTCTTCGTGTTTGTGGGAGAGGAACACAGCATTATGATTCGGTCAATGAAGTGACCCACAATTAACGCACACACACTACACAGCAACCAACGCCTACCGCTAGCCCCGTACTATCATCCACACACACACAGTATGCAAATAATTAAGAAGCGTCGCACTTCCACTTGGCGACGACGTAGTGAACAAGCACCTAGTTGCCAAAAGACCAGAAAATTAGCATTAATTTTACTATCACTGAAAAGTACTTACCTCTTATTATAATGAAGCTAGTGTAGCTGATCGCCCTCTACCGACAGACTTGACAATTAATTGCTCACGATGTCTTGCCAACTGGGCAGCCACAGCCTCAAACTGGTTCCAGGATTCCATCTCCCAGTCTGAGCAGACTGACCAGTGCGGACCATCCCTGTGGCAAAACAGGTGGTCTGAACTCTTCAGATGGTGTGTCCACGGCTCTGACTGCACACATTTGGTTGCAAACCGTGAGCAGTGAGAGTCAGTGCACCGTGGACGTGTAGGACCAGGGGCCAGTTGAGCGAACGTCATTTTGGATTCAAGTAAATATAATGCACGTGTGCACAAGAAAAACACACGTAACAGTAAAATTACAAGGTCCCTACAAGAATAAAAGGCCTAAAAAGTGCCTAAAGGTACTTAGCTATGGTCTTGAATTCAGTGATGGACGAAGAGTCGAATCAAGTAGAAGAAAAACTCTGCAATGAGCAGGAGTCTAGTGATGTCAGTGTTGTCGAGGGCGCTGACAGACACTAGAGGTGGATTAGCTACACTAGCTTCATTATAATAACAGGTAGAGTACTTCGATAGTAAGGGTTGCCAAAGTAGTGGACGAAGCAGTTACTAAGCACAGCGCTTAACCATAACAAGCGTGACAGACACACAACGAAAAACAAAGAATAAAGAGCTATAAACACAATTGAACTCAACTCTGAAAACAATGGTTAAATAACGATACGGAATCAAATATCTAGGCACAACCAAAATATGTTTATACCGTAACACTACCCTGTATTTTGCCATTAAAATAAGCCATTAACATAATAACTATCAACAAAACGAACGGCACATGCTCGTAGGACCAAGGCAACTCCAGTACATGGGACTGGAGTTCTTAAAAAGGAATTCTTCAACATTTGAAATAAAATAATCTGACCTATTGTGGAAATAAGTGTGGTCTCTAGTATGGTTACTCACACCCTATTGTCCCTCCCCAATCCATCCCAAAGGAATATAGAAAAATATGAGGAAATAATCTTAGATTTTTGTGTGCAAAGCTGGATGAAATGCAGCTCTACAATAAAAAGAGCTTCTCAAAGTCTTTGGCCTGGAGGATATTAAAGTAATACACTTCAAGAATAGGATGCATTTACCTGTTTGATACTCATACAAGTTGTTATGCAACTTTCGAAGAGAGTTGGTGTGTAGAGCACTTATACAGTCTATGATACACTGCTCAGAGCTAGGTGACATGAAGTGGGCTGCCACCCATTTGAGTCACAGCTGATAGCAGTTGAAAAACATGGCTGCTGCTAGGGGCTGGCTGAGGCTGCTGGCAATACACAAAATTCTCCCCTCATGGGATCACTAAGAGAAAAGGGAGGACAGCATCCTATTCTTGAAGTGTATTACTTTCATATAAGCTGATATGTATGTGAGCCTTTAGTTCCCCTTTAAAATGTGGTAGCAACTGGACCCTCTTTGCAAACGCATACGAAATAGAAATAGTGATATAGAGATAAATACATGGAATATCACGGAAAGAGGTAATAGAATCAAAGAGTAGAGGTTTTGAGTTGACCATTATATGGTGTGATAGAACCTTAAAACAAACCATATATTAAGAAAATGCATGAGATGACAGTGACTATGGTAGCAGATATGTAGCGTTCATTTGAGACATACTACCAACGAAGTAAATAGAAAGAAGCTGGAACATCCAATTGATTTTCCTGGAATACAGATTACTAAAACAGGATCAAGGAAATTTATTCAGAATGCAAGTAAAACGTATTTAAATATGGGGACCTACAAATTGTATTTAATCTTTTCCTATCAGATAGGGGGTCCAAATATATACCACAGAACAGGAAAATATCCATTTTGAATTGAGTATCTCAAAAATGGCCACATCTTTAGAAATAGAGATAAATGAAGTAAAACAATCATTTGGACTTCCAAAAAGGTAAACCACACGGTCTATGTTTTAAGTTCATTTACAATGAATTATGTTGCACGGCAGAACAGCAACTACTAGTATTAATATGTTATACATTATGAAGATAACTGACATCAGTAACTGTGAATATTGTAACGAAGAGGAGAATAATATACATGCTATTATGCTGTATAGTGGTAGTGTAGAGCTTAGGAATCACATTACTATATTGCTTAGCCGACTTGGCTATCAGTACTTTATACTCAAATAAAAAGAAATAACTTTTCGAGATAAAGAAGATAAGCTATTTAATTTGGTTGTAATGATTTGGATAATGATAATATATAGAATAATATATAGAAGTTAACCAGTTTCCTCTATAGAAATCAATAGCCTGTTGGAAGAGACCTAATCCTTGAAATATAAGCAAGCAAATAATTTCTTTCATAATGCATTTCGATCTTGTCTTAATACTAAAAACATTTGGACATATTTATTTACCTTGCAAAGATATCTTAAGTCTGCAATTTTGAATTATGTTAGCTATCTTCATTCTTGATGACACTATGTTTTTAGATTGATAGCATTGTTTTTACTGTATCATCTTGTTTTTACATTTTGACTCAAGTATCAATAACCAAGCGTGTAGATTACCCCCAAAACAATTCCAAGACATGATGGTTTGCTTCATGCAAATACTTCTTTTCCACTTTTTTTACCTAACCAGATTTATTGAAATGATGAACATTGATTACAGCATTACATAATACTTATGTATGATGATGTTATTGTATTTCTTAGGTTCGGTCAAAGGCACTCCCTACTGGAGCTTGGGTTGCTGGAAGTCTAAAGGTGACTATTCAATCGAAAGCAAATTGGGTGGTGACTATAAAACTCGAACTGATCCAATACGCAAATGCTATAAAGCCGCAAAAGCTACATACATTGAATATGGTGCAACTGTATTTTCAATTTATGATGGTGGCAAGTGTTTGATGAATAAATATTCGTTTAGATCCTATCATCGATATGGAATGTCCTCATCTTGTGGAACTAATGGAACAGGTGGTCCACGTGCACATAATGTCTACATCATTATGGGTGAGTACTTTGAATTTGGTCTTTGACAAGGGCTTTTTTCAACGTAGTTTGACTGGTTCTCTGCACAGACTAACCATCTCCTATATTTCGGTCATAGCATTTCCAATACTTCCAGATAGTCCCTTATCCCTTTTGGAAAATAAATCTCTACTAAGAGTCAAAGTTAATAAATCAACTAATTCGGGATTTTGGGTTTATACCCTTTCAGTTCCGGTAAGGAACGATGGTATGTAATATCGTTTATTATAGGTCACTTGTTGCGTTATGTTGTAGAGAAATAATGAGGAACTGTTAGTTACCAGTGTTAATCACCAGGCCCCAAAGGGCCTAGTTGATTAACTTTAATAGTCAACAGTTTCAAGATGTTTTCTAACTTAAACCACCCTTTCTCTATAGGTATTTAGACTATCCATTTTATGTACGATGAATGTGTGATGCGTGTAATAATTTGTTTGAATTAACTAAAGTAATATCGTTGATTTCTAGCTCCCCTATCAGTTCCACCACAGAACCATATGTGGCTGTTGTTTAAAACACTTACTCTCCCATTGACCCTCCTGATGACCAATGACCTAAAATCCAGCTGGGCCAACCCTTGAGCAGTTGAATTGAGGTTACCAGATAAAACCACTAAGACTGTGTAAAAAGGCCATTAACATCTTGGCTAATCCGCATAAACATAAACATAACATAGTTTCAGGAACTTTATCAGATATATTAATAATAATTGAACATGATGATAACATTCTAATTCAATAACTGAAGTACATTCTAGGTACTAAATCTTTCAGATGATCCAAAAGAAAGAGAGGCCTCAACTTCTCTTGGTTGCTGGAAATTTGCAAACCTAAAATCACTTGAAGGAAAAGATAAAATTTTGGATGGCAACTATAAACATCGTTTTGATGCAGTTAGTAAATGCTTTGTTGCAACACGAAAGATAGGCCTAACATACTTCGCAATTTCGGATGGTGGCTCATGCCAGGGAATATATAAAGGTTCCCCTCACCAGTATACAAAACAGGGGCGTTCAACAAAATGTGCAAAGGACGGCAGAGGCGGTCAAGATGCGAGTCAAATGTATATTCACATAAGAGGTAAGGGAATTGTATAATATGGAATCTCTCTCTCTCTCTCTCTCTCTCTCTCTCTCTCTCTCTCTCTCTCTCTCTCTCTCTCTCTCTCTCTCGCTCTCTTCATATATATATATATATATATATATATATATATATATATATATATATATATATATATATATATATATATATATATATATATATATATATATATATATATATATATATATATATATATATATATATATATATATATATATATATATATATATATATATATATATATATATATATATATATATATATATATATAAATTTATATATATATACATATATATATATATATATATATATATATATATATATATATATATATATATATATATATATATATATATATATATATATATACATAAACTGATTTTTAAAAGTATCAAATTCAGATCTGAGATGAGGTAGGGAGCTAGACTCTCTTCACATTATCTTGTGATATCATTCTTTATTTTCAAGTTACTTTCAGAAATATCAAAGAACTATATGGCAAATTTAAGAGTGATATGTGTATGTGCTTTTAATTTGTTTGTTTGCATTTTTAAAAAAAATTATTAATCGGTTCAATTCTTTTAATTTCTCTTTTAGAACCTTATATTCCAAAATTGTCGATCAGAATTTATAAAAACTGTGATACTCCTTCCCTCCCAAATACTATGCAATAACTATGCCAAAATACATGCGGATCATTTAACATTTGACGATAATATGCATTTTTGAGGCAACCATGTTTAAGCAAAATTATAATATATAGAAACAGACAAAATGAGCTACCTGTGTCTGTGCAAAACTGTAGTGGGATCTGTAACGTTGCTCTCTTAGTCTTCTTGGTGACGACCTAGACAGTTAATCTTACTGTGAGGAAAAGGATTAAGGCTTTACAGACTAGTGTTTGAAAATCCCAAGATGACCCTTTATTCATAAATTAAGCCTATTATCAGCCTTAAGCGCAGCATTCCATTATGAAATTATTTTTAAAATCACTACTGAGTATAACTACTAATTCAAATTTAAAACATTTAAGGATTGTCATAGTGTATTTTAAAGCTGGCGAACCAAATCGATTTGTGTAGTATATTCCAAAAGATACAAGGGCATAACACTACAATATTTTGTCAACAGAATGGAAAAATATTCATTCCTATTGTAAATGAAAAGGAAGAAATAGCTTATTGAGCGATACCAAGTATGGAATAGCATTTTCTTAGGATATAGAAATTTCAGTGTTGTTTGCTTGCATTGACAATATGAGATAGACTTAGACATTTCATAGCTGTGAAGCTGCTTTTAGGAATAGTCTCTATAGGCATATTGTTGTCTGCACTTATGATACTGTGATAATAACTTACAAATTATGAATGATTTCACAAAATATTTGAGATAGTACTGCTGTCATCATTATGATTAACATATCACCTTCAATTATTCTCGGAACTATTCTTTTGCCAGCAAGATATAATCAAAATTGTGAGGGTGGTTTTCAATGCTGAAAGAATTGATGGGTTAATAAAGGTATGATGGAATGCCATAATCAATTGTTTTTATCTTAAGATCGAGATCAAAGGCAACCGTTCCTTCCCTTGGGATGCTGGAAAAATGGACCAATGCTTTCACTGGAGGGAAAATCATTCCAATTAGACGGCAACTATTTAGTGCGCACTAATGCTATTTACAAATGCTATAAAGCAGCCAGAGAGAGAGGATGGTCCATATTTGCAGTTGCAAATGGAGGCGAATGTAGGGGTTCACCACATGCTGCTGATATTTACAAAAAAAATGGTATGAGTAGCAAGTGTTCGAACATGGAAGAAGGGAAAGGAGATCCAGGCAGTAGCAATGTGTATTTTGTAACTGGTGAGTGTTAAACTAAAAGTTTTATGAGATAATGAAAATAATTTTTTGATATTGTACCCTTTCCATAACGTTCAAACGTGCAATAGAAAAAAAAGTCAGTAGACATGTTGCTGGTCCAAATAGTTGAATTAACTTCTCTTGTTCTCTTGAAAAAAAAAGAATTTTGATGTTTTCAGTTGGGTCATAATTTTTTGCACGAAAGCAACAGTCTTGTTGTCTTGGAGCTCATTGCAGGGCTGCAGTGTAGAGACAAGACCTTTTCAGATTACTGTGAGGTATATGTAATAGTAATATATAATATAAGTCTTGTCTTAATAGATCCACTGAAATAAACCCCTGGTATGTTGTTTTTCAAAGGCTGGACGATGCACCCCTATTCACTTGTCGATTGCGTTAAAAGTGGGTCAGTGCCTACATTAGAAGGGAAGGCCAAGCAATTGGATGGTAGTTATTATAACCGTACAGAACCAAGGCGCAAATGCTATGAAGCAGCAAAGGAGAGAGGCTGGTCGCTTTTCACAGTTTCAGATGGTGGAGCATGCAATAGTGGTCCAGATGCAATCTATACATACCTAGCAAATGATATTGCCGAATGTATAAGTATGACTGGTGGTCGCGGAGTTGCTGCTGCCTATATCATAAATGGTAAGCAATTGGTATCATACATAGTGTAACACTGTGGTAATTTAATTTGTTATAGCCAAAGCTCTATAAATAGTTTCTTCATAAAAGCTGTGTCATGTTGCAGTCATGTCAATTGTTTACTATTGACAATGGGATTTTACTCAATGCCTGCTGCAATTGGATACTAACTTGTTTATCACATCGAAATCTATCAACATTTTGCAGTTGAATTAAAGGGCATATTAATATTTGATCTACTCTTTCTTACTATATTACTACAAAGGTAATAAAAACTGTATTTCATTTTTCAGGAAATTCCCTGGTTAGTGGTGCTTCATCTACTCCATCAAGTCCATCTGCTGTTAATGTTTCATCCCCTGGAGTGACAATTTTATGTGGAGAGAGAATTGACATTCATATTGAGGGGAACAAGTGAGTAAAGGAAATGTGTGACAAGACAGCATATTTTGAATCATGTTTGTGGTTGATGATTTTTTCTAATGCCACCATAACTTTTTAGTTAATTTTTATTATGTAGATAGCAAAGTAAATATGGCCTAGGCTATCAGATTAATGCATGGCAAAGTACTTAAAGGTGAGCCTTGATAATGATTTGTTATTTTATGTGTCTCTCCACCTTATTTTACCAAACCTAACCAGTAATATTCAAAGCAAAGCAATTCAACGCTTTCTTCTGAATTATGAGAGGATATAATACCTACTAGAGGTATTCACATAACAACAATATATGATATATTGTTTTTGTTAAGATGGAAAACCTTCGATAGGCAATTTTCTTTTGCAGTAATCAAGACGGTTTTGAAAAATGGACAATATTTCATCGAATGCGCACTCACTTACATTTGAATGCATAATGAATGACTTATTTTGCCTTTACTGCAGTGTTTTTGCTGGTGCAAGTAGCCTTCACCTATCAACCGTAACTGGGGCAACTTGTTCAGTTATGAAAAAGGGTGACAACTTCTCGTTCAATATTGGTTTAAATGATTGTGGCACAACAGTTACGGTAGGTTTGCAATGAAATACATGAACTTATCAAAGCTCTGGTAAAAACTGTTAGGTGGCTTTGAGATATGTATGTCCACAAATTACATAGGGTTGATGATATTTCTGCCTGTCAAGCCATCTGGATCAGCTATCATTATTCTCTGCTGAGGTCGATACTGTGGTTTGATTGTTATGCTATGAAAAATGATGAAGGAAGAGATTTTGCGCATATTGCAAGGATTGAACCATTGCCTTTTCTCATGATAGTAGCATACCGGCATTTCTATGAGAAGAAATATCCTCGACGTGATTTAAGGAAGATATCCTTCGGCCTTGATTCAAAAATTGAGAGATAAAAGTGCATATGTCAGAAACAAAATCAAAGTCCACATAGGTAAAGCTAACTTGCGTGGGTATATGTATTTCTGCCAACAATTAACTGTATATTTGCCTTTTTACAGAGTACAGAAGAATATATTATCTATGAGAACACGATTCGTGTTAACAATAACCTGACAAAAGGCATGATTCAGCGTCAACATGACAAAGCTATAAGCTTCAGATGCCGATATAATAGAAAGAACAAGCTGAACAATGTTGAGTTTTCTGGAGCTATCACGTACGTAAATGATATTCATGAATATCCAAACCTAAAATGGCACTTTCATATAGCATATGCAATAGTTATTAAGCACATAGTATCTTTTCTTTTAAGTTGGTGTATACAGTATAGTCTTAAACATGCATGTAAATTCACAGTACATATTCATTCTTTCATTTATAATGTAAAGTTTAAAGAACAATTTTGAATCAGCCTTCATGAAGATTTTGGCATATGAGGTATTTGAAGCCAAAATTAATAATAATTGCTATCTTGCTAATATATGAATAATATTCACTTGACAAGATATTTCCCACTCCCACTTTCTTAAGTCAATTCATAAGTATGTTCAAAAAATAATAGTGAGTATCATTTCATTGCAGCCAAATTCAGTACAACGCAACAAAGTATGGGACGTTTAATCTTTCTCTTGGACTTTTCAAAGAAGATAAATTTATACAGGCGGTTCAACCCAATGATGCTATAGATGTGCTTGGAACTATCTACGCAAGACTTAGACTCAGAACCAGTGGTGGATCAATCAAAATGGCTGTTCAGTCTTGCGTAGCCACCCCGAAAAACAAACCTCCAGATAATGCCACTTATACACATGCTCTTATTAACAACAGGTCAGCTTATACAATTTTCTTCACACATTCCCTTGAAATAATATATGTGAATAAACAGAAGCCTACATTAACCGGATAATGACCAGTGAATTTAACATGAATTATTATATCTTTGTGAGAAATGATAAAGACACTTACCTATCTATGTCTTTTTTGTCATTCCATTTACTTTTTAAAAATAAGATAAAGGAATAAATGCATCAACGTTATTTTCCCTTAATTGAGCATGCTTGTTAACAAAGGAAACATCTGTGGAGGCACTAGTGACAGGATTACATACTGTAGAACAGGTAAAGTTCGCGTGTGCGATTATTTCGCGAATACGCGAACTAGTATCGCACTCGCGAACTTAGCGCACGCGATCAATTATATACATGGTAACGATACCCACCACTGGAGGTGGTGGCGCGTCGGTCGGTGAATTCCACTCCTAGACGGTCGAGGTTTAAACGAAGAAAAATACGTCCAATAACTTCCCAAAGCTATCATAATATGATACATTGGTAACTTGTGAATAAGTTACCAATGTATCATAACATAATTCGCATTCTTACATCTCAAATTTCTAGGATGCCTGGGCCAATCTATGGATCTCTTACGAGAAACAAGATGGCTGCCATCATTGTTCGATAGACTCGGACAGGTGATGCAATGGAAACATTTGATAATTATCAACATACATACATGTGTATGTTGATAATTATCAGAATATTGGATATTATAAAGAAATAATGATATTGTTGAATTGAATCGTTGCCAATTTACTGTTTACGGCAATACGTGTATTTGCAGTTGACGGATATATACCAGCATAGCGTGATTCTCACTCGTAGCCGGTCCTAGGCTGAAACGAAGGGGAATACATGCAACAACTTCACAAACTCATTATAATATGACACATTGGTAACTTATGAAAAAGTTACCAAGGTATCATATTATAAATGGCATGTTTACCAGTCCAATTTTGTTGAAACTTCTGCCAGATTATAGCCGCAAGATGGTCGCCGAATGTTTGTATTTTTAAGATTACTGTTTGGTTCAATAGATGGCGCTGAAGAACATGCTCATACGCGAAATAAAGTACACGCGAAAAACCGAAAAATCGGCTTTTCGCGAATTTTTTGTAGCGCGATATATACCTATTCTACAGTATTTAATTTCATTGTATTTTTTCTGTTACATGAAGGCTGAATCGAAATAGCCAATTGCTAGAAAACCTGAGTGCCATTGAAATTATATAATACAAGTAGTTTTGTTCTGCTGTTACCCAGATTGGCCTGATTGCAATACACGTGCTGGGCATTTTAATGGGCTCTCTATGGAGCCTTAGCAACCAAAAGATTACTTTGATTATTTGCGGAGAGAAGGGGAATTCCTATTATCTGCCTCGAAATCATATGCAGTTGGATGTGACATAATTCCAAAACAAACCTAGCTTTGGTTGGCAGTTTGTGGAGGTAGGACAGGTTTAAACCATTCACATCTAGGGTTCACACAAAGGCTCCAACAACTTGAGTAACAACCTAACTCATAAGTAGTTGATTGCAAATGGAATGAGGGGATGTTTAGCCAAACAGCAACAGTAACCCTCAGACAAATGTTTTTCAATATAGTACCTGGTTAACAAGATTTTTCTATGACAATATAATTTCATATCAAAATTTCCAAGACTATTTTTAAGTTTCAGATGTGGATAGATTTAATCCTAAATTGAGGAAATGTTATTGATTTGTGTTTTCTTCTCATTTAAGGTGCTTGGCCGACTCAACAGTAAAAGTCATAGATGCAAGAGATGCCAGCGAATTCAAATTCAAATTCCAGTCCTTTGTGTTTGCAAAACTAGGAGATACAGTGTTTGTCCACTGTATGGTTGTGGTTTGTGAGGCAGGTGACGCCACACAAACATGCACAAATGTAGGTGATATCCCAGCAAACACAAAATATTTTCAAAATATTTTTAAAAGGACTGAAAAAAAATTGTTAGAAACATTCACAATAAACATGAATAAAACATTAGCAAAATGTTCAATAACCATAGGGAAAACATTAGTGAAATAATGAATGTAAATAATGTAATGCAATAAAAATATGATATTAGTAAAACATTTTCGAGAATAATGGAATATTTTCTTACAATATTAACCAATATTTTTTTCATAAAAATGTCTGATAACATTATATTATCTTTTATCAACATTTTTAGTTAATGTTTAATGTCTGCATATTACAAATGTTGTTTTTAACATTAATTGAATGTTTTATTAACATACTTTAAAATGTTTCTAAAACGTCTGTAAAAGTATAGATAAAATGTCAATTTATACATTAATGAAACGTTAAACAATATTTTTCCAAAATATGTTTGAATATATTAAACTATAATTTTTTTAACATTTAAAATAAATCTTTTAAAGCTGCCTAATAAAGGAATATTTTCTCACAATATTAACCAATATTTTTTTCATAATAATGTTTGATAACATTACATTATCTTTTATCAACATTTATAGTTAATGTTTTACATCTGCGTATTACAAATGTTGCTTTTAACATTAATTGAATGTTTTATTAACATTCTTTAAAATGTTTCTAAAACGTCTGAAAAAGTATAAATAAAATGTCAATTTATACATTAATGAAACGTTAAACAATATTTTTCTAAAATATGTTTTAATATATTAAGCTATAATGTTTTTAACATTTAAAATAAATCTTTTAAAGCTGCCTAATAAAGGAATATTTTCTCACAATATTAACCAATATTTTTTTTATAATAATGTTTGATAACATTATATTATCTTTTATCAACATTTTTAGTTAATGTTTTACATCTGCGTATTACAAATGTTGCTTTTAACATTAATTAAATGTTTAATTAACATTCTTTAAAATGTTTCTAAAACGTCTAAAAAATTATAAATAAAATGTCAATATTTACACTGATAAAATGTTAAACAATATTTTTCCAAAATATGTTTGATAATATTAAACTATAATTTTTCTAACATTTAAAGACAAATGTTTTAAAGCTGTCCATTACAAATGTTTCTTTAAATATTAATTAAGTATTGTATCTACAAAGTTACAAAATATTTCTGAACAAATTTGAAATTAAATATCTAGATATATATTTAGAAAATAATAACCAATAATTTTCTGCAATAATGTATGATAACATTATCCTATCTTTTATTATCATTTTAAATAAATTTTATACATCTGCATATTACAAATGTTTTTTTAAACATCGGTTTGATATCAAGAACACATCCTGTGAAATATTTGTGAAACATCTGTAAAGCTGTAAAGAAATGTTAAAAATGACATTAACAAAATGTTGAATAAATGTTTTGAAATGTTTTTGCCGAATTCTTCGTTCAACATTTCTATAAAACAGTCCTTTAATAATTCGAAAACATTATAAAAATACCAATTTTAACACAAAAACCGTATGAAATATTTCAGAAATATTATTGAGGAATGCCCTATGATATTGCCACATAATAATGTCAAAATGCAAAAACAATAGCTACAATTCAACATTATTATCTTAATATTAAATAACGTTAATATATAATCCTACAATTGTTAGCAACTTCTCTGAAAAAGCAATATTTTATGCTATAATTAGATAAATATGACCGATAAACATGAAATATTGATTTGAAAGTTTAGGAAAAAATAGTTTCCTAATAAATATATCATTACTGGCATTGGTCTAAAATTTTTGGTTTCTTAAAAAGCATGAAATATCAATATGTGTCATTCCGAAAGGCATTGATTAGGGCTGACAAAAATAATATAAGTAGCCTTCTCTTCTATCTTGAAAGCATGATTTGTACAGTATACTTTTCAAAGTAAGACTGAGCAAGAAATCCCTAAAATGGGGATTTCAAAAGTGTGTTAGTTATGGGCGATTGGTAAATACATTTTCTTCTCTAAAGAATTTAAAACTCAACTATCTGTAAAGATAAATATTTCAAAAATATTGAAATAATGTTGAGTAAAATGTTACAAAAAATGTTGGAATAATATTCCAAGGCCAGCAATTTCAATGGGGATAAATATCTTCAACAACAATGTCAAAATGTTTCTTAGAAATAGTTTATGAATAATTTAAGCAACATTGTATAAATATGTATTTAAAATATTGTGAAAATAATAATTTAAATGTTATAAGAAATGTTTTGGTAATAATTTTCAGGCCAAACGTTTTAATATTAATAAATATTTTTCAGAAACATTTGATGAATAATTTTTGCAATATTGTGTTAATGTATCTTGGTAATGTTTTAAAAATAATAATACAAATATTATAAGAAACATTATGGTAATAATTTTCAGGTCAAACGTTTTAATATTAATAAACATTTTCAGTAATATTTCACAGATATTGGGTTAAATATTTTGTAGAAATAGCACAAATGTTTTGTGTTTGCTGGGATTAGTGCATCATTAGTTGGGTAACACCTTTTTGCATTTTCATTTAAGAGAATGGATTTATATTGTCTTGTACTGCCTGTTTTACTTGGCAATGCAGTGAAGTGCAACTAATGCTTGATTTAGATTGAAAGCTTCATTAGTTTTAATTCAGTTCCTAGCGAGTGCAGAATAGTTATGCAAATCCAAAGCATTCTTATTCATATTGAATTAAACACTCTATTAATTCCACGTTAGTGAGAATCAAAGTATTTTGTAAAATCAAAGTCTCATTCACTGATGCCTGACTACACTTCTTTCTTTTTAAAGGTTATTCATTTTAACTGAGAATGAAACATTTGCTCTATTTTGTATTACATTTTAGCCATCAGCACCTTGTTCTAAGAGAGGGAGACGCTCAACTCACATGGGTGGTGCCAAATACACAAAGTATGTCATCACACATGGTCCATTCAAGCAGAAAAGGTCACTCCGTAGTGAGTACTTACATTTACTTGACATTTTTCTCCTCATAATAAGGATACCACAGTTCTATTGATGATATTTTGAAAATTCAGAAACACTTAGTGAAAAGTATTTTAGGTAACAAATGAAATTTTGCTAATATATTCTGATTCCTTTTTCATTGTTATATGTTGTGCCCTGAGTATGTAAAACGGGGGTCCCACATACACGATGTTTGAACACAAGTAGCAGTCGTGTTGCAGTCATGTTCAGTCATTTGAGTTTTTTTTAATCAGGTCGCAAACACGACAGCTTCAAAAAGTTTAACATTGTCATAAATTTTGCAGTATGGTCGGAATCGTCGTGTTCCAATCTTGTAACTGTATTCGTTGTCGTGTTATAGTTATTTTAGTCATGATGTAGTCTAAAGTCGGGATTTTAAACTTGTACATATACCCGTGGGAATATATATGACTACTGTATCACCGCCACTATATAATGTCACTACGAATATATATTGACCAAAGAAACCTACAGCAAGACTTTAATACGTCTAAAAAGATTGCGACTTGTTCCAAGTTTCCCTCTCTTCTTTGATCACGAGATGAAAGCTCCTCAATTATCACTCACAACATAAGCGCAAGGTGAACATGAAGGGCACAAGGAACGCTTAACACAAAAACAATGGCCAGCAAACACAAAATATTTAAAATTAAAAAAAAAGGACTGAAAAAATTGTGAAAAACATTCTGAATAAAAAAGTGTAAGATAGTAAAAAAATTTTCAATTGCAATTGTGAAAACGTTAGAGTGAATTGATATATATATATAGATAATATTATACAATACACATATGACACTACTGAATTATCAACAAGCATTGA
>OZ012701.1:18588115-18650115 GCA_963942565.1 Maea johnstoni | reverse complement strand
CCACAGATGTTTCTTTTGTTAACAAGCATGCTAATTTAAGGGAAAATAACGTTGATGCATTTATTCCTTTATCTTATTTTAAAAAAGTAAATGGAATGACAAAAAAGACATAGATATGTAAGTGTCTTTATCATTTCTCACAAAGATATAATAATTCATGTTAAATTCACTGGTCATTATCCGGTTACAGTAGGCTTCTGTTTATTCACATATATTATTTCAAGGGAATGTGTGAAGAAAATTGTATAAGCTGACCTGTTGTTAATAAGGTCATGTGTATAAGTGGCATTATCTGGAGGGTTGTTTATCGGGGTGGCTACGCAAGACTGAACAGCCATTTTGATTGATCCATCACTGGTTCTGAGTCTAAGCCTTGCGTAGATAGTTCCAAGCACATCTATAGCATCATTGGGTTGTACCGCCTGAATAAATTTATCTTCTTTGAAAAGTCCAAGAGAAAGATTAAACGTCCCATACTTTGTTGTGTTGTATTGAATTTGGCTGCAATGAAATGATACTCAATATTATTTTTTGAACATACTTATGAATTGACTTAAGAAAGTGGGAGTGGAAAATATCTTGTCAATTGAATATTATCCATATATTAGCAAGATAGCAATTATTATTAATTTTGGCTTCAAATACCTCATATGCCAAAATCTTCATGAAGGCTGATTCAAAATTGTTCTTTAAACTTCACATTATAAATGAAAGAATGAATATGTAATGTGAATTTACATGCATGTTTAAGACTATACTGTATACACCAACTTAAAAGAAAAGATACTATGTGCTTAATGACTATTGCATATGCTATATGAAAGTGCCATTTTAGGTTTGGATGTTCATGAATATCATTTACGTACGTGATAGCTCCAGAAAACTCAACATTGTTCAGCTTGTTCTTTCTATTATATCGGCATCTGAAGCTTATAGCTTTGTCATGTTGACGCTGAATCATGCCTTTTGTCAGGTTATTGTTAACACGAATCGTGTTCTCATAGATAATATATTCTTCTGTACTCTGTAAAAAGGCAAATATACAGTTAATTGTAGGTAGAAATACATATACCCACGCAAGTTAGCTTTACCTATGTGGACTTTAATTTTGTTTCTGACATATGCACTTTTATCTCTCAATTTTGGAATCAAAGCCGAAGGAAATCTTCCTTAAATCACGTCGAGAATATTTCTTCTCATAGAAATGCCGGTATGCTACTATCATGAGAAAAGGCAATGGTTCAATCCTTGCAATATGCGCAAATTACTTATCCCACAAAATCTCTTCCTTCATCATTTTTCATAGCGAAACAATCAAACCACAGTATAGACCTCAGCAGAGAATAATGATAGCTGATCCAGATGGCTTGACAGGCAGAAATATCATTAACCCTATGTAATTTGTGGACATACATATCTCAAAGCCACCTAACAGTTTTTACCAGAGCTTTGATAAGTTCATGTATTTCATTGCAAACCTACCGTAACTGTTGTGCCACAATCATTTAAACCAATATTGAACGAGAAGTTGTCACCCTTTTTCATAACTGAACAAGTTGCCCCAGTTACGGTTGATAGGTGAAGGCTACTTGCACCAGCAAAAACACTGCAGTAAAGGCAAAATAAGTCATTCATTATGCATTCAAATGTAAGTGAGTGCGCATTCGATGAAATATTGTCCATTTTTCAAAACCGTCTTGATTACTGCAAAAGAAAATTGCCTATCGAAGGTTTTCCATCTTAACAAAAACAATATATCATATATTGTTGTTATGTGAATACCTCTAGTAGGTATTATATCCTCTCATAATTCAGAAGAAAGCGTTGAATTGCTTTGCTTTGAATATTACTGGTTAGGTTTGGTAAAATAAGGTGGAGAGACACATAAAATAACAAATCATTATCAAGGCTCACCTTTAAGTACTTTGCCATGCATTAATCTGATAGCCTAGGCCATATTTACTTTGCTATCTACATAATAAAAATTAACTAAAAAGTTATGGTGGCATTAGAAAAAATCATCAACCACAAACATGATTCAAAATATGCTGTCTTGTCACACATTTCCTTTACTCACTTGTTCCCCTCAATATGAATGTCAATTCTCTCTCCACATAAAATTGTCACTCCAGGGGATGAAACATTAACAGCAGATGGACTTGATGGAGTAGATGAAGCACCACTAACCAGGGAATTTCCTGAAAAATGAAATACAGTTTTTATTACCTTTGTAGTAATATAGTAAGAAAGAGTAGATCAAATATTAATATGCCCTTTAATTCAACTGCAAAATGTTGATAGATTTCGATGTGATAAACAAGTTAGTATCCAATTGCAGCAGGCATTGAGTAAAATCCCATTGTCAATAGTAAACAATTGACATGACTGCAACATGACACAGCTTTTATGAAGAAACTATTTATAGAGCTTTGGCTATAACAAATTAAATTACCACAGTGTTACACTATGTATGATACCAATTGCTTACCATTTATGATATAGGCAGCAGCAACTCCGCGACCACCAGTCATACTTATACATTCGGCAATATCATTTGCTAGGTATGTATAGATTGCATCTGGACCACTATTGCATGCTCCACCATCTGAAACTGTGAAAAGCGACCAGCCTCTCTCCTTTGCTGCTTCATAGCATTTGCGCCTTGGTTCTGTACGGTTATAATAACTACCATCCAATTGCTTGGCCTTCCCTTCTAATGTAGGCACTGACCCACTTTTAACGCAATCGACAAGTGAATAGGGGTGCATCGTCCAGCCTTTGAAAAACAACATACCAGGGGTTTATTTCAGTGGATCTATTAAGACAAGACTTATATTATATATTACTATTACATATACCTCACAGTAATCTGAAAAGGTCTTGTCTCTACACTGCAGCCCTGCAATGAGCTCCAAGACAACAAGACTGTTGCTTTCGTGCAAAAAATTATGACCCAACTGAAAACATCAAAATTCTTTTTTTTCAAGAGAACAAGAGAAGTTAATTCAACTATTTGGACCAGCAACATGTCTACTGACTTTTTTTTCTATTGCACGTTTGAACGTTATGGAAAGGGTACAATATCAAAAAATTATTTTCATTATCTCATAAAACTTTTAGTTTAACAATCACCAGTTACAAAATACACATTGCTACTGCCTGGATCTCCTTTCCCTTCTTCCATGTTCGAACACTTGCTACTCATACCATTTTTTTTGTAAATATCAGCAGCATGTGGTGAACCCTACATTCGCCTCCATTTGCAACTGCAAATATGGACCATCCTCTCTCTCTGGCTGCTTTATAGCATTTGTAAATAGCATTAGTGCGCACTAAATAGTTGCCGTCTAATTGGAATGATTTTCCCTCCAGTGAAAGCATTGGTCCATTTTTCCAGCATCCCAAGGGAAGGAACGGTTGCCTTTGATCTCGATCTTAAGATAAAAACAATTGATTATGGCATTCCATCATACCTTTATTAACCCATCAATTCTTTCAGCATTGAAAACCACCCTCACAATTTTGATTATATCTTGCTGGCAAAAGAATAGTTCCGAGAATAATTGAAGGTGATATGTTAATCATAATGATGACAGCAGTACTATCTCAAATATTTTGTGAAATCATTCATAATTTGTAAGTTATTATCACAGTATCATAAGTGCAGACAACAATATGCCTATAGAGACTATTCCTAAAAGCAGCTTCACAGCTATGAAATGTCTAAGTCTATCTCATATTGTCAATGCAAGCAAACAACACTGAAATTTCTATATCCTAAGAAAATGCTATTCCATACTTGGTATCGCTCAATAAGCTATTTCTCTTCCTTTTCATTTACAATAGGAATGAATATTTTTCCATTCTGTTGACAAAATGTTGTAGTGTTATGCCCTTGTATCTTTTGGAATATACTACACAAATCGATTTGGTTCGCCTGCTTTAAAATACACTATGACAATCCTTAAATGTTTTAAATTTGAATTAGTAGTTATACTCAGTAGTGATTTTTAAAATAATTTCATAATGGAATGCTGCGCTTAAGGCTGATAATAGGCTTGATTTATGAATAAAGGGTCATCTTGGGATTTTCAAACACTAGTCTGTAAAGCCTTAACCCTTTTCCTCACAGTAAGATTAACTGTCTAGGTCGTCACCAAGAAGACTAAGAGAGCAACGTTACAGATCCCACCACAGTTTTGCACAGACACAGGTAGCTCATTTTGTCTGTTTCTATATATTATAATTTTGCTTAAACATGGTTGCCTCAAAAATGCATATTATCGTCAAATGTTAAATGATCCGCATGTATTTTGGCATAGTTATTGCATAGTATTTGGGAGGGAAGGAGTATCACAGTTTTTATAAATTCTGATCGACAATTTTGGAATATAAGGTTCTAAAAGAGAAATTAAAAGAATTGAACCGATTAATATTTTTTTTTTAAAATGCAAACAAACAAATTAAAAGCACATACACATATCACTCTTAAATTTGCCATATAGATCTTTGATATTTCTGAAAGTAACTTGAAAATAAAGAATGATATCACAAGATAATGTAAAGAGAGTCTAGCTCCCTACCTCATCTCAGATCTGAATTTGATACTGACAATTTTATAATGTCCCCTAATGGTTGAATTTTTGGGTGATGTCCCCTAATGATGGTATTTGTAAGTATATATATATATATATATATATATATATATATATATATATATATATATATATATATATATATATATATATATATATATATATATATATATATATATATATATATATATGAAGAGAGAGAGAGAGAGAGAGAGAGAGAGAGAGAGAGAGAGAGAGAGAGAGAGAGAGAGAGAGATTCCATATTATACAATTCCCTTACCTCTTATGTGAATATACATTTGACTCGCATCTTGACCGCCTCTGCCGTCCTTTGCACATTTTGTTGAACGCCCCTGTTTTGTATACTGGTGAGGGGAACCTTTATATATTCCCTGGCATGAGCCACCATCCGAAATTGCGAAGTATGTTAGGCCTATCTTTCGTGTTGCAACAAAGCATTTACTAACTGCATCAAAACGATGTTTATAGTTGCCATCCAAAATTTTATCTTTTCCTTCAAGTGATTTTAGGTTTGCAAATTTCCAGCAACCAAGAGAAGTTGAGGCCTCTCTTTCTTTTGGATCATCTGAAAGATTTAGTACCTAGAATGTACTTCAGTTATTGAATTAGAATGTTATCATCATGTTCAATTATTATTAATATATCTGATAAAGTTCCTGAAACTATGTTATGTTTATGTTTATGCGGATTAGCCAAGATGTTAATGGCCTTTTTACACAGTCTTAGTGGTTTTATCTGGTAACCTCAATTTAACTGCTCAAGGGTTGGCCCAGCTGGATTGTAGGTCATTGGTCATCAGGAGGGTCAATGGGAGAGTAAGTGTTTTAAACAACAGCCACATATGGTTCTGTGGTGGAACTGATAGGGGAGCTAGAAATCAACGATATTACTTTAGTTAATTCGAACAAATTATTACATGCATCACACATTCATCGTACATAAAATGGATAGTCTAAATACCTATAGAGAAAGGGTGGTTTAAGTTAGAAAACATCTTGAAACTGTTGACTATTAAAGTTAATCAACTAGGCCCTTTGGGGCCTGGTGATTAACATTGGTAACTAACAGTTCCTCATTATTTCTCTACAACATAACGCAACAAGTGACCTATAATAAACGATATTACATACTATCGTTCCTTACCGGAACTGAAAGGGTATAAACCCAAAATCCCGAATTAGTTGATTTATTAACTTTGACTCTTAGTAGAGATTTATTTTCCAAAAGGGATAAGGGACTATCTGGAAGTATTGGAAATGCTATGACCGAAATATAGGAGATGGTTAGTCTGTGCAGAGAACCAGTCAAACTACGTTGAAAAAAGCCCTTGTCAACGACCAAATTCAAAGTACTCACCCATAATGATGTAGACATTATGTGCACGTGGACCACCTGTTCCATTAGTTCCACAAGATGAGGACATTCCATATCGATGATAGGATCTAAACGAATATTTATTCATCAAACACTTGCCACCATCATAAATTGAAAATACAGTTGCACCATATTCAATGTATGTAGCTTTTGCGGCTTTATAGCATTTGCGTATTGGATCAGTTCGAGTTTTATAGTCACCACCCAATTTGCTTTCGATTGAATAGTCACCTTTAGACTTCCAGCAACCCAAGCTCCAGTAGGGAGTGCCTTTGACCGAACCTAAGAAATACAATAACATCATCATACATAAGTATTATGTAATGCTGTAATCAATGTTCATCATTTCAATAAATCTGGTTAGGTAAAAAAAGTGGAAAAGAGGTATTTGCATGAAGCAAACCATCATGTCTTGGAATTGTTTTGGGGGTAATCTACAAGCTTGGTTATTGATACTTGAGTCAAAATGTAAAAACAAGATGATACAGTAAAAACAATGCTATCAATCTAAAAACATAGTGTCATCAAGAATGAAGATAGCTAACATAATTCAAAATTGCAGACTTAAGATATCTTTGCAAGGTAAATAAATATGTCCAAATGTTTTTAGTATTAAGACAAGATCGAAATGCATTATGAAAGAAATTATTTGCTTGCTTATATTTCAAGGATTAGGTCTCTTCCAACAGGCTATTGATTTCTATAGAGGAAACTGGTTAACTTCTATATATTATTCTATATATTATCATTATCCAAATCATTACAACCAAATTAAATAGCTTATCTTCTTTATCTCGAAAAGTTATTTCTTTTTATTTGAGTATAAAGTACTGATAGCCAAGTCGGCTAAGCAATATAGTAATGTGATTCCTAAGCTCTACACTACCACTATACAGCATAATAGCATGTATATTATTCTCCTCTTCGTTACAATATTCACAGTTACTGATGTCAGTTATCTTCATAATGTATAACATATTAATACTAGTAGTTGCTGTTCTGCCGTGCAACATAATTCATTGTAAATGAACTTAAAACATAGACCGTGTGGTTTACCTTTTTGGAAGTCCAAATGATTGTTTTACTTCATTTATCTCTATTTCTAAAGATGTGGCCATTTTTGAGATACTCAATTCAAAATGGATATTTTCCTGTTCTGTGGTATATATTTGGACCCCCTATCTGATAGGAAAAGATTAAATACAATTTGTAGGTCCCCATATTTAAATACGTTTTACTTGCATTCTGAATAAATTTCCTTGATCCTGTTTTAGTAATCTGTATTCCAGGAAAATCAATTGGATGTTCCAGCTTCTTTCTATTTACTTCGTTGGTAGTATTCTCAAATGAACGCTACATATCTGCTTCCATAGTCACTGTCTTCTCATGCATTTTCTTAATATATGGTGGTTTTAAGGTTCTATCACACCATATAATGGTCAACTCAAAACCTCTACTCTTTGATTCTATTACCTCTTTCCGTGATATTCCATGTATTTATCTCTATATCACTATTTCTATTTCGTATGCGTTTGCAAAGAGGGTCCAGTTGCTACCACATTTTAAAGGGGAACTAAAGGCTCACATACATATTAGCTTATATGAAAGTAATACACTTCAAGACTAGGATGCTGTCCTCCCTTTTCTCTTAGTGATCCCATGAGGGGAGAATTTTGTGTATTGCCAGCAGCCTCAGCCAGCCCCTAGCAGCAGCCATGTTTTTCAACTGCTATCAGCTGTGACTCAAATGGGTGGCAGCCCACTTCATGTCACCTAGCTCTGAGCAGTGTATCATAGACTGTATAAGTGCTCTACACACCAACTCTCTTCGAAAGTTGCATAACAACTTGTATGAGTATCAAACAGGTAAATGCATCCTATTCTTGAAGTGTATTACTTTCATATAAGCTAATATGTATGTGAGCCTTTATTCCCCTTTAATATCCTCCAGGCCAAAGACTTTGAGAAGCTCTTTTTATTGTAGAGCTGCATTTCATCCAGCTTTGCACACAAAAATCTAAGATTATTTCCTCATATTTTTCTATATTCCTTTGGGATGGATTGGGGAGGGACAATAGGGTGTGAGTAACCATACTAGAGACCACACTTATTTCCACAATAGGTCAGATTATTTTATTTCAAATGTTGAAGAATTCCTTTTTAAGAACTCCAGTCCCATGTACTGGAGTTGCCTTGGTCCTACGAGCATGTGCCGTTCGTTTTGTTGATAGTTATTATGTTAATGGCTTATTTTAATGGCAAAATACAGGGTAGTGTTACGGTATAAACATATTTTGGTTGTGCCTAGATATTTGATTCCGTATCGTTATTTAACCATTGTTTTCAGAGTTGAGTTCAATTGTGTGTATAGCTCTTTACTCTTTGTTTTTCGTTGTGTGTCTGTCACGCTTGTTATGGTTAAGCTCTGTGCTTAGTAACTGCTTCGTCCACTACTTTGGCAACCCTTACTATCGAAGTACTCTACCTGTTATTATAATGAAGCTAGTGTAGCTAATCCACCTCTAGTGTCTGTCAGCGCCCTCGACAACACTGACATCACTAGGCTCCTGCTCATTGCAGAGTTTTTCTTCTACTTGATTCGACTCTTCGTCCATCACTGAATTCAAGACCATAGCTAAGTACCTTTAGGCACTTTTTAGGCCTTTTATTCTTGTAGGGACCTTGTAATTTTACTGTTACGTGTGTTTTTCTTGTGCACACGTGCATTATATTTACTTGAATCCAAAATGACGTTCGCTTAACTGGCCCCTGGTCCTACACGTCCACGGTGCACTGACTCTCACTGCTCACGGTTTGCAACCAAATTTGTGCAGTCAGAACTGTGGACACACCATCTGAAGTGTTCAGACCACCTGCTTTGCCACAGGGATGGTCCACACTGGTCAGTCTGCTCAGACTGGGAGATGGAATCCTGTAACCAGTTTGAGGCTGTGGCTGCCCAGTTGGCCAGACGTCGTGAGCAATTAATTTTCAAGTCTGTCGGTAGAGGGCGATCAGCTACACTAGCTTCATTATAATAAGAGTAAGTACTTCTCAGTGATAGTAAAATTATTACTAATTTTCTGGTCTTTTGGCAACTAGGTGCTTGTTCACTACGTCAGATTAGTGTTAGGTCAGCATCGCCAAGTGAAAGTGCGACGTGCGTTATTTGCATACTGTCTGTGTGTGGATGATGGTACGGAGCTAGCGGTAGGCATTGGTTGCTGTGTAGTGTGTGTGCGTTAATTGTGGGTCACTTCATTGACCGAATCATAATGCTGTGTTCCTCTCCCACAAACACGAAGAGGACAGACAAGTGAATAGACAGGGGGATGTGGTGGGAGGGTCAGAGAAAGAGGGGAGATATGGGGGGTTGTAGATATATCCTCGATGGGCTGTGATTCCGTCTTGATTTTTGAAATGTACACGCCTTGCCGCGTGTGCTTGCTAAATTCTTTTTTTTCTAGAAGTATAATATACAATCTTAATCTATAATATATTCTATTTTTTATATTAAATGTGCTACCTAATATTACAAACGTATCCATTAATTCAAAATTATATCTCCCTTCATATTTTCTACTGCCCCCTTCCCTCCAAGCATTATTACTTCAGTTCTTCTAAAAATTCATTTGCAGTCCGGAAACCTTATAGAAAGAGTATTTATTAGCTCGATCAAGGTTTTTATGATTACACTTCAGGAGTAGGGTGGTGTTGTTGGCATATTGTGACTTTTTTATTCTATTTACTTTAGTCTACATGAATTGAGTTCAAGTCTCTCGCATTGTTACGACCAAGAGGCAGGACCTTTTCTATATCTCATGCATTTGTTACATATTTCAAATGCTCACTAAACTGCCAATAAGGTAACGATCCCCAAAAAGCACAACCGCTGAGGAAAGCTGAACACAATGGGAAGGGAATTTCCTTCAGAATATTTGTTGAAAATGAAAAAAAGTTCAATTGTAGATGGCAGAATTAAAAAATTGTGCTAAGTGTAACATTTTCTCTGTAAAATATAAGCTATAAAATGTGCCAAAGTTTGAGAAAATCCACAACCATTTGATATTGATATCCATAAAGCATTTTAACTCATGGAGTGACTGTTTCGGTGAGATTATATTTCCTGCTTTTGCACACGTCTGATTTAGGTTCTGTGATATTTAGTCTCTTACTCTGGTCAGCAATGCTCCCATGATCAGGAAAAGGGGGTAGGCTATATACATATGTAAAAATCTCACAACTACTCTATGTTCACTATATTCAATGAGAAACCCTTAATATAATTGTACAAAAACGTTTCATCTTACCTGCAGTTGCTGCCAAGATGCAGGTTAGCACCTGGAGAATGTGAATTGCTCTTCTCTCGACCATGGTGGAGAAAATGACAAAATTCTGTGCCCCAATCGATTAAACGCTACATTAAATACAAGTTTTAACGTAGGCCGTCACAATGATCTGATAAAAATAAATAATATACAGGTAGCCAACGAGATAGAAAGTATCAGTATATGCGAACCTCATTTAGATAAAAACCCATCCTGATTAGTCAGTGACAGCTGCCGACATGCAGCAATAAAAACATGGCATAACAGGAAACGAAAAACGACATGAAATAGATATAAATTACATCACTTCGGTGTGCCCAACCGGTACTACAGAGTCTACATAATATTGTCATAGACTTTGGTAGTTCTTGCATGGCACAAATATACATGCTGTAGAGTTATTTTGTGTTCATCAGATAATTGGCTGCTGTCCTTTTACCAGCAACTTTGCTTTTGCGATAAGTATATTTGTGGCATATTTGTATGTCGCAAATTGCTTATATTGTACTTTGTACTTTTGCACCTTCTATTTCCTTTTAGTTTTTTATTATCATTGTTTTGTTGTTGTTTCCTATGCATATACGTGTAAACAAATATATATATATATATATATATATATATATGTATATATATATATATATATATATATATATATATATATATATATATATATATATATATATATATATATATATATATATATATATATATATGTTTATACTAGTATATATATATATATATATATATATATATATACATACATATATATATATATATATATATATATATATATATATATATATATATATATATATATATATATATATATATATATATATATATATATATATATATATATATATATATATATATACATACAAATTCATGAGTTGAATAAGTTAAAGTGAACTTTATTCAAGAAACTTTGACAGATGGTCTTGTTACAGAATCACATTTACCATTTGTTACGGAATCACATTTTCTCTAAGTATCAATATATTTCATTAAAAGAGTGCACTATGGTCAAATTTTGTGCTTTAATAAAAAATTAAGTTAGTGTACTGATATAAAGACATGACTCTTTACTGAAGGGGCACTAAATTATGAATTATATGGCAGCAGAGAGTGAGTTCTATATGTCTCTGATGGTAGGTAACAGAAGTCTCAAGTTAGACGAAACACTTCACCATACGGGCAATTGTTAGACAACTAGAACATATTAGTTGTAATTGATTTAACATTGAAGCTTATTATAAATAGATCATTAATCTGAAAAAGTTTTGAAAAACATGATGTTATCTTCTGCATTCTCAGAGGTAGATTTCACTCACTACCTGGTCAGTTTTATATCACTTCCTGTACACATCAAGGTTGTTGGTATACCCCAGACAATGTGGATTCTGTTTTTCCTCCACTGTCCCCTCTCATTTACACACCTTATTGTTTAGTCTGGGTGAGGAGGATATGATAAACTGAATGGGTGGCTTCAGGATTAGGGATGGAGGTGTCAGTCAAGGTACACATCTGTACATTTAACAATTGATATCAAACTAGCTGAGTTATGAATGAATTATGAAATTAATAGTTAATGACCAATTTGCTAAATACTTACAAAATAACTATGTAATGATTCTTTTTAAACATGCATTTGTGATCTTATTAACTGTTGGATATTTTTTCTGGAGTAGATCATACATGTCTATTGGGTGAATGGAGAATCTCTGGAAATTTGCTGATCTATGACTGGCTTTGTATGAAACAGTATCATAGGAGTCTTCCATATGACTATATTCTATCTTTGAGTGATGTAACAAAATTTTGTTCTCTGAGAAATGTTTATGTACTGAATCCTTCCCCTTCTGACAAAAGTTTCCTGTCCACAACAGTGTGTAAGTTCCATCTGAAACACTGGATACATTCCTCTAAAATTCAATGCGGGTGGTCAAATTTTTAAATATATGCATAGATAGAGACTTCAGGATCTGGGCTACATTGACCATATGCTAAACGTCAGGTTTCTTCTTCACTTGAAGGAGAAACTCTGTTTCTGTGAAGGTATCTAAAATCTCGGTCGAAGAGCTTTCCTGTCCACCACAGATATAAATTCTCTAAAATCTACTATTTCACAAAAGTCTGGAACAAAAAGGTTTCAAGAATGATAATACTAAGATAAGACAGCCAAATGAGGGAGCAAGTTTTCCTGAATTTGAGGGAAAATATTGAATTCAATATTCTAAAATTCTGTAAGCAACAGTTTGAATAGGTTGATATGGCCCATTATAACCATGAACATACATGTACTTATTGAAATAAATGCCTTATAAAAAGTCACTGAATTCAAACTATAGTGAAAACAATTCATTTATATGTTTGAAAAGGGTTACTCACAAAATTATAAGGGTGTCCTGATGGGTAATTTTTGAGGGAGTGGGTGTCCAAAAGAGGCTTAGATGCCCTGCTGGTGAACTTAATTTTACTCTACTTTAAACCTGTGTGAATGTTTTAAAAAAGGTAGTTCGGTGCTATGACACATTTTGAATGGTTGTACCTTTCTCAAAATCACTTGTGAGTTACTTGATTATACCTTGATTATTAAGAACCCCATCTGATTTCCATGTACAGCCTAGTCCTTGTCCTAAGCAGTTTGATGCCATATTGAAACTACTACTCGATAATGGACATATTTTTTTTTCAAAATACTGTGCACAATGTCTCATTTTGAATATGGAAACTATCAGTTGATACTAAACTTAAAGTTAAGATAACAAACTAGTGTATTTAAAGAATTTCAAGACATCTATAGGCTTGAACCAGTCAATTTATCAAATATGTGATTCCGTAACGTTACAGAATCACCAACTTTAACCCCCACAGAAACACTATTTGAAAATTTATTTTTCAAAAGTGTGCCCCTTATAGTAAAATTAGTGTTATAATGCTTTCATGGTAATGACCCGATCTGAACATTTTCAAAAATTAAAAAAAATATATATTTTTCTTTTACGGAATCACATGTTACGGAATCACAGATCACCCTATTTTAAAATTCATAAAAAAAACAAAAAAACATAATATTCAATCCTATATCTGTTGGCACAGTCTTCCCATGTATAATTGTATCATATAAAGCAATATTGAAGATCATAAGATGGTTTTACAAGAAAATATGGTGGTTTTAACATTTTGTGAAATGTTACTGTCAGAAAGGCGTTGAACAAACAAACAAACACCCTGCAGTAAAATGTTCATAACTTTTTCAATAATGGGAATACAGTAAATCTGACTAAAGATCCAGAAACTTCAGAATTCTAGCTTTCTAAATATATAAGATACATATTGCTACTATAAAATTTATTTTTTGTCTTAGATGCTAACTTCAACTTGATCGAGCCCATATATATATATATACATATATATATATATATATATATATATATATATATATATATATATATATATATATATATATATATATATATATATATATATATATATATATATATTAAGTCACTCTCTGTAGCGGGGACTGATGTGTCTGTTGCATCTGAGCCTGTGCGGAATCTGGGAGCTATGTTTGACTCTCAACTGACCATGGCACCCCATGTCAAAAGTGTTGTCAAAAAATCTAGCTTTCACCTGAGAAATATTGGAAAAGCGAGACGTGTGTTAACAGAAGATGCCACAAAAACAGTGATGCAGTCACTGGTAATGTCTCGCTTGGATTACTGCAATGCTCTCCTAATTGGAATACAACAGGATTTGATTGCAAAGCTGCAGCGACTACAAAACAGTGCAGCAAGGATAGTATCGAGAACCAGGAAGTATGAACATATCACACCTGTTCTCATCAAGCTTCACTGGCTACCAATCAAATTCCGCATCCAATTTAAGGTCCTACTGCTGGTATACAAGGCGCTAAACGGACTTGCACCTAAGTACATCAAGGAGCTGCTCGTGCCTTATAAACCCAGACGCCATCTACGATCAGAAGCAAAGGGCCTTCTGGACGAGCCTCGGACTAGACTCAAATTTGGAGATCGCGCTTTCTCCATTAGTGCACCGAGATTATGGAATGCGCTTCCACAACACCTGAAGGATTCTACATCGTGTCAGGCCTTCAAGAAGTGTCTCAAAACACACCTTTTCAGGCTCGCCCATTGAGGCGTTGTGGACTATTACTCAAACTATGACAATGTGCAGCGCTTTTGAACATTTTATGAATGGAAAAGGCGCTATATAAATTCCAATTATTATTATTATTATTATATATATTTCTATGCACACACACACACATATATATATATATATATATATATATATATATATATATATATATATATATATATATATATATATATATATATATATATATATATATATATATATCATTTTTTTCATTTTATTTTTCATTTTCCTCCCCTTTCATATCATTTTTAATGATCATCTAAACTTTGCAGAGAAAATAGTATTTTAAAGATGTGTCCACTCTGGGACGCCTCAGCTGTTATATAGTATATGTGTATAGACAGGAAAGGTTTGTCTCTTGACAGTACAAGGATGTCTGGGATGTTAGGTGTCTCTCAGTGATGCTTCCTCTCTGATACACATAGCAATCATGGCTACATATGTTGCTAATTGCAAAAATTGTACACTTTCCCATATAGCAATAAACATTCGAGTTGATCTGTCCTGTGGGACTGGATTACCCGGAACCGGGAAGAAATTCTCTTCTCTTCACGAATAGGGGTCTTTCAGTTGCAGAAGGACCATAGACAGCCCTCCACAAGACTGTAGATTTATATAGCGACCAGGCCAACCTGTTAATGGGGATCCAGGAAAAGTCCGATACAAGGTGATAGGAGTGGAAATGAAAGGAGTGGAAAGTAGTATGAAAATAGTGGCGCTAGGCGCAACACAGCGCAAAGGTTAGGCAATTTTTGTAGAGGAATGGATACGTGCTCCAAAATAGGGAAGCCGGCGCACGGATCCATGTCTCAAGGGGAATGGATAGAAAAGTAATACTTATGAAATATTAGGAATATGGGCAGTGAGTAAAAGCAATTAAGCGATCGTGTAAATATGTAAAGCTAAGTTTTCATGGGAAAAGAAAAAAAGGTCTGATTTGGAAAATATTTGTTACTGAAATACCATGAAAACCGAAGATAGATAACCAGTAGCCTGGCTGTACACAGAAATTCTCACAGAGAAAATAAAGAAAACATAAATTGGATATAATTGCCTGAGAGTATCAAAGAAAGTCTAAAGAGAAAACCTTGTAGTTGATTTTAAAAGATTTACTAGTATAAATCTTTTTCAGAAGGATAATACAAACAATTTGAAAGGGATCACCTGGTGGCTAGGACTGGCATTCTGGTTGTATCATGGGGAGTGTAAATGAAATAGATGTGTTTTGCAATCCCCAATCCCCATCCCCCCCCCCCCCCCCATAATCATATCTGTATGGTTATCAATTTGCCAACGCCTTTGAAATTAATAGGCCACTCATAAGCTAATAATCTAACCTGAACCCTGGTGGCCATGATTGGAACTAAACGAAACGTCGCGAAAGAAGCCCCAATAGTGAACCGCGTGAAATCTCCTGATTTTGGATGGTTGAATGTTGACAGGTATGAATTATATAACTTCGTCTGTCGACGATATTTGCCCAATTACATAACAAACGTACGTGCACCATATCAATTGAACATTCCATAACCCACACGTACCCTGATTTAAGAACTTATGGCCAGTTTAACGATATCCTCAGCATGAGGACTGGTTCTAGTGAGGGACATCTCCGCCGCGTAGACTACTACAGTAGAGACGCACGTGTGGATGTAAGACGCAGTAGCTGGGGTACCGTAAAGCCGTTCCCGTATTGCGACATATCAGCTAAAAGTACACGGGCGCAAAAATATCCAAATAACTTTCCCATACATAATGTTAATGTATTCTACTGATTAGCTACTGATTTTTGTGACTTTGACAAATCCACCATAGTAGTTTGAACGGGGTATGACCTACATCACTCGGATACCTAAATAGGGTGCCAATACTGGAAGACTATTGTTAATGTGTCCAATGTGGTTAAATTGATGGAGACATGTATAAATCAGTGTATGAGTATATTATATTGTTCCCTATTGTAACTTGATGGGAACTTTGCTGGTATAATAAACGTGTTGTGTCACAATGTATTGTGGTTTGTCATTTTTCCTCGTGAGTTCATGTGATACTTCGGGAATTGAGATGAAGGAAGGAATTGGGTTTTACGTCGCTTTCAACAGCTTAGGTCATATCACTACGAGATAGAAACCCGGAATTGGGAAGAAATTCCCTACTCTTCACGAATAGTTCCAAGGGGTCTTTCAGTTGCAGAAAGACCATAGGCAGCCGCCCACAACGCCGAACATTTTTTATAGCGACCAGGCCAACCCGCTTTGGGATCCAGCGGAGACTCGAACCTGCAAACTCACGCTTGGGAGCCAGGCATCGTAACCACTAGGCTATGGCGGATCCCTCGGGAATTGAGATGAGTATTTAATATGTCTCTCATAATTTTTCTCGGAAAGTAGTTCAGTCTGCTCCTTATCCAGGGTATCTCTCCAGACCCAAATATTGTGTTAATTAATTGATTCCCATTAGTAGGTATTTATAGCTAATCTCTTACTTATTTGAATTATCATGCAGCCACGTATTGCTCTATGAAATTAAAAGGTTAAGTGTGGGCTAGCATCATCAGATAATAATAATAATAATAATTGATATTTGATATAGCGCCCTTTCCACCTATAATGTTCCAAAGCGCTTTAGAGTCATTTGACAGTTGTCATGGTCCATATAGTCAATTAAACTCCTTTCGAAATAGCAATGTTTTCAGCTGTTTCTTGAAGTTTTGCACACTATCAGCAGCCTTGATGTTGTCAGGGAGCTCATTCCAATAGCATCTCAAAAAAATATATAATGGCTGACAAGGAAAATCGACCATCGTGTAAGATTGTCATAATATGATAAAAAAATGGAAGCATTTGATATTAAAAGTATACATAATGTAAGTGTTGTTATAGTCCAGGCATACATGTGTTTCTGCTTGGTGATGGTGCTTTATAGAGTACCTGATTTTCAACATTTTCTATACACAGATTCAAGAACGCATAACCAAACTTTGGTTCTTGTAGCAAAAAAATGGTTGTCCAGGGCTTCAGGGTTATCTAAATTATCTCTATCTACAACTGGATTACTTTGGAAGGACAGGCATACATGTGTTTATGGTATATGCTGGTATTTAATAGTAACTGAATTTTACAGAAAATTATTTCTATTTAACCCATTCACACTCAGAGATCCCCTAGAAAGTATCGTCTGCTACTCACATACTTTTCAAAATAACTTTGGAATTAAGCAAAAGTTCACAAAATATTTGAAGGAGAGTTGTTGTTTGACTTCTCTTTAACATTTTTCTTTCAGTTTCTTTTTCCAAAAAATGCTTATGTTAGAAAAATATTTCCAAAATTGTCAGGCCTGTTTTGGCCGCTCTGAGTGTTAATGGGTTAATGGCATTTTTCCTCTATTTTTCAAGAATGAGGGTAGGGGTGTTAAGACGCCTATATATTCAAAATGGATAGTGAGTGATATAGCATCAATTTTGATCTTAACCCATTAACACCCAGAGCAGCCAAAAGAGGTCTGACGATTTTGGAAATATTTAACTTATAAACACATTTTCTTGAAAACATTTGAAGGAGAAATGCTGATTGCAAATCAAACAAGAGCTCTCCTTCAAATATTTTGTGAATTTTTGCTTTATTCAAAAGATATTTTCAAAAGTATGAGAGTAGCAGACGACACTTTCTAGAGAAACTCTAAGTGTGAATGGGTTAAGATACTCCTGAGGCATGCAGATTTATTTGAAGTATTTTCAATGTTCAAGTTTGTTTTTATTGCTAGCTGTCAGTAGCAAGACAATGAACTTTTTTGAAAAATCATCATGAAAAAATACAAATATCTACAAATATCCAACTGCATATCCAGTTATACATATGGTTTGGACACTGTTTCATTTTGCATCTATTCCTATAGGTTTGTTGAAATTTTAGGATGCTCAATTATCATTAACCTGTTATAATTGCTTCAAAGATTTTCCTTGTTGATCAGGAATTTACCCGTCAGGAGACGAGAGGACGCTTCACTAAAACCTGAATATCTTTGACTAAGCTGCCACCCCTGCATTGCTATCACACATCGGCCCCGAAATATGGTACTGTTAATCACTTAAATATGGCGTGAACATCATATAGCGTAATTACGGTACTGCCCTGGATAGCGTGATATAAGTATAGCGGTGAACGGGAACAGCAGCAGCAAGTTTAATTGAGAATTTGATAAAGACGGGATTTTACAATAGAGCATATGGGCAGAGCGCTATTATCGCTATCTTATTGTTTCCGCTATACTTAAGTGATTACAGTACTGACCAACCCTTTGACTCTTGGACTAGTATTATGATATTTTCAGTTCAAAAGCAATCTCTGTGTGTTTTTCATAGCTGGGAATTACCATCATGCTGCAAGTGTGATCTGCTACATAACATTAAAGTTATTTCATAATCAATTAATCATATTTGTATGGTTATCAACTTGCCAACTCCTTTGAATTATAATAGCCCACTGCTAATATTCTAACCTGACCCCTGGTGGCCAGGACTGGAAGTAGACAAAACGTTGCGAAAGAAGCCCCAATAGTGAACCGCATGAAATCTACTGATGTTGGATGGTTGAATGGTGACAGGTATAAATTACTAATATACAACTTGGTCAGTCGACGATATTTGCCAAATTACATAACCAACGTACGTGGACAATATCAATTGAACATTCCATAACCCACACGTACCCTGATTTAAGAACTTATGGCCAGTTTAACGATATTCTCAGCATGAGGACTGGCTCTAGTGAGGGACATGTCCGCCGCGTAGACTACAGTATAGACGCGCGTGTGGGTGTAAGACACAGTAGCTGGGGTACCGTAAAGCCGTTCCCTTATTACATAATACCAGCTAAAAATACACTGGCGCGAAAATATCCAAATAATTTTCCCATACATCATGTTAATGTATGCTTTCAATATCACGCCTGACTCTTTGTTTTTGGCCGCTCTGTTCTATAGATAAACTCGCTGCCAAAGAAACGTTTATTTGCAACATAACATTTAGTGAGTAGCTTTAGTGAGTTTTCTGTGTGTAATAGACATCCGTGGTGGCCGGGACCAATTCGATTTATAGCCTATGGTTACACAGGACGGTGTCCCGAAAGGCCGGATGCATCCAGCGGAGACTCGAACCTGCGAACTCAGGCTTGGTAGCCGGGCATCGTAACCACTAGGCCATGGCAGATCCCCTTGCAAAATGGCAAGTATATGTTATGTTGATTGCTGATATGATTGAAGAGTTCCCTAGAATTCCCTATGCTGATGCTCTAAACTTGCCTAAAGCTATTTGATTTTACCTTAGATGACCAAACACAAGTGGATTCAAAACCAGCAGGTCTACCCGAACATGCTGGCCTCAACCAGTGTCAACTAATAGCCGCTAAAAGGCCAAAATTGCTGCTCTGGGCACCCCCAGGGTGGTCAATCGAACACGCTGCCACTAGGCCACTGCATCTCTCTCAATCGCCACTTCGTACACGCGCACGTGAAGTAACGCAACTCCCTCTATTAGACATTTGGGGCATTTTCATTATTGTACTATCCCTTCAAAATATTGGGTACATCGAGATTTTTCCATAAGTACTCTAACTAGACTGTCTGAGGAATCAATCTTATTGATACCAACACCCCATGAATGAACATTTTGGGTATTTTTGATATTGTACTACCCCATTCAATTTAGCTGCCATAGATTTACCCCAATATATGCAAATGGTACACTGACCCCCTATAATAGACATTTTGGTTATTTCATGATATCTACTATTCTATATAACTAGGGTGCTTAATTGAGCACTCTAAATCATCCAAAATGATACTGCAACCCTCTGTTTTAGATATTTGGGTAATTTTATGAATCGTACTGCCCCCATTCATGTTTCATTCATGTTTCTCACAATACAGCATGATACATTAGTCAGCTCTGTTGGATATTTCATAAATTCTACAGCCCTGTCTCACTAAAAAGACTCAGTCCTAATCTTTCAAAATGGTACTCTATCCCTTAATTGTTATTCATTTACTTCACAACATGTGTCCTTTTTTTGTTTTATTGTTTGTTCCTATTTTTATTTAACTTTCAATATGTTATTCATATTTGTTGAAATGTAAACGTATAATGTTTTATTTATCATGTTTCGATATATCTTTGTATACTGTAATTTTCTGAATGATGGATTCATAAAAAAATCTGTTTTGTTTTCTAAAATCTCTAAGTACTTATTACTTTTAATTGTGCAGATCATATTTCACTTTGTTTGTTTTTTAACTTTAGGTGTTAATGTATTTGTGTTAACTTGGAATCTACTTATTGAGAAAAAAAACTGCAAGCTGTAAGAAAAAGATTATATTTTACATGTAGGCACTTCACAAAACTTGTGAATGTTTCACGTTTTCTATCTTCAAGTTTGTGAATTTTATGCACTTTGATTATCATGCTCTTATATAGTCATTGTTGTTTTTTAATATTTATGATTCGCATTCTTTCACTTCAATTTTCAAATTTATTGCACTTTTATCCTTTGCTTTTATTTAGTTATTGTCACTGTTTATTAGTTTTTGTAATTCATTGACTTGCTATACTTCACAATCTGTTCCTATGTTTTGCTTAATCTTTTTGTTCATATCTGTTTCACTTTAGTTATGTTGTTATACTTGTAGAATTGTAAATGCATAGTTTCATTAGGGTACATGGTTAGAATGTTATTCACCTTTAGAGATTCATTCTTGTAATTCTATCATGTTCAATATATGTATATATATATAGTTATTTTACATACTTATTGATTTGTTTTAACTCAGCCAGGGGGCGTTTCAACAACAAATGCAAGCTAAAAGGAGATTTTCCATTTCGAATTTCGATTTTCTGTCACTGCTTATGCCATAGTTTGTCTAGGTCGTGACTAGCCAGTTGTAATTGGTGGAGGAAACCCAGCTAAAACCATCACCTAACCCCATGCAACTAGCAACTTTCTGAGAGGAAAACCAATCCTACAATGTATAATGGTATTAATAGATTCTTATACCTGTATATATTACCTGCTTTCACTTTAGAATGCTATTCTCAAAGAAATGTTTGTAAAAATATCACATAGTAAATACCTTGCTTATTATTTCTATATTCATTTCATATGTACTCTATACACTTAAGAGTAATATTGTTTTGTATATTGGCATGGCCACGATGCCTGGCAGTGAGGAAAATAAACAAAAAAGGCCTGTTCCTTTTTTTAGGCTTGTAAAAATTTAAAAAAACTTTCTGAGAGGTGAGAGACAGCTAGCAGTGAGTTCCAACATCTTACACCACACGTCCATCAGGGCATGCCCTAGGCCTTAAGAGAAATGTTATCTTTTATAAGTAGGTACTTCACAAAAAAACTAAGAATGTTCGTACATTGATTTACAATCTTTTAATTTTGTGAATCATATGCATTTGGTTTATCATTCATTTTTGTTATTGTTTTTGTTTATTAATTTTTGTAATCTATTTATTTTCTATATTTTACAACCTGTTTACAATTGTTTGTTCAACCGTTTTGTCCATATCTTTATTTCATATCTATTTGGTCTCCATGTGCAATTAATTGTGAAGGATCTATCACTTTTAAATATATCTTTTCATATAGTAGTTTACAAGTCATTTTTGTTTTCTGGTTGTTTTCCATAATATAGTTTTACTTATTTTCTTTAATTGTAGAATATGTGCATTCACATTTGTTTTGTTTTAGATGCTCATGGTTTTTTAAACATGGATTCAAATTTTTGTTTTGCAAGTAGGTACTACACGAAATGTGCCTTTTCCTTCTCTAATTATAAAATTCACACAGTGTTTTTCATTTTCAACTTCTCCTCATTTTCTAAACTTTGTGATTGAATAGCTCACTGATTTGAATTACATATGCCTTATTGAAAACAAAGACAAGAGCACAGGCCCTGAAATATGAAACATTTTAAATGAACTTTCAAATTCCTATCATCACCATATCCATTTATTCACTGATTTTACAAATTATTAAACTACAGTAACAAGAATGAATCTATAAAGGTGTATAACCTTTTAACCATGTACCTTTAACATTTCCAGAGGTTGAGATCTTGCCAATTCCCCAAGGTTTATGAAATCGATGTTAAGGCCATTCACTTATGATTTTTATAAAAAATGATTTCAAAATCAAAAACACGCTTCTATACCACCATACAGTGGCCTTATCATACATTTTAGTTTTTTACAGCCTTTGATTTTAGATTGTAACTTGGTGTATGAATGAAAATAAAGACAAGAACATACCACCTATATCCTCAGACAATTAATACCACGCCGGTTTCTGCCTACCAACCCAGTTTGATCCTAGAGACATTAGCTTACACTTAGAGGACATCAAACTATTTTCTTAACCACAGGGTCCTTCAAATACATATGTACAAAAAACATTTCATCTACTGTTACATGCCCAAGCGCTCACAAAGTACCTACGACCCCGGTAAACAGTTATAGGGTACAAATTAGATTTAAAATCAAACATAAAATAAACTAAATATACAGATGTAACGACATCAACATAATCAGAGTTTTAGTTATTGTAAAGCACTTAAGTATAGCGGAGACAATAATATAGCGATAATAGCGCTCTGCATATAAGCGCTATTTTAAAATACTGTCTTTATTTAATTGCCCAATATACATATTGAAGGGCATAACAAAAAGCCTAGTCATAGGGTGCTAAGAAAAATATCTATCTGATGGGTGATGCAATCACCAGTTAGAGATCAATCAATTGATCTTCTTTTTTTTCCAGAATTCTGCTGGTTTTTTTTGTAAATATAGATATATCTTGAAGTTAGTGGTACATTCCAATCTCTTTTTGATTTGATTCTATTTCTATTAATGAAAAAAAGGTTTGCAAACCAATCAGGTTTGTCCTGGTTATGTTTTGTATAGATTTACAAACTCAATGATCTAAGACCTTTAAGATTATATAATGCCATGGTGTAATATATATTCAAAGGTGTTATTGAGGATCAGGGTCACATCTCTGTTGTTTGTTGAATTACCACAGATGATGTATTCTATGTTTTATTCTTTAGTAAAAAAGAGTGGTTTCTTGTGAATAGATACTATCGCTAAATTTAAAATGATCTAAGATGTCCATTCTCTTGAGCTCTTGCCTCAGGCCTCTCACATTCGCTGATAATATTCTGTCACTAGCCATGGTCAATAGACATAGAAGGGGCTGCGCTGGTTGCTATAATTAAGTTTATCTAGTGTGTGGTTTTTATTCATTTCTGTTGTTTCTTTCTCATTTTTTGTGTTTGTAATGTATTGTATGTCGGATGGGCATATGTTACAATAACAAATGCAATTATAAGACTGCATGTAGCTAACATTGAATTTGCCTCAATGGCAGATGAGATTATCCGAAGTTGAGGCTAGTATGTATAAGTATAGATTAGAGAGTGTTTTGTGAATTATAAAGCACAGGCGGTTTGAAAGTTGGTTCAGAGTTGGTTTGAAAATCCTAAAACACGAGTGAAGTACTCTAACACATTTAGCACTCATTGTCCACTACAATGCTGGCTTCTGGTTGGTCTAGCCTGACCAACTGTTTGTTTATGCCCTATTTTATTACCGTGAATTCTTATAGTAATACAATTGGACTTTGTGGAATCTCAGAATCTACTCTTGCAGTATTTTATAAAAATTAGTACAGTACACAGCATTTCTGGCTTCTGATTGGTCTATACTGCCCCACTTTGTGCTAAGTGTAGAATATATTTGTTGCTGAAATGTTTTCACGATTACTTAGCATGTCTTAGTTCGGCCTTTTCCATCTGGGCAACATAGTACATAGTTGTTTGTATCCGGCCCTGATTTCTGACATTCGTAGCGAGTAGATGATGGGATCGGCAACCGAGTTGAGCATCGGCCATCCTTTCAGAGCATTTGATAATCCAGGTGGCCTCAGGCTCTGATCAGGAAAGACAAGAGCCAGGCTGTAAGCAGGGGCCATGAATATTACCATCGTTACCGCCACCAGCAGAATCGTAATTGTAGTCTTTTTTGCTCGATTAGGATTGGCAGCAACAAAAGCCTCTGAGGATTTAGGATGGGGGTGAACCGCATTGCAGATATTTCTGACTTCCACCCACACTCTGATATAAAGATACACCGTCACCACCCCGGCTGTTCCACACATAGTGAGCGTTGTTGTCTTAACAGCTTTCCACGCATTGCTGGGACTGTATTCACCACAAAATCCTCCAACCCCAGAGCCGCCATCAACAAACCCAATCAAGGCTAACAGGAAACCAGTTACTATGCTTATAAACCAGACTAACGCAATAGCGAAGTTTGTTCGTCTACCTGTAATGCACCTCGCATGATGCAGAGGTAAACATATGGCATAGTATAGATCAATTGCCAGGCACAGCAAAATGCCATATAAGGTAATAAATTGCATATACTTCCATGCATCAAATATGATGTCAGCTGTACATATGCACATTGTACAGATACCTCCCTCTCCTCTGCCTCTTTCTATCCCTTCTTCACTATACTTAACTATAGCAACCACAATAGAACCTGAATGACACATGACCAGTAACATGTCAGTAACGCTAAGGTTAATGAGGAGGCGATGGACAGGTCTTTTGTCACGGACTGCAACATAGATTACCACCATTGCGATGACATTCATGAACACACCCACTACACTGATAACTATGGCGATCACATCGAAAACAATGTAGTTCTTTTCCACTCGTACTGTTGTCAGGTTATCCATTTCTATCTATAAAAGCAATATACATATCAAACGATCATATGGAAATTTAATATATTGAAAAATTGTTTAATATACTTGGCCTATTTATGAAATATATTTCATGTGCATGATATCATAGTTCAACTACAGTGAAACAAGTGTCGTTGAACCTTTAATCCAATGATGAAGGTGACACAACTGAAGTGATCATTAAGAAATAGTAACTCAACGCAGCTGTAGTTGTCTTTCAAGCACAGTAATGCTACTGTAGTTGTCCTTCATGAAGAGTAACGCAACCGCAGTGGTCTTTCAGATAGAAAAACATATTTTAGTAACGTAACTGTAGTTGTCTTTCAGAAAGAGTAACGTAACTGTAGTTGTCGTCCAGAAAGAGTAACGTAACAGTAGTTGTCTTTCAGAAAGAGTAACGCAACTGTAGTTGTCTTTCTGCCACAGTAACGTAACAGTAGTTGTCTTTCAGAAAGAGTAACGCAAATGTAGTTGTCATTCTGCCACAGTAACGTAACTGTAGTTGTCCTTCTGGCACAGTAACGTAACTGTAGCTGTCTTTCTGGCACAGTAACGCAACTGCACTTGTCTTTCTTGCACAGTAACGCAACTACACCTGTCTTTTTGGCACAGTATCGCAACTGTAGTTGTCTTTCTTGCACAGTAACGTAATTGTAGTTGTCTATCTGGCACAGTAACGCAACTACACTTGTCTTTCTTGCACAGTAACGTAACTTTAGTTGTCTTTCTGGCACAGTAACGTAATTGTAGTTGTCTATCTGGCACAGTAACGCAACTGCACTTGTCTTTCTTGCACAGTAACGCAACTACACTTGTCTTTCTGGCAAAGTAACGCAACTGTAGTTGTCTTTCTGGCACAGTATCGCAACTGCACTTGTCCTTCTGGCGCAGTAACGCAACTACACTTGTCTTTCTTGCACAGTAGCGTAACTGCACTTGTCTTTCTGGCACAGTATCGCAATTGTAGTTGTCTTTCTGGCACAGTATCGCAACTGCACTTGTCCTTCTGGCGCAGTAACGCAACTACACTTGTCTTTCTTGCACAGTAGCGTAACTGCACTTGTCTTTCTGGCACAGTAACGCAACTACACTTGTCTTTCTGGCACAGTATCGCAACTGCACTTGTCTTTCTTGCACAGTAACGTAACTGCGCTTGTCTTTCTGGCACAGTATCGGAACTGCACTTGTCCTTCTGGCGCAGTAACGCAACTACACTTGTCTTTCTTGCACAGTAGCGTAACTGCACTTGTCTTTCTGGCACAGTATCGCAACTGTAGTTGTCTTTCTGGCACAGTATCGCAACTGCACTTGTCCATCTGGCGCAGTAACGCAACTACACTTGTCTTTCTTGCACAGTAGCGTAACTGCACTTGTCTTTCTGGCACAGTAACGCAACTGCACTTGTCTTTCTGGCACGGTAACGCAACTGCACTTGTCTTTCTGGCACAGTAACGCAACTACACTTGTCTTTCTGGCACGGTATCGCAACTGCACTTGTCTTTCTTGCACAGTAACGTAACTGCGCTTGTCCTTCTGGCACAGTAACGTAATGGCACTTGTCTTTCTGGCACAGTATCGCAACTGCACTTGTCTTTCTGGTACAGTAGCGCAACTGCACTTTTCTGTCTGGCACAGTAACTTAACTGCACTTCTTTTTGACACAGTAACGTAACTGCACTTGTCTTTCTGGCACAGTAATGTAACTGTAGCTGTCTTTCTGGTACAGTAACACAACTGCAGCTGTCTCTCAGACACAGTAAGGTAATTGTAGTTGTCCGCCAGACACAGAGACACCAGTTAAGTTGTCTATCACCCGCAATGATCAGATGCACATATATTCATGCATTGCAATGACGTTGTTGGTATCTGTTAACACTTGATTGTTTGGTGATGAACTAAGCAATTTCTTGTGATTCTCGTGGCCGTGCTGCTAGTATTACTTGATATTCAGACCTGGAGAGACTCCTTTACCTATTGAATTGCTGCACTCTTACTTGGATGAAGAAAAGAATGTATATGTAGCGAGAGACCAATTACTATATGCCCTATAGTTAAGTGCTGGACTCATGCAAGGAGTACCATATGATAGACTGTCCATTCCTAATTTAAAAGCAATGTGCTTTTATCTGGTATCTTGCATATGGTATCTTGTACCGGGTACTTCATGATTGACTCTCCATCCCTATTTTAAATGCATTTTGTATCTTGTATTGAGAATGTCATAGTTGACTGCCCATTCTGCATTTGAAGCCATAGTCCTTTTACCTGTGTATGGTATTTGTACCACGTACTTCATAATTGAATGTCCATTCCAAATTTAGATGCAGAATGTTCATACATGCATTCGGTACATGAACGTCATAGTTCACTGTCCATTCCACACTTAAAGCCAATGTGCTTTTTGTTCTGTATTTAATAACTTTTATCACGTTGATCATAATTGACTGTCCATCTCGCATTTAAAGGCAGAGTGCGTTTGCCTGTGTATGGTATCTTGTATTGTGTACGTCATAATTGTACTCCATCCACCACTTTAAGGCAGGGTGTGTTCCCCTTTATTGGGTATCTAATATTGCACATATGATTACTCAGTCCATTGACGGTGTAAGTAATACTGATCAACTGTCGATGACTGAACCGTGAGCCAGTACTATATGCAGCAAGTATTTCTGTTAGTTAATACTTCTTCCTACTATGGCTAGCCAATGGAGAAAAGATAATTAGTTGCTAGGCAACAGTCAGTGAATACAAACTAGATAAAGTAAACTATGGAGAAATTCCCTGTAGGCCAGGGACTGTACCATACGACGCTTTCGCTATTTTTTATATTTTTTCTGTTGTTCTGTAGCAGCAGCAACAGCAGTAGCAGTAGTAGTCATAATAGTATTTAGTAGTTGTAGTGGTAGTAGTAGTAGTACGTAGAACTACTAAGTAGTAGTAGTAGTAGTAGTAGTAGTAGTAGTAGTAGTAGTAGTAGTAGTAGTAGTAGTAGTATTGCAATAGCAGTAATAGCAGTAGTAGTATCCTCCTCATCTTCGTCGTCATAAAGTGCAGCGGCAGTAATAGTCAGATCAGTAGCAGTACATGTAGTAGTAGTAGTAGTAGTAGTAGTAGTAGTAGTAATAGTAGTAGTAGTAGTAGTGGGCAGCCTATATATGGAAAGTCTGATAGATTGGAATAATCCGAGGGAGGCAGGCTCCCCCACCCCACCATCCCCCATAACAAGAGTACCAAGTTCCCTATATCTCTTACCTGATCAGGTTAATTAAAGGTGCACTTGGATGTCATCCAACATTCTACCTGTTTGTGCGTGATGTACATTAAATATAACCGCACAAACAGTATGCCATGCATTGTTACAACTGTAAACATTCCCTGTAATTGCCTAGCCTGCCAGTGTAAATTAAGTATTTGTCTTTGGTAACCTGAGCATCAGGAGCAGCAAATATATGCAACAAGTTGCCTGCGGATTTGTAACAACTACTACGACTACAACTACTACTACTGATTCCACTACTACTTTTACTACTCCTACTACTACTTCTACTGGTTCGACTACTACTGCAGCTTCGGCCGGTGCTGCTGTTTATGATGAGGTTTTCCATATATAGAACGTCCTATCTGAACTACTACTACTACTACTACTACTACTACTACTACTACTACTACTACTACTACTACTACTACTGCCAGTGACTTGGGGCTAGGCGGTGGTTTTCGCCGGGTACTCCGGTTTCCTCCACTACTTACAACTGGCTAGTCACGAATTAGCCACAATTGGCACAAATGTGAGGAAACACAAAATTCAAAAAAAAACTACTACTACTACTACTACTACTAGTATAACTACTGCTGCTGCTGCTGCTGCTACTACTACTACTACTACTGCTGCTGCTGCTGCTGCTGCTGCTACTACTACTACTACTACTACTACTACTACTACTACTACTACTCGGTATCCACCGAGATGTTCACACGACCTTCCTCCCCTACTACTACTACAACTACTACTACAACAACTACTACTACTACTACTACTATTACTACTACTACTACTACTACTATTACTACTACTACTACTACTACTACTACTACTACTACTACTACTACTACTACCACTTCTACTACTACTACTACTACTTCTACTACTAGAAGTACTGTTACTGATTTGACTACTACCATTTCTACTACTGCTACTACTACTGATTCGACTACTACTACTACTACTGCTGCTGCTTGTATTGATAATGTCATAGTTGACTCTCCATCCCTATTTTAAATGCATTTTGTATCTTGTATTGAGGATGTCATTGTTGACTCTCCATCCCTATTTTAAATGCATTTTGTATCTTGTATTGAGAATGTCATAGTTGACTCTCCATCCCTATTTTAAATGCATTTTGTATCTTGTATTGAGAATGTCATAGTTGACTGCCCATTCTGCATTTGAAGCCATAGTCCTTTTACCTGTGTATGGTATTTGTACCACGTACTTCATAATTGAATGTCCATTCCAAATTTAGGTGCAGAATGTCCATACATGCATTTGGTACATGAACGTCATAGTTCACTGTCCATTCCACTTTTAAAGCCAATGTGCTGTTTGTTCTGTATTTAATAACTTTTATCACGTTGATCATAATTGACTGTCCATCTCGCATTTAAAGGCAGAGTGCGTTTGCCTGTGTATGGTATCTTGTATTGTGTACGTCATAATTGAACTCGATCCTCCACTTAAATGCAGGGTGCGTTTCCCATTATTTTGTATCTTAAATATTGCACACATGATTACTCAGTCCATTGACGGTGTATGTGTAATACTGATCAACTGTTAATGACTTGTGAACCATAAGCCAGTGCTATATGCAGCAAGTATTTCTGTTAGTTAATACTTCTTCCTACTATGGCTAGCCAATGGAGAAAAGATAATTAGTTGCTAGGCAACAGTCAGTGAATACAAACTAGATAAAGTAAACTATGGAGAAGTTCCATGTAGGCCAGGGACTGTACCATATGTGGCTTTCGCTATTTTTTATATTTTTCTGTTGTTCTTATTACTCTTAATAGTAGTAGTAGTAGTAGTAGTAGTAGTAGTAGTAGTAGTAGTAGTAGTAGTAGTGATAGCAGCAGCAGCAGCAGCAGTAGTAGTAGTAGTAGTAGTAGTAGTAGTAGTAGTAGTAGAAGTAGTAGTAGTCATAATATTATTTAATAGTTGTAGTGGTATAAGTAGAACTTAGTAGTACTTAGTAGTAGTAGTAGTAGTAGTAGTAGTAGTAGTAGTAGTAGTAGTAGTAGTAGTAGTAGTATTGCAATAGCAGTAGTAGTAGTAGTAGTATCCTCCTCATCTTCGTCGTCATAAAGTGCAGCGGCAGTAATAGTCAGATCAGTAGTAGTAGTAGTAGTAGTAGTAGTAGTAGTAGTAGTAGTAGTAGTAGTAGTAGTGGGCAGTCTATATATGGAAAGTCTGATAGATTGGAATAATCGGAGGGAGGCAGGCTCCCCGACCCCCACCATCCTCCATACCAAGAGAACCAAGTTCCCCATATCTCTTACCTGATCAGGTTAATTATAGGTGCACTTGGATGTCATCCAACATTCTACCTGTTTGTGCGTGATGTACATTAAATATAACCGCACAAACAGTATGCCATGCATTGTCACAACTGTAAACATTCCCTGTAATTGCCTAGCCTGCCAGTGTAAATTAAGTATTTGTCTTTGGTAACCTGAGCATCAGGAGCAGCAAATATATGCAACAAGTTGCCTGCGGATTTGTAACAACTACTACGACTACAACTACTACTACTGATTCCACTACTACTTTTACTACTCCTACTACTACTTCTACTGGTTCGACTTCTACTGCAGCTTCGGCCGGTGCTGCTGTTTATGATGAGGTTTTCCATATATAGAACGTCCTATCTGAACTACTACTACTACTACTACTACTACTACTTCTACTACTACTACTACTACTACTACTACTACTACTACTACTGCCAGTGACTTGGGGCTAGGCGGTGGTTTTCGCCGGGTACTCCGGTTTCCTCCACTACTTACAACTGGCTAGTCACGAATTAGCCACAATTGGCACAAATGTGAGGAAACACAAAATTCAAAAAAAAACTACTACTACTACTACTACTAGTATAACTACTGCTGCTGCTGCTGCTGCTACTACTACTACTACTACTACTACTGCTGCTGCTGCTGCTGCTGCTACTACTACTACTACTACTACTACTACTACTACTACTACTACTACTACTACTACTCGGTATCCACCGAGATGTTCACACGACCTTCCTCCCCTACTACTACTACAACTACTACTACAACAACTACTACTACTACTACTACTACTATTACTACTACTACTACTACTACTATTACTACTACTACTACTACTACTACTACAACTACTACTACTACTACTACTACTACTACTACTACTACTACTACCACTTCTACTACTACTACTACTACTAGAAGTACTGTTACTGATTTGACTACTACCATTTCTACTACTGCTACTACTACTGATTCGACTACTACTACTACTACTACTACTACTACTACTACTACTACTACTACTGCTGCTGCTGCTGCTGCTGCTGCTGCTACTACTTATACTACTTCTACTACTACTACTACTACTTCTAAGGAAAAAGATAGTAATGATATAAAAGTTGCAGTCCCTGGCCTACAAACTTTCTGAATTTCTCTATAGTTTACTAGATATAGTTTCTATTCACTAATGTTTGCGTAGCAACTGATTGTCTTCTCTCTATAAGCTTTCCATAGAAGGAAGCAGTATTAACAAACAGACATGCTTAATGCATAGATGTACTGGCTTAAGGTTCACTTTGGATTAACAGTTGATCAGTATTACAAATATGAAGGAGTCACTGTCAGTGGACATTGACTAATCATATGTGCGATATTAGGTACCAAATGAAGGTAAACGCTCTCTGCCTTTAATTGGGGGATGATTAAGAGTCAATTATGACGTACATGATACAACATACTATGTGCAGGTAAAGACATTCTGCCTTTAAATGCGGGATGGACAGTCAATTATGAAGTGCGTGGTTTAAGTTATTATACACAGGCAAAAGCAGATTGGCTTTAACTGCAGGATGAATAGTGAACTATGACATTCTTGATACAAAATGCCAAGTACTGGTATGAACATTCTGCATTTGAAATTTGGATGGACATTCAACTAAGACATTCTCGATACAAGATACCAAATGCAGATTTGAACATTCTGCATTTAAATTTGGGATAGCCATTCAATTATGAAGTACACAGTACACGATTCCTAATTCGGGTAAAAACACACCATATATAAATTAGGAATGGACAGTCAATTATAATGTGTGTGATACAATGACACACTTGATGCAAGGTACCAAATACATATTCTGCATTTAAGTTTTGGATGGCGAGTCAAATATTTAGTACACATTATGATTTAATTAGGAATGGACACGATACAATATACCAAATGCAGATAAAAGCACACTAGCTCTTAATGTGGATGGACAGCCAACAGTGACATTCTCAATACAAGATACAAAATGCAGGTAAAAGCACACTAGCTTTAAATGTGGAATGACAATCAGCAGTGACATTCTCGATACAAGATACCAAATACAGGTAAAAGCACACTAGCTTTATATGTGGATGTACAGTCAACAGTGACATTCTCGATACAAGGTACCAAACGCAGGTAAAAGCACACTAGCTCTAAATGTGGATGGACAGTCAGCAGTGACATTCTCGATACAAGATACCAAATGCAGATAAAAGCACACTAGCTTTAAATGTAGATGGACAGTCAACAGTGACATTCTCGATATAAGATACCAAATGCAGGTAAGAACGCTCTGCCTTTAAATGGGGGAATGGACAAACACTGAAGAGGTACACCATACAAGATACCAAATGGAATTATATGAAAACTGCATTTTAATGTGTATAGGATGATACGGTAGTATCTTCAGGTCTGAATTACAAGTAACACTAGCAGCACGGCCACGAGAATCACAAGAAATTGCTCATCATATCACCAAACAGTGGACCCGGGAAATCAAATATTAACAGATACTAACAACATCTTTGCCAAACGAAACTACATTTGCATCTGCAAGTGATAAACAAAGTGGTGTCTCTTTGCCTGGCGGAAAAGAAGAGTTGAGTTACTGTGCCTGAGAGACAACTAGAGTTGTGTTTCTGTGCCTGAAAGACAACTACAGTTACACGACTGTACCTGAAAGACAGGTACAGTTACACTACGGTACCTGAAAGACAACTACAGTTATGCTACTGTGCCTGAAAGACAACTACAGTTACGCTACTAGCTGTGCCTGAAAGACAATTGAAGTTGCATTACTGCGCTTGAAATACAACTACAATTACATGATATCATGCAAATGAAATACATTTCATGAATGGGGCCAAGTATATTAAACAGGTTTTCAACATGTTAAATTTCCATACGATCATTTGATATATCTATTGCATTTATAGATAGAAATGGATAACTTGACAACAGTACGAGTGGAAAAGAGCTACATTGTTTATGATGTAATCGCCATAGTTATCAGTGTAGTGGGTGTATTCATGAATGTCACCGCAATGGCGGCAATCTATGTTGCAGTCCGTGACAAAAGACCTGTCCATCGCCTCCTCATTAATGACCCTCCTATTTTCAGGGATTTACTCAAATACCTGGAAATTTTAGGGATTTAGTCAAATCCCTGAGTGAAACAGGGATTTGACAAAATCACTGAAAGTTTTAGGGATTTGACTAAATCCCTGGTTTGACACTCTTACTGTAACATATATACCGTATTCGCCCGATTAAGCGCACAGTGCGGGTGCAAGTTGGGAAAATCTTCCGAAGAAGGGGTGTTGGCGATCTTCCATTTTACTGCACCCCTCAATTATTGCCGGTCGGAGCATAATGGCCATTATTGCACCTTTGCGCTCTTGCTGTTTAATTTGCTTAGACGTTCACAGCTTGTCAAAAGATCGTTAATTGGTCAAAAGTACGATCATGTATGGCAAGCGTTTCATGCAAATAATTACATGCATACATGCATGCATGCATGCATACATACATACATACATACATACATACATACATACATACATACATACATACATACATACATACATACATACATACATACATACATACATACATACATACATACATACATACATACATACATACATATATATATATATATATATATATATATATATATATATATATCGTTTTATTAGTCAAGGAACAGGAATTCGGCCTGATGAGCAACATGTCGATCCTGCCGGATTTGTACTGTGTTCTGCAGAAGATGCAGCAGGACCATGCGAAGATGAGGGAGAATCAGCAGCAGAGCCTGTCTGCCCTGAGCGGCATGCAGAAAAACGTCTCCTGCCTGCTGCAGCGAGTCTGCCCTCCTAGCTTCTCCTTCAACATAGACCTCAACTCCTGCTACTACTTCAGGTCAGCCTCTCTCTCTCTCTCTCTCTCTCTCTCTCTCTCTCTCTCTCTCTCTCTCTCAATAAATCAGACAAATTTCTGCACAGGTGCGTATGTTTGTGTGCAAATATGTAATGCCATTTTTTTCTTCCTAAAAAGGGACCTCTAATTCGACATAAAGATTGTTATTGCAGGAGTCCTGAATACAATAACATATGTTTTATGCAATAAAATTCCACGTTTTGACTTCACTGTTCGTCTTTATCCTTGTAACAGTCCTGAACTTGACGTTCACTAATGACATATAAAGTTTCCACTGATAGTCCAATACTATGCATTCACTATAGATAAAGTATCACAAAGGAATATTATTCTTTTTATCCTCTGTGATCTCTTTTGACTCTAGAAAATCTTTCCTGGACACTGTTAGCATTATTTGACTATTTAAGACCCCATGCATATGTTGAATTGGAAAAATGATATCATACGTTGTATCAATAGTAATGACTATATACAGCAACTTGGGCTCATTCTGATAAAGAAAGACAAATGGTTATCAAGATGATATGGGTACGATAGAGATGGTATGAACAATCAAATGTACGTGGAGAAAGATTAGGCAAATGTTTGTCTCGCTGCTACCACTGTATCAGATCTAACAGGCACCTTACGTGCATCGGTTGATTCACTTCCGCAAAGAGTGTAGTTGTTTATCTATATGTTAATGATATCATTCATGAAAATAAACGAACAACGGGTGATCCAATTCTCTTTAAAAATATTGCAGTCATACCTTATATTTCTCTTCAAATAAAAGTAATCAGCACACATTCCGCATCTGTGTCAGCAGAGACCTACCAATGGGACACATAATTCCTCTTAATAGGGAGAGAGATACCCAGTTTAACATACTGACAATTAATGAAGCTCTGTTTTCTATTTCCCTGATCAACCTTTCAAAATATAAAACCTTTTATTCTTAACTCACTTTAGAGTTCAAGCAGTTCATACTAGAGGGGTTGTGTTGTCCTACCTGTTCAGAGATTATCCCTCATGAAGAACAGCCTGTCTATGTAGATCATTTCTAATATTTGAGGAGTTAGAAATGCATACATATCCTGCATATTGTAATGTAAGCCATTTTGATATGAATATATTTAATAGATACAATGATTCTTCTATTTTAGGCTTTTCCGACCAAAATGGCTGGTTGCAATGGCAACTAGCTTTAGGGGTGTCATTTCGCTACAAATCATTTCAAAATAGCCACACAAACCCTCTGTACAAATTGTTGGATGCTTTGCCCATTCATTAACAACAGCCCAAATTAGTAAAATAAGTTGACTTTTGACTAGAATCTATCTGTTCGGGAAATGTTTCTGCATATTTTAGAGGCCCACACAAATTAGGTAATTAAATAATGGAATTGAGGCTGGTAGGCTGGTTATTTGTACTCAGCACCCAAAAATTGTCTTCAAAATGTTGTATTCCAACTTTTAACACGAAATGTTTTATAAATTCATTATTCAAGGAAGCTGACCACTGATAAGCAGCACACCGCTTCTTTGCCAACAATGTGATACATATGATTCTTTACAGATAGAAGGAAGGGGGTGGGGATGACACATTCGTTACACTTTTTTAGAAAGTTTGGTCCAGCTTGCTATCCCTCCTCAGTCAATGTATTCCACGAGGACTCCAATATTTGGATAGCCTCGTGGGATACAGCTGCCTGCAGGTGGAAGTTGGTGCCTCAAACATTACATTTCAAGTGTATCATAATTACAATATATCAAAGAGAATATTTAAGAATGTGTGTCTCCAAAACATTTTCTCCTTACATTTTGTGTGCATGTTAAGGCATGTGTGAAGGGGTGCCTGGATCTAATGAGTTATATGAACTTTGCATACAGGTGTTGTGCGAATAACTCCATGATGCATGTATTATATTCTTACATGAGTTAATAGTAAAAATTTTAAACGGATTAGAGTCGTATGAGTGATTTGGGGATAACAAAAACAGAAGTCTTTGTCACGAACGTGTGTACGCTAACAGAATATAAAATGCTTATCGCATATATAATTAATATATTGGGTGCCAACATTCACAGACATTATTTTTTGGGGGGCAAGGATTAGATCAGTAGTTTTGAGAAGACATAACATTGGGGGTTGAACCTTTCAATGATTATTTCTCAACATTTTCAATTGGGAAATATGTTGTAATTTTTAAAATAATAGTTCAACTGCTATGTCATGGGAATTGTTTGGAGTGCCAGTTCCTACACCTTAAAAGGGTCAAAGCTTTGACACATGCATGGGAGTAGCACAATCTCTCTCTCCCTCTCTCTCTCTCTCTCTCTCTCTCTCTCTCTCTCTCTCTCTCTCTCTCTCTCTCTCTCTCTCTCTCTCTCTCAATCAGACAAATTCCTGCACAGGTGCATATGTGAGTGTGTTTGTGTGCAAATATGCAATACCAGTTTTTATTCTCCCAAAAGGGGACCTCTAATTCGACAAGAAGATTGTTATTGCAGGTGTTCTGAATACAATTACATATATTTTATGCGATAAAATCATATCAAGCAAACGCATATTCCATGCTTTGACTTCACTGTTCGTCTTTAACCTTGTAACAGTCCTGGACTTGTTGTGACATTTACAATTTCAATTGATAGTCCAGTACCATGCATTGACCATCGATAAGGTATCACAAAGGATTATGATTCTTTTTATCCTCATCAATCTCTTTTGACTCTTGTACAATCTTTCGTGGCAACTTGTGACTCGGTAGAGTATCAAAAGATACTAGAAGAAGTGCAGGAGGATGTTAAACCAAACGTGTGTGAATGTATGCAAAGATCCGCAAAACAACTCTACTCGCTCAGTTTAGTCACTCATGCATAAGCAAACAAGAAGTAAATGAGGCGACACGATGATGCCACACACTGTTGACTGCATTTTCTATTTTTATTCGTATAATGCTTGTTCATGTAAAAATCAATAAGTACCTACCACCACTACTATTGACATATACATCGCCTGTTTATGCTTGACTTGTTTCATTAGTTATACAAAGACGGTTGCTACGTATTCTTAAACAATATGTCATTGATTATGAGCTTTTTTTTGGTTAAGACTTAAGTACAGGCACAAGGGATGCCAACATATGACTGGAGTTTGATACAAAAATGAAAAATGATAACTGTTTTGATTATTAAGATGTTATAACGTTTGGAAAGTCACAAATATGTCTCACTTGTTGAGTGCAACTATTTTACCATTGTAAAAAGTATTGTATATCAGCAGTTACAAACTGAGCGATAAACAAAATCATTGCATACTATAATATATACAACATTGAGAATAACACTAGGTATAAAATATAACCAATATACTAAAAAAATACCTCGGAGAGAGAGAGAGAGAGAGAGAGAGAGAGAGAGAGAGAGAGAGAGAGAGAGATCCCATTATTGTACGAAATCAAAAGGAATCTTGATCCGCATCTGTTGCTACTGTATTGCCATAATATCAGGCAAATTCTTTGTGTGTGTGATCAATACTTCAGTTGTGTGAGCAGAGACCCAGAGATGTGGTGAATAAATCCTCTGAAAAGGAAGTGCAACTTACCTTGAAAAAAATGAAAAATTGGTGTGGCCATGCTCTCTATTGTTGGAATCAATTTCTAATATTACATAAAGCCCTTAGCACCTGGTTTAGTTTTGGGGGTCTAACGCCTACAATAACACCTAATATCAATATCTAAATATCGAGCAATGCCTTTCCTGCATAATGAACAAAAATGAGCTGAAATGAGGATAGGCCAAGATGTTTTGGGACTCCCTTTTCCACTACTGGACCAGTTCCAATTCATGTATTCATATAATGCCCAGGCTCTCTGCAGCTGTCTGTCAAGCATGTTCATCAACATAGCAATGAATTAGCTAAAACTAAAAAGAAGTACTAACTTCCAAGAAAGGTATATCGCATCAAAACATTTTATTTGTGCCAACAACATCAGATTGTAGTTTCAACATTTTGAGATGACGGGCCCATTCAAAGTTTTCCATAATCCTTTTAGATGCAGTTTAAACCATTGTTAATCTTTTTCACAGGCATGCTTCCACAATAATCGCCAATCAGACATGATATCTATGACACAGGACTTTAAGATATTTGATGACGTCAATTCTGTAACCTATCTGGCTTCATGAATATTTATTCCACATATCATTATCAAAATAAACATCTGTTCTCTTTTCCAAAGTGTGCCTCTTTTTCCAGAATTTTGTCTCTCGATCTCTCAATATTGGTTTCTTTCTCACCATCTTGGTGCCCCCCAATCATTTTGGCATATGATTCTACTGAATTATGGAAATATTTGCAATTCACTGAGTTGATACTATAAAAAGTGAAAGAACTGGAAATACAAATATAAAAAGATGTTGCATTTTACCTAGATAACCTCAAAAGGTGTACCCTATCTTTTGCCAAAACATTTAATATATTTTCATTGTCAACACCATTGACACTCATGCTCATTTTAGTTGAAATGTTTGAAACCCTTCTTATGTCAAGGTAAAAGTCGTGATGTCGGACTGATAGAGCACATGAACCTTATGGCACATGAACCTAGTTGCCCAATGATAGGTTCAAAGATGCCAAATGGTTGTAATTCCCCTTATACATACACTTATATACATACATATATAACACTGAAATGTACCGTGCTGTTAACTTAATTGTAAAGGATCTGACTCAAGATTCTCCTAGCATATTCAAGTATGTAAAGACATAAATTCCCCATAAACCTTGCAAGTAACATTGCAATTTGGAAGTGCTAAATTTATTACTTATAAAATAAACTATTACTAGACAATCTTCATGTTAATGACTTTCTCCAATAAACTGATTTTTAGTAAGAACTTATTCGTCTTTTTTAAAAACTAATTACGTACAAAATAGGAAAATCCCTTTTCAAAAGTAACCATAAGGCTCATCTTCAATATCTCAAATGTTTTTAAACACAGTTCATCAGCAGGAAGATGAAATGCCATTGGAACCACCAGATATGAACCTTAGGGCAGCACTTTTTCAAGCATTTTGATACTGTAAGTCACTTAAATATGGCGTGAACATTATATAGCGTAATTATGATACTGCCCTGGATAGCGTGATCTAAGTATAGCGGTGAACGGGAACAGCTGCAGTAAGTTTACAATTAAATTTAATAAAGACGGGAATTTCATAATAGCGAATATGGACAGAGCGCTATAATCGCTATCTCATTGTTCCCGCTATACTTACAGTATCATGTATTGTTAGAAGGGGTTTTGGCGTGTTATCCTACCAGCACTTTAAAATATGTATGGATAACTGCCATGGAAGCCCAAAGGAAAAAAAGGACAAACAATATGAAAGATGTCCCATGGCTGATACTTGGTTCTAGACATCCTTATATGTTGTGTACAGCATCACATGGGTTAATCAACCTTTATCTGGACAGTCTAAGTGTTTGCTCTATTACCTAACAAAAGAAGATTGATCCTTCGCATTGCCTTGGTATTCTACAGAGGAACGCCTAGCAGGAGAAACAGCTGTTTACAGATATGCACATTGCTTGATGGTAAATTTGGTTCATAAATATAGATTATGCCCCTGGAGGGATTTGGATTTGGTGATGTACCTTAAATCATGTCACCCAGAGTTTGGATATGTAAGTTGCAAAGAAGTGCTCAACTATTAAGTGAAAGTTGAATGCTGCTTAGTGTATTCACATCCTTTCAGCATTCTCTCAGCGTTGCAGTATATTGCATTGCAGAGATGGCTCATGCCGCCAAATGGTTGTATTATACTCATGCCTCTGCTTGTTAGATTGCTTATAAACACACACACACACACACACACACACACACACACACACATATATATATATATATATATATATATATATATATATATATATATATATATATATATATATATATATATATATATATATATATGTATGTGTGTGTGTGTGGTTGCATGATCTCCATTGCCGCGACAGTTTGCCTAATTCTGAGTTGGCAGTTTGGTGGACGAGTGTGTCTAGATGGTTCTTAACGTAAACAGATTTCAAAAAGTTTAGCAAAAAGGTGCTTTTGTGAATGATTTTTAGAACTGTACATCTCTCCGGGGGGTCCGGTGAGGAGAGCCTGCGTACCTAAACAGGTTAAAATGTAGGTTGGGGGCTAGCCACCCCAAAATAGCTGAGAACAATGTGGCCCTAACCACAAAACCCACTGATATGCCGCAGTGCAGTGCAGGGTCCCACAGTAGAAAACCCTTATGTTCTACTTGCGACGACGACGCAAGCAGAATATAAGGTCTAGAAGCATGAGTATAAAACAAAAACAGCAGGTGGTGCATGTCCAAGCCTGCGGTTTTATTTGTGAGGGGGTCGAGCCCGACGCAACAAGAACATAAGACTTAAGTGGAACAAACAGGACAGGGTTTGAATTTGAATGACGTCCAGGGCATGCAGACGGCAGTTTAACTTCGACTGTTCTCTTCGCCATTGATAAAGAAGAGGAGAATCTTAGGAGAATTCATAAGAGAAAAACAGGATATTCGGGGATAGATGGATAACTTGGATTTCATTGAAGATGGTGATATAATGAGGTGATATCGTCTCTATATGTGGTGGGTTTACATGTAGTTTAAAATTATGTATTTTGTATCAACCATTGCACTGTTTCAGTTTAAAGAAAATGAAAGGTCAGTTTAATATAAAAATTCTAAATTGCAGCTGTTAAAAAGTTACAAACCCCTTTGTATGTAGGTATTTCAATAAAAAATAGCAAACTCGATAGACCGAAAACAAGTAGCAATGTCTAGCAAGCGCTCAGTGCATATACTGTTGAAAGACTAAGGAACGTGTGTGATAAGATAGTTACTTATTTCAGGTGACGAGAGAGAGGGGGGGGGGGGGGGAGAGATACAACGGGAGAGAGCGAGAGACAGGAGGGAGATAGAGATACAACGAGAGAGAGAGAGAGGGTATGGAGAGAGATACAGAGAGAGGGGGGAGAGAGAGAGATACAACGAGAGATAGCGGGGGAGGATGAGAGATACAGAGAGAGATACAACAAGACAGAGAGAGGGGAAGGAGATACAAAAAGGGGGAAGAGAGATACAGAGAGGGAGATACAACGAGAGAGAGAGAGAGATACAACGAGCGAGAGAAAGGGGGGAGAGAGATACAGAGAGAGAGAGCAATACAACGAGCAAGAGAGATGGGGAGGAAGAGAAATACAGAGAGAGAGATACAACAAGAGAGAGAGAGAGATACAACGAGAGAGAGGGGGGGGAGAGAGAGAGAAGGGAGAGATATACAACATTAGAGAGAGAGATACAAAGAGAGAGAGGGAGAGAGAGAGAAAGAGAGGGGGACAGTCGGACAGACAGACAGATAGATGTACACAGGTAAAAGTTGACGGGCCTGTACAGCCCCGTTACGGGCCCGTTTTTTCGATCCCTCAATATAACGACATTTCACAGCTTGAAAACCCACAACGGTCCCATTAGTTTTGTTATTGATACGGGCCCGTTATAACAAGCCCGTTACGGGCCCGTTATAACAGGTTCTGAGCCCGTAACGGGCCCGTCAATATAATGGGTGTACAAATGACATACGTTATGCCATACTTTCACTTTCAAAATAGTTTTAAGTAGAAATTATTATAATAAGATATATCAGTGATATCATGAACATGTACATTGGCATATATTCTTTATTACAGCCGGTATAATAAACCTTGATCTTATTTGTCGATGGTATATCTGTTCTTCCTTGAATTATTGATACATAGGTTAGGTGACCCTAAATGTGTGGTGTCAGGGATATCTGGGTGCTTGGATATGTTTGTCATTATAAGACATTTCATAGTTTCCGTCCGCAGGACGGGTACTTTTCTAGTATATATATATATATATATATATATATATATATATATATATATATATATATATATATATATATATATATATATATATATATATATATATGCATGCATGCATACAAAAAACATAAATACATACATACATACAGCTTAATAGTCAAAGTAGTTGAACTATTGTGAGAGTAATCTTTCCTTACCTGATAGTACATGGCTCCTTGTTCCTGTGAAACGTCATCACACGAGTCTGCGATCTTGCTTGAAAGCTGGCATTTTCTGATGTTCTTGTTGCAAGTGAAGGACCGACATTTAGAGCTAGCATCGCACTTCGCACCACACTCCACAGTTGATATGCCGGTTATTGGTCCTCCAATACTACCTTCAGAAAATGCTCTGTCTTTTCCGCATGGCATGTTGAAGTGTTGATCTGCATGTGCTGAACCAAAAGTCATCAAAGTGGCTGCCGCAAGCAAAACATGTATGCAGCTCATTTTGGCAGATCAAACAGGTTCGACTAGACAGCAATAACTTCGTGCATTAGATGGCTACAGCATAAGTGATAGGATACATTTTTCTCGAAATTAAATCGAAATGACAAGATAGTAACTCCTATAATTCTTTCAAAATAGTTGATTTAAAAAAATGAAACGCGCCCTGAACACTTTTTATCAAATGCCATCTTGCCTTCCAAGTAAGCACGAGCTGTGCAGTTGCTATCGTGTATGGTGGAGGTCTGTCTGTTCGTCGACGGCACGCAGAAATATTGTGTACTACTACAGCTGCGTAGTGGGATGTGTTACGTCACTGCTCCTGGTATGAGCATGCGCACATTTAACCCATTAACCCATTAATGCTTAACGCATTAATGGATTCAATCTTGTGGCCAAAAGTGAAGTTTGGAAAAGATTTGAAGGAGGAATTTTTTCATCAAGTTACAAACAACTTTCTTTCAAGCATATTGTAAAATTATTCACAAAAGTATAATAGGTCCATCGACTTTTTCATAGAACCTCTGTTTTCCCTTAGACACAATTGTACCAACTTTTATTCATAGTGCAATTTCCCTTTGATAATCAATGTTTTCATCATGCAGAAAAAATTAAAAAGGAAGAGATGGCTCAGGAGTAAGATCTAAAATTATATAAAGTAAAATAGAGAGGAAGGAGACAGGAAAAATAAAAAAGGCTGATGTGATGAGAAATATAGGTCACGAATACAGAGGTATTTTAATTAATGAAATATTCAATTCAACTTTGTATACAGTACAATGAATTTATATATGAATGAAATACAACTAAAGCTAAACTGATGTTTGAGGTTTCATTCGCCCCCCCCCCCTCACCCCTTGGGATCACGAAATAGTGTTTAGAAAGAAAAGGAAAATCAAACGAAAACAATCAAAATAGAAATATCGGAGAAATTATACATATAAAGCAGTGATGAAATCTAAACGTGAGAGTACATGAGGTAAAAACAGGAAAATTCTGAAAAAGAAGAAAGGAAGTACAAAAGTTAAACATTAACTGATAGGGGAGAAAATATGAAAAATATAACATTGCAAATAAAGAAGTACAACATAGACGAGAATGCTAGAGAAAATATACAAATTAAGGGGAAAATATAAAGCAAAAAGAGAGAATGCATTGAATTGTCAATCTCAGTGAAAAGAGAATGATGAAAGAAAACAGCAAAGAAAAAGAATGAGGGTCATGGTCAGAGTATCCTCTGGTCAGCTGTTTGACCAGTACCCAGGAACGTATGAAAGCCACGATCAGAGTCCCCTCTGGTCAGCAGTTTGACCAGTACACAGGAACATATGAAAAGTAAAACTTTTCTCGCAGCAAGAGTACGTGTGGTTTGGTATTAACTGATTTCAGTGTGGAATTAGGAATTTTGACTCTCATTAGCTTTTGCTGCCTTTTTTAGTCGTGACTAGCCAGTTGTCAGTAATGAAAGAAAGCTGAGTACCAGGCAAAACAACCACATGGAAACTTAATCACAAGCTCCAATTGATGTGGCTAGACGAAATTGAACATAACCCATATAACTCAGAACAATATTGAGAGCATTCATCTCAATATGATCAGCAACTTTCTATTGAACAGTATCAAAATTAAATGCTTTATTATCAAGGTACATGTATTTTGTGAGTCCGAGTTAACTTTCGACTTGGAGCAATATTTTGATGGTAACACCGGTTTATTCCACCATTTACAATTAGTAAGTCAGATATTAGTCCACATATTTCAGATATAAGCATTCAAAACAATTGATTAAACGTTTTACATTATGAGGTTCACCTCTGTAAAGATGGATTTGAAACTCTTAAAATCCTAAAAATGTTTTTGATTTCCTCAGTTGATGCTAATAACAAATAGTATTGAATGTATTGACGCCATACCTCAAACAAACCTGTTAGAATATGAATTTGGCTGGAAATATTAATCTGATATAACTTAATGAGATGATCATATCATATCCTGATATGCAGGTGCGCCACCTTTCGAGTGCAAGTAATATCAAATTTTATTATACCTCACTTGAAGATCGTAAGCCGTGATTGGCTGACTTAACAGTGAACAATCATCATGTTGCCTGATGCCATCAGTGAGGGCTTCATGTTGCCCGTTGCCACTAGCGACACCTAGCGGGGAATGTGTGAATCACCAGTCATCTTTGACCTTGCTTTGTTTACAATTACAAATGGGGTTTGTTCGGTATAATAAAACAAATATGCCATGCCAGTGTGGGTAACATGATGGAATGTCTCCCCTCGGGAGGATGGTTTTCCATCGGGCTCCGCCCTCGGGAAAACCATCCTCCCTCGGGGAGACTTTCCATCATGTTACCCACTCTGGCATGGCATATTTGTATAATGTTAGAGCAGCAATATCGGGCACTCTAGTTAGAGATGATGTAACTACCTACAGTGCTGCACAAATAGGTGAAATTGAGCAGTTTGTGTAGGTTTAGTAGTACAATCGAAGCTGATACTAACTCAATATCTACTCGCCATTTTGCAAATTCACTGTACAATTATAACGCGATGCCTTTCGTAAATATCACTTGAAATAAGGTGCCTGTATTGTTTTTTTGCAGACTGCGTTTTGTTTGAAGTGTGTGAAATTCCACTATCCCATAAACTAATATGGCCAACAAATACAACGGAACCCTTTCCAATCCCCTGGGTTTATTTGACACGTCAGCTTTAAGATAACATGTAGCTTTGATTTGAGAATACGATTTTATTTTGATATTTCATATCTAGGACTACATGTATTAGTATAGAGGGAAGGGAAAACCCCATATTGTCATACTGAAGTCTCTGATTGGTTTTTATTTCTAAGAATGTGTTGAGCACGCACTAATGTATAGAGGAAGTATGGGACCCTATTAATCGACAATCTAGTCCAACTATCAGTTAGATGAAAATATCCACTGGCAATTAGCATAACCTTAAAATGAGAAGGCGCTAAATTATGTAAAAACCTCAAACTGATACTATATATACAAATTAACCCCATGAGCCACCTTAACCTGTTAATGCAAGCGTTCTCTTTATGTTCGGTTCCTTCTCCAGTTTATATATAACAAGGCCCTGATTTGTTTACTATCGATTCCTTACTTCGAAACTGTACTGGTCAAAACATGTGTTGGTCTAATATCATTTCTCCGCATGGATATGAATAGAACGGGATTGCGTACTTGTCACGTGACCCCGTACTGGCATGGAGATCGTCCGCCATTAATGTGGTGGGCAGAGCTGACACAGCGTGACGCAGTGCAAGCACACTGCCGTGGACTGGCCATGCTGACATCTGCAGGACAACACTTGCAGAGTCGCCAATAAAGCGGTTTTACTAGTTTAAACAACTGATAAGAAGACACAAGGGACATCCTGTAATACATTTCAAAAGGAAAATGTCAACTTTGTAAGAGAGAGAGTTTCACTGATTTAACGGTAATGACTTGCCAACTTGTATGACAGGCATACTGTTTTTACCCATCAACTCAATCAATTATCAAGCGTAGTTTTTCGAATTTTAGGGATATTTACCGAATATCAACTGCTAATTTGACAAAATTAATGTGCTGTTTACGAAATTACTCTTCCTACGGTGCTAAGGGGACGACGTCATACAGCTCTATGTTTCCCTGAAATAGGTGCGCCACTTTTTGGGTGTCAGTAAAATTAAATAATTGTAGAGCTGCGACGTAGGGAACTATTGGTTTCAGATACTGTTACTACGTAAGAATACATGTATATCGTTTCTACCTACTTTGCGGCACAAATTGGTAAAATAAGTAATTTCGATAAAAAGGAAAACATTCACTGGCAATTGGGATAATCTGAAAATGTGTAGGCTCTGAAATATGAAAAAATCTCAAAATGAAACTCATTTTACAAATTAACCCCATAAGCTACTTTCACTTTTTAATTGAAACGTTCTCTATATTTCCAGTTCCTTCTCAAGCTTTTAGCGATCGTCGATTATGACACAAATTTCGCATGACATAAACATCACCGTTTGTTTTAAGAGCACATTTTGCCGCCAGTTCTTTTCATTTATTAAACATTGCTAAATCTAATATATATATATATATATATATATATATATATATATATATATATATATATATATATATATATATATATATATATATATATATATATATGTATATATATATTATATATATATTATATTATATATATATATATATATATATATATATATATATATATATATATATATATATATATATATATATATATATATATATATATATATATATATATATATATATATATATATATATATATATATATATATATATATATATATATATATATACATATATATATATTTGACATACAATCTTACCCTTATAGGGTAGAAAAATCATTCCCAATCTTACGCATGCACAGTAGCCACAGTGGTACTGTGAGACTGGGACATACAATCTTACTCTTATCAAAGAGTTAGGATTAGGGCTAGGGTCAGGGTTAGGGTTAGAGTTAGGGTTAGGGTTAGGATTAGGGTTAGGGTTAGAGTTAGGATTAGGGTTAGGGTTAGAGTTAGGGTTAGGATTAATGTTAGGGTTAGAGTTAGGATTTGGTCAGGATTAGGGTTAGGATTAGGGTTAGGATTAGGAAGTCAGCACATGAGAATCCTGCAATACTAGTTAGAAATCTTACCACTTAGTGTCTCTGGGTATCGTGGGTACAGTCTTACATTAGCACTCAATCTTACTCTTTGATACGTGTAAGATTGTATGTCCCAGTCTCACAGTACCACTGTGGCTACTGTACATGCATAAGATTGGGAATGATATTTCTACCCTATAAAGGTAAGATTTTATGTCAAACGGGTGAATAACCAGGCAACAAATTGCACTACTATAAACATTATAAACCGAATACCTTTACTACTATGCAGCAACTGAAATAGACAAATGCTCACGCGACCATGACGTCATGATTTAGATGCCGGAAATGCTGCCACTGGCAGGTTGGGTTATACTTTCACCACATAAATAAATTACTCGCATTTTTATTGATCAATTTCAATGCCGTTTTAATTGTCACAACCGCCACAATTCATTCTACTTGTCCCCTAATTCTAGTAAAACATCTATTGCGAAATGACGACTTTGAAACGTGTTGTATGCTCAGTATTTTTGATGCCATATGGTCTTCGGTCAATTGCTACTCATACTGTGTGGTTATTGCACAGATACAAAGCTCAATTTATCAAGGGGTTTCCAATGTTTCCGCGAAGTACAAGCAAAAAGAGACGTCACGGATAACATATTGGTAACTGCGTGACTGCATTTGAAAGGGAATGCAGATATATCATGGAGCTGTGCGAGCATCTAGAGCTTCGCTTTGTCGTCATACTAGTAAACAAGGCCCTGCCTTTTTACTATCGATGCCCTACTTTGAAACCGTACTAGTCTAAACATATGTTGGTCGGAGATCATTTCCTGTCATGAAGGTGCGCCACCTTTTGGGTGTAAGTAAAATCAATTAATTGTAGAGCTGCCACATTGGGATCTCTTGCTTTCAAATGAATACATCGATTCTACCTACGTTTCTGCACAAATACGTAGCCGTTTGTGAGGGTTCAGTGGCACAATCAAACTTGCTACTAACTCAACATCTACTCACCATTATGCAAATCCACTGGAAAAGTATTAGATAATGTCTTTCATATATACCAAATAAAAGAAATGAAGTGAACATATACTGTTGAAACAGATACTGTTGCCCTTACTTGAAATGCGTTAAAAATGTTATATTTTCATTTGTTCTTGAAAAAATCCGGAAAATGCCTTTGCAGTGTAATGACACAAGGGAGATGTAATCAATCATATTCTTCTAGAAGAGGCGCATCTATAACTTAATTAAAGAATCAACAAGCAGTTAGCATGATCTGCATTTTATTTCTATTCTTACATAGTTACACATTTATCAAATGTATGTATGTATGTATGCATACATCCATGCATGGTTGAATGTATGTATGTATGTATTTATTTATTTGTGTCTGTATGTATGTATGTATGTATGTATGTATGTATGTATGTATGTATGTATGTATGTATGTACGTATGAATGTACGTATGTATGTACGAATATATGCATATGTGTATATATGTTTCTATGTATGTATGTGTGTATGTACATATGTATACATATATGATGAATATTTGGTACAAAAACCTTTACTGAGCAACTTTATATAGTTTTGACGAAGTCTCTCTCTCTCTGTATATATATATATATATATATATATATATATATATATATATATATATATATATATATATATATATATATATATATATATATATATATATATATATATATATATATATATATATATATATGTATATATATATATATATATATATATATATATATATATATATATATATATATATATATGTATTTATACATATATATATATATATATATATATATATATATATATATATATATATATATATATATATATATATATATATATATATATATACATACATATATATATATATATATATATATATATATATATATATATATATATATATATATATATATATATATATATATATATATATATATATATATATATATATATATATATACATATATATATATGTAATATATATATATATATATATATATATATATATATATATATATATATATATATATATATATATATATATATATATATATATATATATATATACATATATATATATATATATATATATATATATATATATATATATATATATATATATATATATATATATATATATATATATATATATATATATATATATAATATATGTATATAGAAATCGAGATATAGAAATGTACATACAAAAAACCATATGTTTTTATCATTATCATAAATCATCATCAGCCTATAAAGGTACCTTTCAGGTTCAAGTATAAAATTATACTCCAAAACTCCACATCTACATTACATTAATCCGTACATAAAGGTGCATTTCAACATATAGCGTGTATATGATTTTGTCATTTTTATACACGAAATTTAGACTTTTAAGTGGTACTTTATTATCAAAGATATTTTGAGTGAAACAGGTTACTAGTTTAGAATTCCAGGAGAATTCTACGATTGAACCATCTGGACTTTGTAACTCTCAAATATAATTTCATCAAACGCAATTTCAATATAACTAAAAAAAAAAATGGCTCTGGTAATCCCACAACTCTCTTAATTATAAGCATGCCATCAAAAAGGTGTTCGAAATCTTAGAAACACCCTATGTCCTCTAGTAACTATATTGTTTTAAACATACAAACCAAGTGGTCTGAAGTTGTGATGATATCTCTCTCTCTATATACTATTGAAACTACTTTGGAAAGAGCTGGTGCATTTACGAAATTCCGTGAACAATACACTAGTAGAAATAGGATTAAAACAGATCCAAGTTGGACCTATTGTAACTGACCGCAATAAACTCTGATACATGCTTTTAAAAAGTATCCGAAAGCAGTCGAGATGTGGATATCAGTTGAGAGGACATTAAAATAAAACAGACTATTTACTAAACTAGCCAGAGATAGCAGAAGTGTACAATGTATGGAATGTTAAACTTATCTTATTCTGCCAATTGCTGAGAGAGAGGAATACATATCTCTGATAAAATGAATCAATTTAGCAACGTCTAGAACCTACTATACCTAGAATAACTAAGGTTGAGAAAGTTGTTTCTCGTAGCTTGTTCATACTATCTGCAAGGATTGACAATAACGTGGAACAAGAATCGTACCACTGTTTTTCTATGTCTCCATGTATTTGTCTTGAAATGAGTAAAAAAATGCCTTTTATTAAGAAGTTAAAAAAGAAGAAATATGATAATAATTGCGTAAAGACAACATCTTAGTTTTATGAGATAACAACAGCTAACATTAGCAGCTAAGGGAAGAGCTCTTTATGCTCTTTCTAACGATGTCATGATTTCAGGACCCACAATTACAATATCTATTTCTAAATATATAGAGTTTGTTGCCGCAGGCCCAATATGAAATAAGTGAGAAATCATAAAACGGACATATTTAGCCGGGAAACTCGGAAAACGAAACGTCTATTCAGAGCGTTTTCATTTGATGATTTCCGCGTGATTACTGGGCCTACAATACAGTTAAAAGAACATATTACGGACTTTCTAGATATATAAAATTAGTTGTATTAATTCCAGTAATCACAAAGTAATAATCGAAAGAAAATCTGGGATTATCAGTGATATGCATTAGCAGTGTAATGTTTGCTCCATGTTATGTTTTGTCGTACAGCAGGTTGTTGTCGAAGTCTCTCAGTGTTTTCAAATGATCCTTTTTCTTACCTAATTGTATGTGGCACTTTGTCTATGTCAATAATTTTTTTTGTTGTGTTAAATTACTTTATTCTCTTGCATGTGATACTCCTGGCTGCTCGACTTCCCTACTTGTGACTATCAGGCTAGCACCCATATAAGAGTAATATCTTCACATGTAAGGGGCTTAGGACAGGTTACTAAACGCAAAGATTTGTTTGATTACTTCAAAAATTATAACCCAGACATATTGTGTCTACAAGAAACCCATTTGGTTCATGAACATATTAACACGCTCATCAAAGAATGGAACCTTGATTATTTTGTTGCAGGCAACTCTACAGATAGCAAAGGTGTGGTTATACTCACAAATAGCACTTTTGAATACAAAGTGATTGAATTCAAAAAAGAACAAAGAGATTAAATACCTTGTTATTGATCTTGATATTGCAAATTTATTTGAATTTACCCTGAGTAACATTTACGCTCCAAACACAGAAGATATGGAATGGTATTAAGGTAGACTGAGTAGATTAAACAAATCAAGATCCCCTAGTGTGATACTAGTAGGAGACAGGAATACTCCTCTGGCAGACATAGATGCTTATAACTATCCCACTCTTAGACATCCAAAATGCAGACAAATAATCAAGGAATTTATGTCGAAAGAAAGCCTATTAGACATCTGGAGAGTATCCAATAAAAATTCCAAGAATTTCACTTGGAGAAGTATAAAACCCTGTAGACAATCCAGACTTGACTACTTCCTCTTATCCGATGATATTCTCAGTTTAGACCCGAAGGTTGAAATCTTACCAGACTATAAAATTGATCATAATACAATAGCTCTTACATTCATTAACTCTATCCAAATAAGAGATCAAGGTATCTGGAAACTCAACTATCATTGATATGATAAAAGAAGAAATCTTCTTAGTAAAGAGTACTTATGCTCTTCATGTATAAAGTTCATAGAATTAGATGATGAAGAAAACTTGGAGCTTAATATTTCCGAAACTCTGTTAGACACTCTCCTTCGCCAGCTAAGAGGACCTATACTATATTAATGCAAAAGAAATAAAGAAAGAACTTTGAAGAACTGGACATTACCAAAAGTCAGCTAACTAGCATACGTGAACAGAGGATAAAGAGTATTATGATAAGATCTAGACCTCAACTGTCTAAAGACTGGGAAAAGTCATCAACATATTTACTTAACCTTGCCAAAAAGGAATTTTACTAACAAAAGTAAACCATCGCTTTCCATTGAAAGTATTTTATCATGGAGAGTACGGCTATCCTTGAAAAACAAATTTTGTAGCTCACTTTATCCCTCCAGAGGAGTAACGAATCTTTATAATGGTCATTTTCCCATGCCTTCATAATATGACTTAACTATCTGACAATAGAAAAAAAAACCTTGAGTCTCCATACACTATTATTTAACTTGAAGATGCAAAAAAGAAAAGCAAACTTGATAAAAATCCTGGACCAGATGGGCTTACAAACGATTTAAAAAAAATATGTCTAGATGATCCAAATGTTGGATTTTAAATTATTTGAAGGAATGTATCAAATATGGTAAACACACAAACTCTTGCCTAGAAGGTGTAATCACTTGCATCCCAAAGGATGGGATGTTAAGAAATGACTTGAAAAATTGGCGCCCCCTCACACTTCTTAACTTCTATATTCAACAAGGACCAAACAGGTTTGGGGAAAATGCCCGCAAAGTGTACGACACCATTGAATACAGTGATATCACCAACAAGACTGACCTCATAATTATTCTAGATTTTGCAAAGGCATTTGACACTATTGACTAGGCTTTTATCAATGAAGTATTTGAATTTGTAAACTTTGGTGTATACTTCTGTAACATGCTAACACCTTTGCAAACTATCTAAAGAAATCTCTTTATCCAGAGGATGTAGACAAGGAGATCTCACCTCCCCCTACATCTTGTATGCGCAGAAGTCCTGTCACATGTTTTAAGAGAGTATGATCAAGTCAGGGGTATACATGTACATGACACGGAGATGCTAGTGTCACAGTATGCAGGTGACACAACCCTTTTTGTAGATGTGATCTTGAACAGCTTAAATTAAGCAGTAAGAATTTTAAGATGGTTTGAAAACGTTTCTGGGTTGGCCATTAAGGTGATGAGTACCATTGCAAGCAGGTTAAAAGCCCTGTCCCAAACACACCTCAAAGCAGCATAAGCCTATAACTCGGTGTATCCCCAAGTTCCTGAGTGTTATCAGGTAGAGAATATCATTGCCACCTGTCATTATTCAATCCATATTCTGTTTTTTTTCAAAATTTACAACTTTTCTTTCAAATGACATATTCTCATGAATTACGCAGGTGATGGTTACTATAGGTTCAGAGTTACTTTAGGGATAGCATTTACTATGCCCAATAAAAAGTATTTTTTTGATTTTTTACTGCTGAAGAGTTTTACAGGCCATAACGTTGAAAATTCTAGTTGGAAATCTCCACACCAACTAGACTTGGTAACCTCACAACCTCATAGCTAGCACCTATTTATAGCGTCCTTACCACAGGCCATTGGCTTGAGATCGTCGAGGTGTATCTTTGTGCAACTCTCTTTTGTTTTCAGTGCTCAGAAGTGATCAGCGAGGCATGTCCACTACTATCAATGGCCTTCCCATGCCTCCACACACGAGAGATCTTACTAAAATTTTCAATGTTATGGCCTGTAAAAATCTTTGGAAGTAAAAGATAAAAAAATTACTTCTTATTGGGCATAGTCAATAATATCCCTAAGGTATCTGTGAACCTGTAGTGACCATCACCTGCGTAAGTAATGAGAGTATGTCATACGAGTGAAAAATTGTAAATATTGAAATAAATTAGAATGTGGGTTGACTACAGACGGCTGACTATGATATTCTCTCCCTGATAACACCCAGGAACCTGGAGATACACCTTGTTATATGATTATGCTGCTGTGATGTGTGTTTTGGGATGGGACTTTTAACTCGCTTGCAATGGTACCCATCACCTTAACAATGAGATAACCAAAGTGGTCAAAATCGGGCCCAAGAGACAGAAGCATACCTTAGTAGGGCGAACATGGTTTGAGTGGAGTAATTCATTCGAAATCCGTGGAATATTTTATAATGTTAAGAAAATGAGTGAAATCACTAAATTTAACGTACATGAACAAATTGTTGAAATCAAAAGACTAATACGAACCTGGCACTCCTAGAATCTTATACGATACGGCAAAATAACAATAATAAAATCTCTATTAATGTACAAATTAACCCATATGCTTCTGCCCCTTCTTGGCCCTGATGACCATCTAATCAATGGACTTAGTACACTTTGTGTAGAGATTTTATGGGCTGGAACATCACCGAAATATAGAAGGGACATTTTAGAGGCTGAAACAAAGGATGGTAACCTAAACCTCCACAACACAAAACTATCCAATACTGCGCTGAAGTTACGATGAGTAAAATGTACCTAAGAAGTAATAGCAAATGGACCATATTTCCTAAAAAAATGGAACGCAAAGCTGTCTTCTCCTGAGGCCCTGCGCCATTGGTGTTGCCTGATTGTTGTGACTTGTGGTGTGTGTGTTATAAATAGCCTGCACAACGGCTAGTTCTTTGTGTTCTGTATAGGAGAAGTTGTTCTCTGCTTGGCTTTGGGCAGGTGTGCACATGTAACAGAGAGCTCTAATAAAGCTACAAGTTTTCCTCAGGAGTTGAGACATTTGTCCGGTAGCCAAAGTAAGACTGTACTTTCCCTCATGTTAGGTACTACACTTACTCTTTTTTTTAAAATTTTATACTTTTTCTTCTTTCATAACCTTCCTTGTATGTAGCTTATCTTTTTCCCTTCTTGTAATCAATTGTTTTCCATTCTTGTAATTGTAATCAAAATTCACATTTCTTCTTTTTTTTCTGCTATGCTTAACTCTCAAAATTTTGTTATTCATTCTTTAGAGTACTTGAATTACTTATCATCTTGTTATATTCCATGCAATTGCGAAATGTGGTTTTCATTATCCACATTTAGCCAATGTATTATGTTAAGTTGTTTTTGTAAAACCTTCCTCGCACAAGTCATGTCAGTCACCCTGAGTGTTTCATGCTCCCTAATTGATCATGGCTAAAACGGACAGAGATTTGATCTCTGCAAATATCAGGGGTCTGCGGCAGCAGTTCAAAAGAAGAGATATCTTTGATTACATTAAAAACCTGAAGGCAGACATAGTCTGTTTACAGGAAACACACCTAATACAAAAGGATCTTAATATCCTCCGTAAAGAATGGAATGTTGATTACTTTATTGCAGGCAACTCTACTAACAGTAGAGGAGTCATGATTATGATAAATAACTCTTTCGAATATAAAGTTAATCAATGTATTAAAGATCCAGATGGTAGATACTTGATCATCGAGCTGTCTATTGCAAACCTCATCAATATTTTTATTATCAATCTATATGCACCAAATAGAGATGATCCGGTCTGGTTTACAACACTTTTTGACAAGGTTCAGTCAGTATCCAATGGTAGTGAAATATGGACAGGTGATTGGAATGCAGCTTTGTCTGCAAATGACATTTATAATTACAGTACTTTACGAAATCCATTGGCTAGCAAAATTATTAATAACTCTATGGCAAAAGGGAATCTTCTAGATATTTGGCGAATTCAACACGAAAATAGGAAACGTTTCATGTGGAGGTCCGACAAACCTTGTAGAGCCTCTAGATTAGATTATTTTCTAATTTCAGAAGAGTTACTATCATTGAATCCCAAATCTGAAATCTTAAATGCATATAGAAGTGATCACAACATAATAAAGTTATCCATAAACAAATCCGGCCAGAAAAGGGGCAAAGGGCTTTGGAAATTTAATAATGCTTTATTAGAAAACTTAGAATTTGTTGACATGATTAAATCTGAAATATCTTTAATTTCAAACACATATTCACTACCAATTTACAGTGAGGCCTTTGTGGACTCAGACAAGGGTCAGACCTTGGAAATATCTATATCCTCAACTCTGTTTCTAGAAACCCTCTTGTGCCAACTGAGCGGTAAAATCATAAAATTTTCGAAAAATCAAAAAAGACAAGAAAAAGAAGCTGAGGATACTCTTGTCACTTCCATTAAAGAACTACAGTCAGAGATTGACTCCGAAAATGGGAATATTGACAAAAAAAAATTCTCTTAGAGATTTATCTCTTCAACTTGAGAATTTACGAGAGAAAAAGATAAAGGGTTGTATTATTCGTTCAAGAGCCTCACTAACAGACAATTGGGAGAAACCATCTAAATATTTTTTGAATTTAGAAAAGAGGAATCATGTCAACAAAAACATACCCTCACTCATTGAGGACGATATTGAAATTACAGACTCTGCAAAAATATTAACGTTGCAACGTAACTTTTACGCTGACTTATATTCTTCTAAAGACACCTCCCCACTATTAAACTCTAAATATGCTTATCTCTTAGAAAATACTCCACAACTTTCGGCTACTGACCAAGACAAATTAGAAATACCGTATTCTTTGGAAGAACTTCAAACAGCAATAAAGGCTAGCAAATTAAACAAAGCCCCGGGCCCCGATGGTTACTCCAACGAATTCTTTAAATACTTTCTAAATGAACTACAACACTGGATTTACAGATACATTATGGAAGCGATTCAAAACAATAATTTCTCCAAAATAGCCCTAGATGGGGTCATTACGTGCATTCCCAAACAGGGAAAGCTACGTAATGACCTCAAAAACTGGCGACCGTTGACACTTCTCAATTCTATCTATAAGTTTTTTTCATCTATGGTAGCAAATAGACTTAAAGCCTGTTTGCCTAGCATCATAAACGAAGACCAGACTGGGTTCATCTCTGGGCGATTCATCGGAGAAAATACAAGACGTATATATGACACGATCGAATATTGTGCATCTGAACAAATCCCTGGCATTTTGATGGTGCTCGATTTTTCCAAAGCATTTGACACCATTGAATGGGAATTTATATCTAAAGCCTTACAAATTTTTAGTTTTGGAAAGACTTTTATTAAAATGATAAAACTTTGTCAGTTCAACTCTACTTCTAGAGTTGAACAAAATGGATATCTTTCAACTCCTATTTCTTTAGAGAGAGGCTGTCGACAGGGTGATCCCCTTTCACCTTACATTTTTGTGGTGTGTGCAGAGATCTTATCTCATGTCCTTAGGGAGTGTCGAGACATTCGGGGGATTGTTGTACATGGTGAGGAGTCCAAGGTGTCTCAATATGCTGATGACACGACCTTACTTATTAGGGAAGATTTGTCATCTGTAACAAATACTATCAGAGTTTTAAAATGGTTTAAACATATATCTGGCTTAGACATTAATAAGGAAAAGACTAAGGTAGTAAGGCTAGGGGCTACAAGAGACAGCAACATACCCTGGCAGGGCAAATTCTGTTTTAATTGGACAGACAAATTTGAGATCTTGGGGATACATTATGACATGAATAACTTGGATGCTATTTCGGATTTAAATATTTATAGAAAATTGGGGGAAATAGAACAATTGATTAAAATTTGGAGCACAAGAAATCTAACCCCGTATGGGAAAGTCACTATTATTAAATCTCTTCTAATCTCCAAGATCACTCATATGTTGCTGTCTCTTCCTAGCCCGAGCCTTGCTTGCCTTAATACTCTTAATGATGCCTTTGCCAAATTTTTGTGGTGCGGTAAACCAGCAAAATGGCGAAAAGAAATTCTTGAGGGAGAAATCCAACATGGCGGATTGAAACTCCACAACTTACAATTATTTGAAAAATCGTTGAAACTAAGTTGGTTAAAGAGATATTTATGTTCCAATAGTAAATGAACCAAGTTTCCTAATGACTTCGACTTATGGGAAGTTTTTGTTTATGGTCCGGACATTTTAGAAAAACTAAAAGAAACCACTTCTAATGAATTCTGGTTAGATGTAATTGGTAGTCTAGAGGTTATGTGGCAGACTGATGCAGTCATGGGAAAAACCTTTATTAAAAACACACCCATTTGGTTGAACCCAGTATTCTCAGTCCGCATTAACCGACAATGGTTTAAAAAAGGTATCTCTACAGTTTCCGATTTTTTGGGTACAATGAATGTTATTCTACCAATGGATAAATTCATGGAAATACATGGTGTCAAAACAAACTTTTTAGACTACCACTTTATTACTGAAAAGATTAAGAATTTCATTGAATGGAGGGATCTCCCACTATCGAAAGAAGAAGCACCTAAAAATAGCTCTCTTAATAATTTTTTGAACCCAAACCAGAAAAGGTGTATCTAAAATGTACAGTCAGATGAAAGCTTCTTCATCTCATGGTGCGAAAAAACAGATTTCAATTTTAATAGTTTTGATTTTGGCAGATCCTTCCATAAACATCATCTACTTTATAAGGATACATACTTAAAATATATACAATTTCGTACCCTTCATCACCGGTTTTATACAAACGAGAAATTATTTAAAATGGGAATAAAAAAATCCAGCATGTGTGGTTTTCGTCATGAAATGTCTGACTCTATTGAACACATGTTTCTTGAGTGTCAATATTCACAAGAACTATGGGACAACATACAAATATGGATAAGAGCACTTGGTATGGACAATTACAATCTATCTCCATCTAAAATAATATTAGGTGACCTGGAAAATACCAATCCTATTAATACAATTATCTTAATTACAAAAAAGGTGCTGTATAATTCTATGAAGAAAGAGCAAAGGCCACACATGCTGAATGTCAAAAATGAGGTAAAGAAATTTTATTTTGAAGAAAGATATTGTTGCTATTTAAAAGGCAAAGGCAATCTCTTTGAAAAACAATTTAATTTATTGTCAAATATATACTGTCGTGCTACATGATATATGTTCATCAACAATTTACAAATGCCCCTGTTTAATATATTCGCATTATACATGATAGACTACATTCCATAAAATTCAATATTTCTCTATGAGGAATTGAAAATTCTACAGAATCTGTATTCCATCTAACTGCTCAGGTATATAAAAATACTTTTGACCGCAAATATGTTCACAATGGCACCTGTTCTACACTTTGGACCTGGTCCAGGTGCTGCAATATATGTACTGATTTTTACTTGTGATAGGAAGGTAAATAAAAAAATGATTTAAAAAAAACTCCAGGAGTTACTGGAGTTAAGTTGTCAATTATTACTCTGACGCTGACTACATGGATAAAATGGAAGAGATGACAGTATACATAATCACTGTTTTCTTCATTTTGTTGGAAAATCATGTTCTCACATCGCACAACAAGAGTAAGCAGGCGGTTTTATATTGATGTCAAATCATGCTCATACCTCAAAACTCTGCTTACGCGCTTACCTCTGCCATACATTGTTAGTGCAGAAAAGGTTTGTGAGCACTAACCTCTCTCCACCTGCAGTCGTAAGGTTAGAATGTCAGCCTGTTTATTTATGGCTTTCCAATTATATATTCACACACAAAATGATGTAGAGTCCATACATATCCATCTCCATTGCTATGTTATACCTCATTCTCTAATTTGTATGAACGTATGTGTGCAGAGGTTGCAATTATTCCGTCATTAACCTGTCTAAAAAGTTAATTTACGATGATTTCTGTTTATATATTTACTGTATGTTTCATATCTTACTTGGTATCAGAGGTTTCAGGCATAACTATCATAATAATACAGCAATAAAACTGTCAGGAATATATTGGTTAAGGTGTGTTGCCTGATGAAATGGAAGCAGCTTGTATTTCATTTGTTAGTTATTCAGTTTTAAGAGAATGCTACATGCACTAGACTAGAGGAATCACCACATGTTTGTGCATATTTAAGTGAATTGTTGCAAAGTATTTGGTTATATCCTTGATTCCTCAAAGTTCTCAAGGGTGCCCGAATGGCAAGTGATGGCCCAAATGGCAACCTCATATTACAAGTTATTATCGTTGTGAAAATGAGGTATGGTCATATGTCTTCAAGAAGCAAGCTACATCACAGCGTGCCGAGTGCGATACAAATAGCTGACCACATATAACAGCCGAAACCCATTTTTGCAATAGGGTAACATATTTATCATTAGTTCCAAAAACTAATATGCACGACAAGTTCAAAATTCAAGGTCTTTATATATATACATATATTAATATATATATATATATATATATATATATATATATATATATATATATATATATATATATATATAATATATATATATATAATATATATATATATATATAGTATAGTATATATATATATATATATATATATATATATATATATATATATATATATATATATATATTATATATATATAGATATATATTTATATATATAAGCATATATATATATATATACATTATAATTATATTTATATTATAGTAGATATAGTATATATATATATATATAATTAAGATATATACTACTATATAATACTATCTATAGTATTATATTATAGAAGTATGTTATACTATGTATATAGTTCTATATTATATATATATATATATATTATATATATAATAATATATATATATATATATACTATATAATATATATATATATATATATATATATATATCGATAGATAGATAGAATAATAGATCGATAGATAGATAGACAGCATGAATAGATATAATGAGTCACTAACTAGAAACACATATAGAATAGAAAACAAAAAACAGAAAGCTACACCATACACCGAGGTGGATGCGGATGATAACAACATGTTGTCAATATGAAAGCATATTGACTAAAATAATTACAATAAGACTTTAATGAGTTTAAAAGAATTGCTAGTTGTTTTAGATTTCCTCCTCTTTTTGATCACATGATCCAAGCTCCTAAATTATTGCTCACAATATAATCACAAGGTGAACATATACGTGACAACGAAAAATAACACAAAAATGATGAGAGAGCCCAGCAAACATAAAATATTTACAGAATAACTTTAAAAAGGACTGCTTATTACAAATTCTTTTTCAAACATGGGTTCGATATTAAGAACACATCTTGAAACATATTTGTGAAACGTTTCCATGAAGCTGTAATGAAATATTAAAGATAACATTAACAATATGTTAAAAAATATTTTGAAATGTTTTGCCGATTGTTTGTTCATCATTACGATAAAACAATCATTGAATTGCACAAAAGCATCGTAAAAATACCAATTGCAATACAAAAACCTTATCGAATATTTCAAAAAATATATTCAATATTATTGTCCTTATATTAAAAAGGTTATTTTCTATTCTAAAATTGCTAGCAACCATTGGTTATGAGATTCTTTGAAGAAGCAACATCTCATGCTAAAATTAGATAAATTATTATTGCACGTATGTAT
>OZ012701.1:18542341-18587915 GCA_963942565.1 Maea johnstoni | reverse complement strand
CAAGGGTGCTCAGTAAATGTTCGTGTACCAATTATCCTCATCATATATATTTATATTTACATACACACATACAAACATAAATATAAACACACATACATACATACATACATACATACATGCATACATACAACCATGCATGCATGCACACATACATGTACATACAGTTGATGGTTATGTAACTTCGTGTATTAAGGGGGCACGGGACCTTCGCACCTTTAAATAGGTTTTCTTTTGGTTTTTTTGATATGTGATAGCTGAAAAGGTTTGCTACTTATTCTTCTGAACTAGAACTCTCAACTAGAACTACAAATGACAAAAAAAAGGAGTTTTTAAAAAGCTTTCTACTAGAGGCCAGATATCCTGGGTAACCAGCTGTGATGCTTATCTAAATCCATAATGGCCTTTCCTTATCTGATCTCTCCTGGGAGGGTTATTTACTGGCTAGGTCCAGAATGTGTATTCAAATGGAAGTATCCTGTTTACCCAGGAAACAGGCACCAAGCAGTTATGAGTGACCAATTCATTGCAATTAGGGTATTGAATAAAAGGTGTGATTTTTGTGCATCAGCTGTCTGGCTTTACAGTTGCAGGTCAGACAGGTGAGGTAAAACCAATCAAATGCTCCAGAAATATTCTGGTGTGTGTCAGCCTGTCAGGTAGGGGCAGGATGTTTAGGATGCATGTAACCTAGGTGAAAAGGGTTTCCTGTAGAGATTTAGGGTTAGGAGAGAACATTCAGATGCTGAGCTCAGGACAGTGCAGAGTCTGAATGTTTCCTTACAATTGGAAGTAGCTGCAGAAGGAAGAGAAAGAGGAAGAGGGCATTTGAATGGGGAAAAACATCTTCTGTACCAGAAGATTTGGATACAATAGAGGAAGAGGAATCTGAGGAATCACCAACCATTCATAGTGCCAGTTATAGAAAGCTCAGACTGCTGAGTACTGGTTCAGATGACAGTGGCATAGCAATTGGAGATGCAGATTTTGAGGAAACAGACACTGATCATGACTCAGAAGAGGAGACAGATTCCTGTGAAGAAAGGGTAACAGGAAGACATATTCTGCATTCACAAGAACTTGAAGACTTCAGGAAGCTGCAGTGTGTGCATACTGCCTTGATGGAAAGTTAGAACTATGGCAAGACAGTAGAAGGCGACAAGGACTTCGATCAGCCCTTTTTTGGAGATGCTCAAATGAGGATTGTGATGGAAAGAGAACAGACTTTCCTAGTAGTGACAAAAATGGACGATTTTATGCTATAAACAGACAATCAGTTCTAGCAGGACGTCTGTGTGGAAATGGACATAATGCGCTTCAAAAGTTCAGTGCAGCTATGGATCTACCTCCCCCATTTACAACCAAAAGTTTCAAGAAGCATGAGGTATCTATTCCATATATCGTTTTGACAGAGAATACCAATGCAGATAAAACCTAATTAAACCCTACATGCCTGTGTCTTCCCAAATCACCTTCGCTATTTTGGGTTCATCTCAGTGATCAGAGCTAATTTTAAAATATTTTGTCAATTTACCCTTATTCCCAAAGTTATTTCATTATGGTTAGAGCTATATCTAGAAAAATATTTGAAGAAGAAATGTAGATCAGTACCTAGTGAACAACTCTCCTTGAAATCTTTTGTCAATTTACCCTTATTTCCAAAGGTATTTCATAATTACTCTATTGTAGTCTTATTCAATTATTCATATGATTAGAGCTATATCTAGAAAAATATTTGAAGAAGAAATGTAGATATGTACCTAGCCAACAACTCTCCTCCAATTTTGTTGTAAATTTATCCTTATTTCTGAAGTTATTTACATAGTTAGTATATCATGTACTTGAAATTGAATGGATTCTCCTCCAGACAGCCAATAAGCAATCAGTAGTCACTAATAGCTTGTTATCTTTCCTTATCAGCTGGGGGAGGAGCACTCACCAGGGGGTGCCAGCCTCCTTTCAGAAAGCTCAGAATCTTCTCTAAAAATCCCTTTTTATTCAAGTAATTGAAGTACCCAGTAAATTATTAAATATTCAAACCATTCTACCAATGCAAATGAATAGTATTCTTATTCCGAATTAACCCCTTAAGTTTTATAATGGAGCATAAAGTCATTTTAGAATGTATAAATGCATGGTTCACTTTGACTTGAGCTTTAGACAGCTTTCTGAAATCACCATACTTATCATTTTTGAAACAACCTCATTCATTCAATATTATTCCCAGAGAGCTGAAATTTTGCTACACAATGAAAAACATCCTTGCGCAAGCAACTTCATTTCATTTTCTTGAGAGCTGGTCTAGTTATTTCTTAATCAGACTTCAAAAATGAAGGAAAGTGAAATTCTAGAAAAAAATATTGATCATGACTTTATCTTGCTCTAAATTCCATTCGGAACAAAAAGATTTAAAAACAAAATATAAGGGCATGCCTAAATGTGTTTTCTATAAAACTTTTAAACACCAACTGTCTTACACTTTTTATGAAGCCAGGAGGCTGTTTGCAATAACATATGTATTAGAAATCCACATGTATGTCTTTCGGCCCCACCCCGGGGAAATTGTGAAGATGTCACAAGATAAGTTTAGAATATTTGACCTCTCCGGAATCTCAGCTTTCATAAAATATATAGTTTATTGGGGTTTTCTTGTACATAGACCAAGATATCGGTCAATCTTTACATGAAAGTCACACTTAAAGATCGAAGGTCCCGAGCCCCCTTAATAGTAATAAAATGCAGATTTTGCTAATTGCCTGTTGATTTTTTCATTCAAGTTATATATGCACTTCTTGTCGATTAATATAGTTAGAATGTTACATAATGATCCTACAGTACTATTTTTATCTGTAATATCATGTTTCTTTTGATTATATTTGTTGATTATATTTGTAATTTCCAACTAATCAAAGTATGCTTTTGTAACTATGAAGTCGAAGTTATGGTCCATAAACATACATACACACGAGAAACTGATGCCTTTGAAATTATCTTTGAAATTAAAATTTCAATTGTTGTCACTGCCATATTCAGTCTGTCTGACTCGAGTTTGGAAACCGCTTTTTCCATTTTTTTGTGACTTAATGCTCGAGTGTTTGTATTATTGGCAATGGGGGATATTCCAGAGCAACTGGCAGCATATAGCCCACACACTCTAAGCACTGCTTTATTTATGCTAGGTACCCATTTTGCAGCTGGGTAGACTGAAGCAATATGGAATAAGCTGTTTTGCCAAAGAACGACCAAAGTGCCCGGAGTGGCCGGGAATCGAACCAGCGACCCTCTGATTACTAGTCCGCCACCCAACCAACTGAGCTACATATAATATGCATATAAATGTTATCAGACCAACCAGTGTTTAGACAAGAACAGTTTCTATCAATAAATAAAAGGCAAGGCCTTGATGGCTATAATCTTGAGAAAGAACCAAAAATATAGTGAACGCTCTATGTCTATGACGCTTATGGGATTAATTCATGAATATAGTTTCATCATGTGTTTTTATTTGTGTTTTACAGCCTACATGCTTTCCGTTGTTATTATATATCAACTATGACTGTCTAGGCCATCATGGAGCATATCATCTAGCAGATTTAAGAAAAAATCGTACACAAAAGCATAAACTTTGGTACATTGGTACAACCCAGCGGAACACTTATATTTATATATATATATATATATATATATATATATATATGTATGTATGTATGTATGTATGTATGTATGTATGTATGTATGTATGTATGTATGTATGTATGTATGTATGTATGTATGTATGTATGTATGTATGTATATATATATATATATATATATATATATATATATATATATATATATATATATATATATATATATATATATATATATGTTGCTTAGGATTCCCTACAGATATGAGCCACTGTGAAAGGCTGGCTCCCTAGAACTGATAGGCTCCCTGAACTATTCACAAAGACAAAATCACAAAGCGCAGTAGGGTTTCTATGTGTTTACAGTGTAATGTATTCATTTCAATTGTTGAAAGCAAAGAGAACACCAACCAAACCATCTCAAACCATGCTACAAAATGTGGGCTGTCATATGCAAGTTTATACCAAATATACGCTCCTTTGGTTATGTCCTTTCTAAGAATCATTTTGTAAGCAAAAGGAGTAATATGCTAACTCGTTTATGGCTTTGATGTGTTTCAATAAGTCATTGGAATTTAAATATCACTTGATGAATGAAAAAGGCAAGCATTTGTCAGTTATGTTTATCTTATGTGTGGATAAAAGAGTCCAAACGTGTATTAGGTGATTCTTTAAAAAAATATATTGGTGAAAACTATAGTTTTACATATTTCCATTACTAAATGTATTGTAGGAAAAGTTAATGTTACCAGAGTTCTCCAATTCACTAGCTATGCTGAGAAATCGTCAGGGTCCATCAAAACCATTTAAGTAGCCGTTATGCTCTACCCTTGTGATATAATCATAATTTGAAATAGATCATGCAAAGCAAACGGTTCTGACAACAGTTTTTTACAAATGATATTTTCTGTAAAATTGGGGTAAAGTAACTGTCTGTAATGTGTGTGAGGTAGATATTGATAATAATGAAGATGTGCTTTTGAGTTGTAATAAATGAGTTATATTCTGAAATATGATACAAGATTGGATCAATAGTTTAGGTATCAAAAATTACATTCTAACAGATAATGGGAACATATTTGGTGATCTTTAAAAGAATAGATCATCAAACCTCATTATCTTTTACAGCAAAGTTTGCATATACACTTCGAAGCTGAAGGTATGAGAGAATACATTTTAACATACACTAAGAAAGTATTTGGTGATCTTGAGAACAACAGCTCTTTAAACCTTATTTTCTTAAGTGGGTATACACACCTCTAAGCTGAAGGATAAAGGTCCACATTACTTCCACTTGCAAAATATATTAAAAAGAGTTCACTTGCAAGATGAATATCAAGTAGAAATCCCTCATAGATGTAATGTGAAAGCAATTGGGGTCTCATGTACAAAATCCGACTGGGAAAGAGACAATAAAAACAGCCTCTCTAAATTGTATATGACAAAATGTATTGATCGAATAAGAATCATGTCTGATACACTAGATTTCAGGTACTACTAATGATAATGCGAATTCTAAAGCTGTGGACACTAAAAGGGAAATTGATTTATATACGCACAATGGTCATAGTTGATAAGCAATGAATAAAGTAAAAGAATCTAAAACATATAAGATAAGGTAAACGTTATGACTGACCAAATTCATTATCTTATTGCAATGTGAGACAGTTGCCAGTGATTTGGAGTTAGGTGGTGGTTTTCGCCGGGTACTCCGGTTTCCTCCACTACTTAGAACTGGCTAGTCACGAATTAGCCACAATTGGCATAAATGTGATGAAAAACGAAATTCAAATTCAAATTTAAAAGATAAGGTTCTAGACTGCACGACATGACCAAAGGTTACGGATATACTTTAGTTCCTCCAATCTCCACTTGGGGAAGCTGAAATTAGGAAAATAGTCAATGTGTCAATATGAACCATTATAGATTCTAGATCCCTGTATGTATCCCTGCTATATATGTTTGGTATAATTTACTACCATAGTATTGTTCAGTTATCTGCAAAATGATGATGGTATCTTAAAAAACAGCTTTTTGCATTGCGGCTTAATTTGCATAAAATGGCACAATCACTTTGAGAACCCTCTAACTCGAAAAATTATTTTTCTATATACTTGCAGACTAGCCACTTATTTATATTAGAATATACCATACATTCAATAGATACCCTTGTGGAGAACAGTGCTTTAAATCATGGTTATATATAAAGGAGTACCCGTCAATTCCTTGACCTATTTCTACCTAACTCGCAAGGGGCACACCTTATTATGGTGCACAATAGGAGTTGGCACCTCCTGGGGAACCGTAAGCTGGTGTGCACCCTGCTCGCCTTATAAAAGAAGGGGGATGTGTGGAACTTCCGGGGCAGTTTGCAAAATGCCCTTTTGGCGGCCATCTTTAAAGATGGCCGCCGTATTTTCACCAAATTGAATGGAGTCAGGAAATATTAAATAACTATTCACCGGAATGTGAGTTAGCTCAAAATGTTCGATTTGTTACCTTTTGTTGGAATAATTTGTTAAAAAATAGAGAAAAACATGAAAGAAATGTGATTACTTATGTCGTTTTCATGAAGTACTTTAAAAAGTTTTTTATTTATCAATGTTAGAATACATTTAGGTCAACTCTTGTCTTGTTTTGGTTAGCTTGATATCTCAAGTGTCCAAAATCAGTTAATGTATAAAGACAATTGTAGGCCCACATCCAGAGCAGATCGACCGTGTAATGACCTGCTCCATATAAAGGAGTTTTTGTAGAGTTTTTGATATTATATAGGTTACTCTGTTAAACCAAATACTGCTTAAAGATCTATAGAGAATTTCAATGTAAGATATCATATTTACAAATAAAACCAATATAAATCATTATACTGCATGGTTGGTAATTATTTGAAAATAACAACTTTTCACTTTCAATTGGTAGAAAATTGTTGGTCTTGAAAATAGCTGGCATTTTATGAGAAAAACATCTAGATAGTTGATTTTTGCTATCGCCTCGACAGTTTTTGCAATTACTATAAATCTCTCAAACTGATTTGTTCCATCTATTCTCCCTTTCCTACGTTCAATACTGACAGAGTGTCATCAACTCATGTGTCTTATTGTATTTCGCAGAGAGATTCTCATTCTTTCTGTATCTACAATGAGATGAGATTTTCAAAAAATGTTCAAATGTGTATCAAAAAGATTGTCAATGACCAGCTTTTAATGGTCCATATTATACAAATATGACGTCCTTGTGGAGTTTTCACCAGGAATAACTTCCCCGAGAGAGGATTGTCGCTCGAGGTGGTGTAAACCCCACCGGGATTTCATATCTGTTGTATTATACCGAACAAAAGAGGGAAAAATGACATACAGAGATTTCGGATAAATACTCGTCGTCTGGCTTGTTGAACTAGTTTCCCCGGTAGGTCACTCGGCAAACTATGTAGGTGTTTGTGGGTATTCTTCAGGCTAGCGGTCATTATTCTTCGGGCTAGCGGTAACTATTCAACTATTTCATAGCTGTTGCTATGAACTAATCAATTATTTGATAAGCTGTTAAGGACCACAGCCTGTCACTAAGGAGTGAGGAAAATATGACGATTAATCCATGGCCCTTGACCAACCAGAATCAAGAATCTTCACGTGAGGTATAATAAAGTCAAATGATCTCCTTTTCGTATAAAGCTTTTCATTTGGGTCTTAAAGTTTTGTCCAACACCAGTAGCGTTGATATTTCCTGGAGTTCATCCTAAAGGCGTGGTGTGCTCTGGTCTCAAGATTTTCAAACAGATGTATGGTAGCTGTGATGGGTTCTTGCTGTCCAATCGTGGAGTCCTTGTCAGGGTAACACAGGTGAATCATTGTTCCTGTTTGGAATAGTAGTTTTCTATTCTGCATTTTAATCACAGTGTTATTTTGTTCATTACTAGTTTTTATGCCGGTAACACATTTTACTAATTGTTCAAAATCGTGATTTTCTATTCTGCATTTTGACAGTACTATTTCATTCATCATCAGTTTTTCTGCCATATCAATTACTAATACTAGATCAGCTGTTAACAGTTGCTAAAACCAACGAACCATCCCCACTAACGCCAAGTCACGAGCAACGTTCTTACATGCCTTAAAGCAGAACCGAATCTTAATTTTCGGTTGAACAGGGAAACTGCAAACACATGAAAAAGCTGAAAACAGCAAGAACTGGCATCAAGTTTGTTTACCTTGCAAAGGTGAAACACTGGACAAAACTGCCGTTTTGTCTGAGTTAGTTTGATTTTATTCTACTTCTCCTAAACCATGCGTATGTATGAAATGTAGACTTATATAGCAGTCCTCATTTGCTAATAGTTCTAATATGCTACGTATACTAGTTCATAGTCTGCTCCTGAAAAACGCGAAGAAACAAGTATATTCCTGAATAGCATTATATAAGACTAAGTACTTTGAATAAACACTAGACTTGTAATACGCGTAGTTATAACTGAGTAAGGCTATTAGATAACACACACAAACGGTGATTCATATAGTCTGGACAAAAATGTGAAATAAAACCTAAAACCATTAAAAAACAATAGTCAGGTATTGTTCGTTTTGTCAATAGTTCATATAGGAAGGATCCCCACTTCAAAAGTAGTGAGTGGTTGATCTTTCTCACACATATACGCATATGTATATGGACAATACATATCTCCCAATAAATATTCACGGAACTTGGTTATTATTGCACAGTCATGGCTCTCTCCGCCGTTGGGTTCAGCTCTGTGGAACATTGGACCAGGATAGCCAGCGTCATTCTTATTCGCAACTACATGTCCAGTTTCTGTACATCTCCACACGCCCTCTACGTCAGAATCACGTACTCCAAGCCAGACGTTTGACACGCTTTCTGGAATTTAGATAATAAAACAATAAGGTTATCTTCTATGTGTTTACCTTGATTCATATATTTTGAAATTTGTATTTTTCTTAATTTTCGACCGACTATCCTTTGGAATTTTACTTCTTGGATTAGCTTAAAATGTGTAGTATATCTCTCATCGTGTGGCTAGTCACATGACTATCTTTTATGTTTCTGGGGATAAACTCATTTGAAAATAATGGATGGAAGATGTATTTCCATAAATTGATACTAGAATTTGTTATCACAATTTCAATAAGAAAATTGTATTGGGCATGATAATGAGTATTTTAGTCACAGGGAAAATGATTGTTTATATGCAAATTCATAACATTAAAAACTACATAACTTTATGAGTTTAGGAAAACGTAAAACTTTGTTCTCATTTCAAATTGTATGTACTAATCTGATCTCCATTGCATACGTTATATAAAGTAATCAAAGAAAATTACATTTTGCAATAGATGGCACATCTTATGGTAACACATACCCCTCTTGTCTAATGAGTGGCATAGTGACTTCAAACTAAAATCAACGTCCCAATCCAACGTACTGTATGTATAACTGGTTAATTTGGCGTGCTTTTTAATTTGGCGTTTTTTGGCGAATGCCCATCAACGCCAAATTAAAGATCGCATAAAAATATGTCTACATAAAGATGGCGTTGTTCTGACTGCTCTAGGTGCCAAAATAAATACAGGGAAAATACTTTTTTGAAAGAAAACGCCAACTTAAGTACACGCCAAATTAATCAGTTATACAGTAGTTTGTATCATAAGGTGACCCCCATTTCTTTCATTTGTTTTCATAAAATCGCTAGAGGCACGGATGTTTCTATTGGTTTTATGTGTAATAAAGCTTTCGAAATGGGTTTTACTTGTATTCTACGGTTATTCATGAGGAGGTAATTTTCAACAATTTTCCAAAATGGGGGTGCACACTATACACAAAGCTAAGGTGTATACATCATTTTAAAGGCCTGAACAAGGGATGCATCTTAAATACGGGTGCGCGTGCGTCTTATACACGCAAAATTACGGTTCACATGATTCACACCCATTATTATCGTAACTGTGTAAAGTTTTGTATTTTACTTTAAATTGGCTAATTTCATCAGTAATACCATGTCTTTTGAGCAGAAATTTAAAAAGCATAATTACTTTGTAATGAATGAGTTCTCTCAGGATTGGAGATCAGTAGTACAGAAGGGTCAATACCAGAACTATGGATCTTTTTAAAAAGTTTAATGTTGCTTTTCCTGTTTGTCAATTGTTACCGTCATTTCACATTGAAGATAGTTTCCTTTCCAAAGAATGACAGTACATAGTGTATGGACTATCTTGTTATAATACATAATGAGATATACCAATATAAATCAGAGACATTTAATCTATATTTCCAACATTTGATTTCTCCACTAAATGCGTGGGCAGCCCAGGCATAACACGGAACCACACGCCAGATTACCACCCAGTGTCCAGGGCATGGATGTATGGATGACCTAGCTTTGATTCACATGCTATGTGGTTAATTTATGTGCTAGGCTGTTTTTTTACTTGTTATCCATGAGCGTTTTACAACCAGGTGTAATAAGGTTTTATATATCTAGTGTAAAAATAAGTATTAACAATAAAATATATGATAATGATAATCTTATAGCATGATGTATATATATATATATATGTTTATGGTAGCATAAAATATATTTGGTACTAGGAATTGAAACATATGTAGTTAACGGTAGAATAAAGGGGTACAGCCATGATCAGTATCCACGGAATACACCCAGTCAAATTACCAGCTATATGCCAATTGACGGCTGCACCAATTGACAGCTGCAGGATTGATCCCATCATGGACGATTGTACGTAAGGGCAATCGATCTAATGATGAGGGTATAATGGCCACTTGACCACAGTTTAGGGTGGTCTGGGGTATGGTAGATCCTGTTAACAATAAGGGCTCCACAAGTTAATGACACTTGATGGCTTGGCCACTACGGGTAGCTTATTCCGGGTACTTATCTAATGGTTGCACTCCAGCCTAATGAGTTTTGAATGTCTTCAATACTCATTTAGGTAATTAATTAAAAGGGTCCTCAGGAAGTTAGGCACGTGGGTATAGGGGTTTAAGAATTAATTAGTGTCATATGATTTTGACCGTTATGATTACCCCACGTGCAGGAACCCAACATTAGGGATGAAACCCTTAATGAGTTAACCAATCAGGTAGTTTAGAAATGATGTCATAGTATAACGTTAGCCAATAGTTAGGGTTTTAACTATATGTATGATCATGTGACCCATGGTAAGATATGGGTATATATTTGTATGTTTGGATTGAATAAAGCAGAATGTTCAGGGTCCTCCTCAGACAACAGCTTCCTAACTGAACTACTCATTGAAATTACACAACTGACTTTTGTCGTCTCTGGTAATACCCATTACCCCTACAAGTCCACGAGAAGTGACTTGATTACATCTGGTGCCGTGACAACCAGGATCTGAAGTAAACACAACTTGAAGAGAGGAAAACTGAATTGAAAGAAGGAAGGAACCATTGACAGTAGGACGAAAAGTACAGCTGTAGGAGGACAAAAGAAGGCCAAGGGAAGCAACAATAGGAAGGAGATCAACCGCGGGAAGGAAAGGAACAAACAAAAGGAAGGAGGGAAACACAGGAGAAGGAATCTAGAAGGAACCAGGGAACCACAACAGAGGCAGTAAGTCTTGCTACATATCTTGTTCTAACCACGATATAGTTTAGTAATTACCCCCCTACTCACCTTACTAATTTACATTAAAATTGTTAGGAATCATGGAGCAGCAACCACACAACCCAGACTATGAGTTTCAAGCCCCCCCTCCAGCGCAGCCGCAACCACTAGGCCATGAACCAATTCACTTACTGACCCACTCCCTTAGACGTATTGAGATGGAATTAACGGCAAGCAATTTGCCGAATAAAGTACATAATTATAGCGGGGAATCTCACAAACAATTTAAGCTATGGCTTAGGGACATGGATAGGGTAGGGGATCACGTAAGGCATGATCCCGAAAGAATGAAGCGTCTAACTATAGACACGCTTAAAGGGCATGCAGGTGAATTTTTCCATAGGTTCTTACGTAACAGACCTAGCCCTACTTGGGAGGAGATAAGGGAGGTGTTAAAGGAGAAGTACTATGATCAAGTAGATCTAGAATACTCCAAGAAACAATTGAAATGCATTAAGCAGCATTCAGGGGAGTCGGTACAGACGTATGGAGATAGGCTAAATGAATTAGCTGATCAAGTCTACTCTGACGCGGAAATGCAACAACCGCATATCAACTCCGCCCTTAAAGACCGATACATTGAAGGGTTAAAAGACGAGCACATAGTTAGACAGCTAATAAAACGCAGGCCTAACACTATTCAAGAGGCCATTGATATAGCCACAAGGGCCAGCCAGACAAATAGATTATTCAACCTGATGCCCTCGAGCGAAGAAGAGCCAATGGACATAAGTGCTGTCAATAGCCAGTCTAGCCAGCCTGTGCGACCAAGCACAGCGGTAGCCCCGGGGCCTATTAGGTCAGATGAGGCTCAGGCACTTAATGACAAGGTTGATAGGATGTGGACTGAGATAAATGCCGTGGTACAGAGCCTAACAAATAGGTCACCACTTGACGATCGTCCCCGGCAGTATGATTACCCGAGAGAAGCCAGTCAATATAGAACTGCATATAGAAATACACAGCCCCAGCAAAACAATAGAAATGGTAGAGGCCCTCCAATTTATGAAAAACCAGCTGTCCCTCAGGTATCAATGGGAGATAAACCACGTGGTCAACGTAGCCCTCAGTATAGTTGGACTGAGGATGGCCGGGCCATCTGTGCTCACTGTGGCATAGCAGGACATGTCCGTAGGGTATGTAGGAAGAGACAAGCTCAGAGTCCTTTAAACTCACAGTAGCCGATATCAATGAGGCGATGATATCAGGCAGCCCCACTTGTAAAGTGAAGTTTAGTAACATGACCGTCTCAATGCTAGTAGACTCCGGTGCAGATGTGAGTCTTATAGATAGCAAAATTGTTAAGAAAATTCCCAAGAAATTTATTATTAGCACAGGCCCCAGTAATATGGAAGTGAGAGGAGTATGGGGTCAGAGGCGCCCTACTGTGGCCAAATGTGTAATTAAAACCAGAATAGGAGATTGTACCTACAACATCACATTTACTGTGATTGATAATCTAGGAAAAACAGGACTGCTAGGAAGTGATTTCTTTGAAGCAGTACAGGCCACACTGAGTTATAAGGATAAGGTCCTAACAATGGCAGGTAACAATGCTGTACTGCTGACTCCGAAAAATGAGGTTAATGACTATTCCCTAGTGAGGATGGTCAAGAGGACAATAATTCCTGCAAAGACAAGTGTGGTAGCCTTAGTTCAAATACGAAATAAGGATCAAAATGGTGAAAAGGTGATTACTCCTTTGTCACTGAGTGGGCCACTGAAAGACAGCCCTGGCCTCACTATAGCCCCAACGTTAGTGCAATCAAGAAAATCAGGGAAGGTACCCCTGTGTATAGTAAATGATACAGTGTCAGCCCAGGTCATACCTGGAAAGGCTGTGATAGCAATTGCAGAAGACCCCAGTTTGGTCCTACAACAGACTGAGCTGCGGGACATCAAAACACCTTCAGATATATTAGACCTAGTTACCCTGCCTGAAGTTGATGAGGATAAAAAGTCAATGCTGCGTGAGCTATTTCAGGATTTCAGGCATTTGTTTGCCGAGTCCGATAATGATTTGGGCAGAACAGATCTAGTAGAAATGACCATAGAGACAGGATCACAACATCCCATTAGGCAAAAGCCTTATAGATCAGCATTGAGTCAGAAGGAAACTATTGAGAAACATATTTCCACCATGCTTGATGCCGACATCATTCGTGAGTCAGCCAGCCCTTGGGCCTCACCTGTGGTTATTGTACCCAAGAAAGATGGCTCCTTGAGGTTCTGTATTGACTACCGCCGCCTGAACACAGCCACTAGGAAGAATTGTTACCCACTACCTAACATTGATGACATATTTGCATCACTTGGGGGAGCCAAATTCTTCAGTTGTCTTGATTTAAAGTCCGGATACTGGCAAATAGCCGTTCATGAAAATGACAAGCCTAAGACAGCTTTCGTTTCTCACCAGGGGTTATATGAATTTAATGTTATGCCCTTTGGACTGACAAATGCACCTGCTGTGTTCCAGGAACTTATGAACAATGTCCTAAAAGGTATTCGTAACAAATTTGCCATGGCATATATCGATGACATTCTGGTGTACTCTGAGACCTACGAGGACCATATTCGCCATCTATCTGAAGTTTTCCTCAGATTAGAGAAGGCAAATTTTAAAACTAAAGGCAAGCAAATGTGAGTTTCTAAAAGATAAAGTCCACTATTTAGGACATGTGATCTCTCAGAATGGCATAGAGCCAAACCCCGACAAGGTAGCCAGTATAAAAACTATGGCACCTCCAACCAATGTGAGAGGTGTGAGGAGCTTCTTGGGTGCAGTGGGATATTATATGAAGTTCATACCACAATTTGCTCAAATTGCAAGGCCCTTAGTGTTGCTCACCAAAAAGAACAATAGATTTGTATGGGGAGCAGATTGCCAGTCCTCTTTTGAAACCTTAAAAGGGAAATTAGCTTCAAGCTCAATACTAACATTTCCTGAGCCAAGTCTACCTTATAAGCTGTACACTGATGCCAGTCAGTATGCAGTTGGCGCTGTTTTGACCCAAGACAGGGCAGAAGGCGAAAAGGTCATACAATATGTCTCCCATAAGCTCAATGCTGGACAACAAAAATGGCCAACCATAGAAAGGGAAGCCTATGCCATTATCCATGCTGTCAAGAAGCTGCGACATTACTTATATGGCTCCGATTTCACAATCTTTACGGACCATAAGCCTTTGAAATCACTCTTCACTGCAGAAATGAAAAACACCAGAGTGCAACGGTGGGCAATTCAACTGGAAGAATACAGCCCCCGTATCGAATACAAGCCCGGAAAGTTGAACATGGTAGCAGATCTCATGTCACGCCTCCATGCAACTGGCCCTAGTAGTGATCATACAATTAATGTAATTGATACAGAGCGCTTGAAAGATACCCTGCCTGACCACCTGGACAATGAAAGGAATATCCAGGAAGTAGACAAGAGTGAAGTTCACAAACCACTGTTGGCTTCTACCAATATAACAGACTTGCAAAAAGAAGACAAGTTTTGTTGTCAGGTTAAAAAGAGTATTGAGGAGGGCACGTCTGACCATAATGTACAAAATTTTGTGATTATGGATGATCTACTTTACCACATATCAGGTTCGGTAAGATTAGACCCTGAGCCTCACCTCCAACTAGTGATACCTAAGGCCATTACAGAAACAATCCTAAAAGGATACCATGATGAGTCTGGCCATCTTGGCATTGACAAGACATATGATAAAATTCGAACCAGGTATTTCTGGGCCAATATGTACCACGATGTGGTCCTGCACATAAGCAAATGTGATTCATGCAGGTCCAGGAAGCTAAAGCAACAGAGAGCACCTATGGGGGATATGCCTGTAGCAAAGTATCCATTCGAGATAGTGGGTATTGATACCTGTGGCCCATATATAGAAGCAGAGGGTGGTGCAAAGTATATTATTGTGATAATAGACCATTTTAGTGGTTGGCCTGAGGCCTATACTACCCATGACAAATCTGCTCTAACGGTTGCAAGCTTATTACTAACCGACTTTATTCCTCGCCATTCCTGTCCCAAGCTTATAATATCAGATCAAGGTACAGAATTTTGTAATGCCTTAGTCGACAGTTTGACCACAGAATTAAACATCAATCGTATCAGAACAAGTCCCTACCAACCCCAGAGTAATGGGAAGACCGAGCGCTTTAACAGAGTGATGAATGACATCATATCAAAGTATGTATCACCTGGTCAGCGGGACTGGGATGAATACCTGTCGACTGCCCTAATGGCTTATCGTATGAGTTCCAATGCCTCTACGCGGCACACCCCCTTTTTCCTAGTATATGGAAGAGATCCAGTCCTACCGATGGATACTCTTTTGGAGCCTAGGCTAAAATACATGGGTGAAGATTATGTGACTATCGCACTTGAGCGGTTACATAAAGCGTTCTCGGCGGTAAAACTTTTCACGAGTGAGGCAAGGGAGAGAAATAAAGCCTATATAGGCCGCACTGCCACTAATAGAGAATTCCATCCAGGTGATGCTGTTCACTACCTTGATAAAAGGGGCCATCCAAATCTGACTACCAAATTATTAAAGTCATGGCTTCCCTATTATAGGGTGGTGGACAAGTTATCTACTCTAAATTACCGGATTAAGTCCCAATTAACAGGAAATACTAAGGTAGTCCACATTGAAAACCTGTTGGCTGCCCATCCTGATAATACTTGGGATGAAGTGAGGGATAACTATGTCCCAGTGATGAAGAAATATAAACAAAAGCTAAGAGCTACTAGAAAGCGCAAGGACACGGTTCCGGAGCGCCAACAGCCAATGAGGGCTGCAAGACTAACATTGTCAGATGCTTTTGTACCCTTGCCTGAGCAGTATGTAGCCCAACCATTACCCAGGGTCTTTAAGAGAAATGAGACCCCGACGCTCAATCATGATGATGAAGACGGCGATGACGTACCGACAGGGAAAACTGTAGAAAGGGAAAGTAATGTCCATAGTCATGCCCCAAAACCCACGGGAAAGGAGGAATCAGACGAAGCTGCAATAAAGACTGCTCCGTCAACCACGGTGGTGACTCCAAGTCCTATTGCCCACGGGTATTTTCTTAGAGGAAGAAAACGACACCGGGGATCCGATAATGAGAGCCCTATAAATGCTGACAATACCCCAGAAGTCCCTGAGCCTGTGCATAAAAGAGTAAAGACAAACAATCTACATGAAGATTCTGGTGCTATGGATGTATCAACATTAGAAACATCCAGTAAATTATCTAAGTTCTATCACTGGGTAACTAGCACATTCACAGACAAGAAAGTATCAAGGGGAATTGGGATGTTTAGGATGATGAATTAAGTAATGATTGTTCCCTCGGGAAAAGAAAGATGTAGCAGCCCTGCTAACTTCTAAAATAAATGTCCATTATGATAAGTTTAAACATATCTTATTGTACTGCCCATGCGCAAAGGGCAGATGACATTTTGTTAAAGCGAACAATATACTCAGTATCCCCTTTCCCTTGCTTTTCGGATTCCATAATGTGGATTGGTTTTGTGTGGTTGTTTCTCTGGGTGATTCCTATATGCGTGCAAACATGTATCTATTTTGTACCTAGAAACAGAGTATATGCATCGTACTGAAGTGCATATATGGTAGTATGTAAGCGCGAAGAAATTTTGGAAAGATTAAAAAGTTACATTGTACTCCCCCCTCATATTCGTGGTCAGAATAATGGTGGCAATGCTGAGCCTAGGTTGACAACTGGTCCGGAGGATATTCCACTGGTCTCTGATGCGTTCTCCACTCCTATCCTGGATGTTCAACCTTCCTTACCAACTAGATCTCAACCGAGAGTTGCCTATGCTAACAGCACACCTACGCTCCTTGAATACCTTGGCTGCGAGCCTGCAATTGAACACTAACCAACTAAAATGCCTTACATCTCTCCCACTGGTTCCCAGGTGTCACCTCCTGCGTCATCTCCATACTATTTGGACACGGTCTACCAGTTACATTAATGGAAACACGGAATGACCATCGAATTGGTCAACCGATCTTAGTATCACATCTGGACTGGACTTTTGCAGTATCTGGGATACGACCATGTGAATAACTAACATTTGTATAGCTGTTTTCAATACTTGCAGGCATCGGCTGATAACAATTATTGGCAAGCATGAGTTACAACAACACTCTTCAAGCAATCATGCAGAACAACGAAAACGAGATGAATGCAATGCTCCGAGCTGGCGACCCACAGGCAGGAAAGTGCATGTTCTGGCCTGACCGGTTTACCTTTGACATTGACCACAACCTATATCACAAAGATAGTGATACGGACGTGACCTGGTCAGATTACGACCCTTCTGATGAGGAGTACATAACGATTCCCCAACTCTACAGTGATTCGGAAAGTGAATGTGATTCCAAAAGTGATTGCATTATGCTAGACAACCGGATTGAAAACAAAGATGATTCAGATATAGAAATTATTGAGGATTACATACTGCTGGACAAGTTGTTTGAGGATGAGAATGACTCAGATATCGAAGTCATCAGTGACTCTGATAGTTCCACAGAAACCAGCCCTCCTGACATGGCTGAAGATGAAAAATTTCAGAATGGCCGTAAGGTACTAGTGTTTCCCAGCACGTCAGAGGCTAGGACACAGACTGAAAACTTCTAAGCACACAAGTGCACATAATAAACAATAATGACACTACCTTGAGACAGCATGCTTTGGTGTTTCTCTTTGAAGCTATATATATATTTGTTGTTGCATGAGAACATATGTGATTACCGTGTTAAAGATTATCATGCTGATGGGACTAAGACAAATTTGCTAAACATTGACTAGTAATCACAGCCCTCAGAACTTTTAATTGAGAAAAGTTCTTTTCATAAGGAGGGGGCATATGTAATAAGGTTTTATATATCTAGTGTAAAAATAAGTATTAACAATAAAATATATGAAAATGATAATCTTATAGCATGATGTATATATATATATATATGTTTATGGTAGCATAAAATATATTTGGTACTAGGAATTGAAACATATGTAGTTAACGGTAGAATAAAGGGGTACAGCCATGATCAGTATCCACGGAATACACCCAGTCAAATTACCAGCTATATGCCAATTGACGGCTGCACCAATTGACAGCTGCAGGATTGATCCCATCATGGACGATTGTACGTAAGGGCAATCGATCTAATGATGAGGGTATAATGGCCACTTGACCACAGTTTAGGGTGGTCTGGGGTATGGTAGATCCTGTTAACAATAAGGGCTCCACAAGTTAATGACACTTGATGGCTTGGCCACTACGGGTAGCTTATTCCGGGTACTTATCTAATGGTTGCACTCCAGCCTAATGAGTTTTGAATGTCTTCAATACTCATTTAGGTAATTAATTAAAAGGGTCCTCAGGAAGTTAGGCACGTGGGTATAGGGGTTTAAGAATTAATTAGTGTCATATGATTTTGACCGTTATGATTACCCCACGTGCAGGAACCCAACATTAGGGATGAAACCCTTAATGAGTTAACCAATCAGGTAGTTTAGAAATGATGTCATAGTATAACGTTAGCCAATAGTTAGGGTTTTAACTATATGTATGATCATGTGACCCATGGTAAGATATGGGTATATATTTGTATGTTTGGATTGAATAAAGCAGAATGTTCAGGGTCCTCCTCAGACAACAGCTTCCTAACTGAACTACTCATTGAAATTACACAACTGACTTTTGTCGTCTCTGGTAATACCCATTACCCCTACAAGTCCACGAGAAGTGACTTGATTACACAGGCACTGACAGACGTTCGGTCCACTGGTGCAGAAATCAAATATCTGTGCTGTATATATGCAGGTAGATTTTTACACAATTGGGATCATGTTGGTTTTATTAGTTGTTATCGTGTTTCAAAAACATTGCCTCCAAATTCCCAAATTCCGGGAAACCTTTTACTCCTTCTTGCTTTCCAAAAGTGGACAACTTCATGCAGAGATAGAAACCATGTCTTACATCAAGCTTTTCAAGTAGTAGAATGACTAGTTAGGTGTCAGTCATGTAACACTGACCAAAGGTGCTCACCAAACCATGAAGAGTCACCTTACCCGTTAGGGTAGCACCACAAAACAATCAGTGCTGCTCTCTATGAGCTTAACTGAAATTTACAATTAATTCATCAACATTCATTACAAAGTCTGTGATATCACAGCTAAAGATATCTTTAGCACACAGCTAAGTAGGTCATGAATATGAATGCCTAAGTATCTTAACACACAGCTGGGCATGACCAGGGAAACTGGGAGGCGATGCTTGACTGGTACAGGAATTAAATATCTTTACTGCAGATCTTACTTGCGATTATTAAATCACGTATGGCATGGAATTCATTTAGGCTTTCAGGGCAGGAAAGGTATGCTCCTTGAGTCTTGCAAGCGCCCACTGCATCTGTCCATCTCTTTGTATCTGTCATCAGCCGATAGCAGGAGGTTGTGTTAGGCAGATGTACGAAGTCTGGTCCACCTGCAAATCAAATGCAGAATAACATGATAACATTGGGAACGAATGCTTAGTGAAACAAAATTCAAAATGCAGGAAAACATTTTGAAGGCAATGTCAGTGAAACTAGACATAAAATGTGGGACAACATGATATCATGGGTTTCATTACTTGGCGATCCTACATGATATAAAATTGAGTAGGGAAACTGTGTGCTGTGTTATTATCATGGCAGTTTTATTAATGTTTACTTTGCATACCTCTGATATGTGCATTTATTAAATTGGACATATAATCCCTATGCAAGCTTTATCGAACAAGCTGACATGATAGCTTGTCATTCAACACCTGCATGCAAAAGATTATTTGTGCATCATAGGCACCTCCCTGCAGAGCGTATTACTTCATATGCGCAAACGTTACACAGTATACAGTACTCGGTGGACATACAACCAAAATGCAGGCTAACATGATAACATTGGGAAAGAATACTCCATGAAACTATATCTAAATATACGATAGCATGAAAACATATGGTAGAAATACTTGGTGAAAATAAAGTCAAAATGCGGGATAACATCTTAACATACGGTTGGAAGACTCACATCACAGTATTCCATACTGCATCTTTTTAAAAGAATCTAGAGCCACTTTGAGGACTTTTGATGTTGCTAAAGCATTCAATGCAGTTTGGATAACGGGGAGTTTTCCCAGTTGTGGAAGATTGGTACCCGTAGTCGGACTTGGTGACTTTTGTATAGATGCTATTTAGAATTAAGATGCTGTACTAGAGTTCCGGGGCATGTATTACCTTAAATGTGGGAGCCACTAGCGGGGATAAACGTCCCTGATCAAATATACCCCCTTTATTAACTCCTTGTTAAAGGCTTTACAGAAAGGCTTTTGTTGCTGCATACACCAGATCTCAAGTACATCAGTGTGTTTTCTCACAGAACAGAAAATAAATGATGCAATGTGAATCATGTGTGATAACTTGGAGATATAATTATATTGCTAGGAAAAGCTATGAATGCTCTGTGACTTAGGTTCAGTTGAGGATACAAGGCACTTTGTTTTGGAGTGCCCACGGTGGCAGGTTATCACAGATACTTTCCCCGATGAGGTTAGAGGTATAGAGGATGGTAGTTGTAGGAGACTCCTCATGTCACAGCATGGCAACTTATATGTGTGTGTTTTTGAAAAAATGCACAGGGGACTTATATGGTATGCAATTAGTTAAGATATTGGCTGTGGAGGCATCCTACCTACATATATATGAGGAAGAGATTGATTTCTTTGTCGCTTCCAACAGCTTAGGTCATATCATGACAGAATGGAAACCTAAATCCGGGAAGAAATTCTCCTCTCAACCCTCCACAGCACCACATATGTATGATGCAAGGGTAAAAGAAGGAATTGGTCAATAACGTTTAGTTTAGACAACCCAGTGAGCACAGTAACATTCATGGAACATTCCAGGAATGTTTGGGCGAACATTCAAAAATGATCCCCTCATAGTTCAGAATGAAAATTGTATGAATGTTCAGGTGAGAATGTTCATATAATGTTCAGAGCTGAATGCTAAATGAATCATTTGGATTCTGAATTATGTCAGAACATTGGAAGTTGCCGCTAGGCTGCCAAACGCAGCTCCCCCAGCGGCTCTGAAAGACACTAAAACTCTATTTTTATGCGATCTTTAATTTGGCATTGATGGGCATTCGCCAAAAAACGCCAAATTAAAGACCACGCCAAATTAACCAGTTATACAGTATTCCGACCAATATTGAACATTCATATAACATTCAGGTAATATTTATGCCCACCGGGAATGACCTGTTGGTGCCGACTGTGCTTGGTGTCTGGTTTTCCGCTTTGCCTAAATATGTCATCTTGATACAGTTTTCATGTTAGTAGTTACTATTGCAGTTATTTGTTTGTTTGTTTTATCACCATTATCTATTTGTAATTTAATTTCTCATATTTTGATGTAGTGTATCTTCTTTGCCTGTCATAGACAATACGTATACACACATTCCAACCTCATGTTATAATTATATCCTAAATTTTGATTTGATTTTCATTAAGTGCATCCAATGCAGATGCTAGGCAATTCCAATACCAATTCTAAGAAATGCAGAATTATAAGATAGGATTGATTACAAACACCCAGGAAACGCAAGAACCTCTGATGCTTAAGAATAGTCAAATTTCAAACATAGAAGTTGACGGTGGCCATTTTTTTATTTATGAATATAGGATAACCTTGAGAGTTTCACATATGTCATAGCATAAACACATCTCCTGATAATCAGACTGGACACTGACTACCCAAGCCGTCAGTTAGACAAAGAAATGACGGATGCTAAGTAACAAGAAGGAAAGATGTGTGGCCGTTTTCCTGTATCAAGTGACAAATGTACATCCTTCAAACATGCATTTTGAGTACGGAATAAGCTGTGGTAACATATGGTATGATATATATATATATATATATATATATATATATATATATATATATATATATATATATATATATATATATATATATATATATATATATATATATATATAGATAGATAGATAGATATATATAGATAGATATAGATATAGATATAGATAAAGATATAGATATATATATATAGAGAGAGAGATATATTCATATATATACATATATATACATATATACATATATATACATATATATATATATACATATATACATATATATACATATATTCATATATATACATATATATATATATATATATATATATATATATATATATATATATATATATATATATATATATATATATATATATATATATATATATATACCATTAAATATATATACTTACAGTCAATGTCTTCTGGAAGTTCAGGGCCAGCGTATTTCGTTTCAACCTAAAATAGGAAAAATACAAGTTATCCATGTTGTAAAATTATAAGTTAGTTTTTCAAAAACACTATATTGTTAAGGAACAAATTTGCTAGGGTATCAAACGTTCATATTTGTATGCTTATTATCAAAATTACATCCTTAAGGCTTCATATATATGTGTGTTAGGTCTTTGCCTGACCTAATCTCTACGAGAATCAGCACAATTTTCAAGATTTTTGAATGATTTAATTGTGGTGCGAGTCAAACTTGTCACATTTTTGATAATATGCTATATAATAGGATCCGATCGGGAAGTACTCTCAACACATGTTAATGCCCATGGCATATAATTCATGTAATGCTTCATTTTTATATTTGCTTGTTATTCGGGTTTTGAAAAAAAATGGTTTATTCGGTACTTGCCAACTTTGGCCATTATGTAAAGATACCACCTGTGTTGATTTCTCGCAGCGGAGAAATTTACGTCATAATTGTATTTTTTAATGTACCTCACATCTATCGCAATATAGGTTCGTTGGGAAAATTGCTAAAAGTTAGTAACATTTCATGCTTTTAACAATCCTATAGGTACCCAGTGGAATTTGACATCCCTTTGATTTCTTTTCTAAATGACGTGTGTGTGTGTGGTATGTATATCAAGTAAAATACAACTAACGCGTTAAATACGAAATAAGTAAGAAATATTTTGAGAGTAATTGTTGTTTTACCTGATAGTACATGGCTCCTTGTTTCTGCGAAACGTCATTACAGGATTCTGCGATCTTGCTTGAAAGCTGACATTTTCTGCTCTTTTTGTGGTAAGTGAAGGACCGACAGTTAGGGTCAGCATCGCACATCGCACCACATTCCACAGTTGATATGCCGGCCACTGGTACTCCAATACTACCATCAGAAAATGCCTTGTCTTTTCCGCATGGCATATTGAAGTTTTGATCTGCATGTGATAGACCAAAGATCATCAAAGTGGCTGCTGTCAGCAAATAACCTTTGCAGTCCATTTTGGCAAATGCATTGAGTTTAGACGGCAATGACTAATCGCTTTATGTGCTTACTAAATAAGTGCTACGAACTTTTTCTTTAAAAATTAAATCAAAATGACACGATGATTATTGTAGTTATTTGGTTAGAATAATATATTTCCAATAAGAAACTGCCATCAGCTTGTTTTATCAAATGGAATATCGGATTGTGAGTTAGTACGTGCTTTTGTTATAGTGTATGTTTGAGATCCGTCTGTTCGTCGACTGCACGAGGATATCTTTTGTACTGCCATGGCTGCGTAAGAGGAGTGGTTACTGGTTACATCACTCCTCTGCGTTTGAGCATGCGCACACTTAACCCATTAATGCTTAGACTGCTGACTTTGAGTCCTAGCAGCCAAAAGTGATATTGGAAAAGGATTTGAAGGAGGAATATTATTCAAAAAGTTAACATAAACCCCCCTTCAAACATATTGAAAAATTATTCTTGATTCCACAGTTATTTTTAACAGTGATATGACGAGAAAGCAAAGCTTTAAATGCTCGCGCAGCTCGATGATATTTCTGCATTCCCCTTCAAATGCAGTCACAAAGTTACGAAGTTATTATCCGTGACGTGATGTCATATTGGAAACCCGTTGATATGGGCTTTATATGCAATAACCACACAGTATAAGTAGCGGTTGATCGGAAATATCGATGGCAAAAAAGTACGATTTCAACCTGTTTAAAAATCGTCTTTTCTCAACAGATTTCAACAATAATTAAAAGCCACTTAGAATTAATTGTAGCGGTTCTAACGATTAAAACCGGATTGAAATTGATCCATGGAAAGACGAGTAGGCCTACTTCATTTTCGCCGTGTCGCTCACTGCAGAAACAATGGCGCTAGTTTTGACATGTGACCGTAGATGGCGCCTTGATCGCTTTTCGTATGACGTCATTGCACGTGGTGGAGATCCTTCGTAGCGTGACGTCATTTTAGTGCCATGTTCCGCCGATAGTGAGCGCCGTTTGTTCACTGATCTTCGGCCGTCCAAACGTTATTTCAATACAATTTAAAGGAAACAATCCAAATTCAATATTTGATTAAGCAATATTTAAAAGATGAAAAGATCTGGCGGCAAAATTTGCTTTTACAGCAAAAAGTTATGCTCATTTCTCGCGAGGTTATCGAGCGAGCGAGACAAGAGACGAACAGACAGAAACGCCTACACCAAAAGACCTGCCTCAGTATCTAGCAGACCAAGTAGTATTTCACATTGTATCCCGAAAACGCCACTACGCTACGCCGGAAAAAGATTGAAAAAGCATCAATGGGTCAACATATTCATATATAGAGTAGCCCCCCCCCCCAAAAAAAAAAAATGGATGCCGAATATAATTTGAAACATAATTTTAAGTATGAATCAGTTAACCAGGGACTGTCACAATAGTCGAAATTATTGCACATCGACGTTTTCGAGGATTACCAGTTCGAATTCAGCTTGAGGGTGTGAATTATATAGAAAATGTTGTGTGACTTTGTTTAATAATGAGGCAATCGCAATTAAACAGCAGCAAACGCTGAATCTACCAGTGAATCAATACATCCACGAATTAAACATGCTAAATGGCATCGGGAAAAGGTGTTTTAATATATATATATATATATATATATATATATATATATATATATATATATATATATATATATATAGAAATGTATGTATGTATGTATATATATATATATATATATATATATATATATATATATATATATATATATATATATATATATATATATATATATATATATATAGATAGATAGATAGATATATACATATATATATATATATATATATATATATATATATATATATATATATATATATATATATATATATATATATATATATATATATATATATATATATATATACATATATACACACACATATATATATATATATATATATATATATATATATATATATATATATATATATATATATATATATATATATATATATATATATATATATATATATATATATATATATATATATATATGTTACAGTAAGAGTGTCAAACCAGGGATTTAGTCAAATCCCTAAAACTTTCAGGGAATCTGTCAAATTCCTGTTTCACTCAAGGATTCGGTCCCTAAATGTCTACGGATATGACTAAACCCCTAAAAATAGGTGGGTCATTTTTGACTTGTTTACTGGAGACCTTTCAGAGGGATTGTTGAATGACAATTACCTTTGTTTTATGCTTAGTTGAGCGCTACTAATGTTTCCTGATTATCAAAGTAATGAGGTACAAAGTAATGCTGAATAATCAATGCTCAGCCAAAAATTATTGCTTGATGATGATGATAATAAGTATCTCAGTCAACGTTTATCAATTTCATCATTCTGACCCTCCTATTTTCAAGGATTTAGTCAAATCTCTAGACATTTAGGGACCATATCCGTGAGTGAAACAAGAATTTGACAGATTCCCTGAAAGTTTTAGGGATTTGACTAAATCCCTGGTTTGACACTCTTACTGTAACATATATATATATATATGTATATATATATATATATATATATATATATATATATATATATATATATATATATATATATATATATATATATATATATATATATATATATATGAATACATTTTTATATATATATATATATGTATATATATATATATATATATAGAGAGAGAGAGAGAGAGAGAGAGAGAGAGAGAGAGAGACTGAAAATTATTTTTGATGTGGAATACATGAAGCATTGCAAAAGTACCTTTCTAGTAGGTCACACCCATTTTTGCTAATGAAAAAGCTGAAAATACGCGTTTTCAAACGAATATCTTATCCACAGTTTTGGACCGGCAACTTTTAAATAAGTACATTGCTAGGGAAGTTGAGGGCTTTCTAGCAGTAGTTTTCTTTTTTTGCAACGATTTTGCTAACATCAGTAGAGATGCTTTCTTCTTCATGTAAAGCTAAGTCAAATCTTTTTGTCTTCTACAGATATTGATATCCATTGTTGTATGTTCTTCAGAGTGATATGCATCTGGAAACGTTGCACTTCCATTCTCTTTGGGAGACCAGGGGAGATGATGCATCCTTTTGTCTCATGTTTCCTTCTGTCAGCCGTCACCATGGTAATTGATCAGGTCTATTGTGTGCTGTGTGCTTCTTTCACTTTAAAACACATGCAACTAAGGCTTTACATTGAAAATTGCATTAGAGGGTAATGAAGCTTTGGGAGGCAAACAAGAACGGTGCAACCGCTCACAGTATCAAATAGGGTAGACTTAACAATTAACAAAAGAAAATGCTTTCAAAGAAAGGAAGGTCAAAACGCAGAAAACCAATATGGGAAAAAGGTGATTCCATTACTTGAATCAAATGGGTGGCATTGGACAAGACAGAAGAGCAAATAGTATGTACCTTACATAAATAAGAAGCACTTAATGATCAATTCGAACCATAAATGTACGGTAAAGACATTTAATCCCTGAATAAGCTAGCACTTAACACTTAACACTGTATTGCTAACCGGTTGCCTGGGTTGACATCAGACTTCCCTGACGCTATGTTACCGCTTAAAGGGGAACATGGGGAAGAGCAGATCATAGGTTTATATGAAAGTTCATGAACATAGCTCAAAATCTGTCCTATACAGGGAAGCCCTAGAGCTCCACACAAAGAGAAATCTAAAATTGCAATTAGTGAATAGCACCTACTCTGAGTCAGGGCCTCCGCCATTGTGAATTTAGGTCATCACTCACTGCTGAGATCAGTGGCACTGGGTGGCAATGGAGCTTAGTGGTGTATAAGATAAGCACAGAGGTAGGGGACAGGAAGTGATCTCTGCCACCCAATTGAAAAACATGGCCGCAGCCAGTGGCTGCCAGGGGCTGGGCAGAATGGTGGCAATATGCAGAAATCTCCCCTCATGGGACCACTGAGAGAAAAAGAAGGGCAGCATCCTGTTCTTGAAGTGAATTACTTTCATGAACAAATAAGCTGATATATATGTGAGCCTTTAGGGCCCCTTAAAGATAGCTCTAGATAGTAGTCATGAGTATGTAAACATAATTATCTCAACCACAGAGTCGTATGTGCCGAGGCAACTGCTATACAAGTGGCTGGTCGAATGATACAGAAAATATATATCTTTTCTGTAGCTTTGCAAAGAAAATCATCACTTGCTCTTTGAATTGAATCCCAAATCCTCGCCGTTGGTTACCCTTACATTAGACAACTTACAATATCAACCACACATTCTCCTGAGGTTTTTGCATCTGAACATTTTTCTTAAATGTACACTGTTTGTTTTTGAAAGGTAGTATGTGATTTAGTCTGCTTTTTTGAATGTCTGCCTTTGGATCTTGTTGAGAGGTAAAGTCATAGGCTTTTTTGGAATTTCTTTTTTTTTTGAAAAGATTGTTTGGTCACAAATATTCCACTGTGATAGTGACGATATACATAGCTGTTTCAGCTTTCATGATTAAGCAGATATGCATGCTTGTTCAATTGTGTGGCTTGTGAGAAAGATTCTAGTGACTTGGCGTTAGGCAGTGGTTTTCGCCCAATACTCTTGTTTTCGCCCACCATTTACAACTAGCTGGCAATGGATATGATAAAATGTAATAAATCAATTGGCCAAAACTGCATTTCATACTTAGGACCCAAAGTTTGGAATGGCTTAACTGAAGCAATCAGATGTGCACCATCACTACCTTCCTTCAAGTCTAGATACCTAAAAGCAATGTACAGTACTATTTTGTAACCCTGGGGCCCTCGGGCTACTAATGTAAACATGCAAGAGGGCCTCAGGGAAGATCTTTACCATTGGACTGAGTTACCCTCTTTAAATAAAGATTATTATTATTATTATTATTATTATTATTATTATTATCATTATTATTATTATTATAATGGAAATTCAAAATCTTTTCTCTTGCATCAGCTCTATCTTAAGCACATTTTATGGTGTAATAATTTTGAAAAGCTGATGAATGAACTGAGGTAAAAGCTACTTGTTTCACCTATCAGTTTGGCAAGGATAAGGATTTTGAGTTGTGTAGTTTTCCTATTTTAGTGTTAAGAGAATTGAGGATTAAATAATAGGGATAAATACTTATGCCATTGATGTTAAAGAAATTTCGGTGATTGTCACATTTTCTACCAGATTTAGGCTACGTCATGACTAGCTAGTTAAATGTGGTGGAGGAACCGGTTGCTAAAGCCTGTTTAAAATGTCTAGAACTTGTCTTGAGACTCTCTTGAGACTCGGCCAAGAACACCAAGAACACCAAGTAATTCGTGTCATCACCATGTCTCAAGATAAATCATGGGGATTTTTGATTTTTGGAACTCTGTCTGTGATAAGTCACAGATCTATCCCAGACTATCTAGTTAGGTCGTAGACTTATCTGTGACTAACACAGACTTATATGGGAATTGTCGACATTTAGAGACAAGTCTGGGACAGATCTGTGACTTATGCCAGACAAAGTTCCAAAAATCAAAATTCCCCATGATTTATCTTGAGACTTGGTGATGACACAAATGTCTCGGTGTTCTTGGCCAAGTCCCAAGATAAGTTCTTGACATTGTAAACCTGGCTTTAGACACCAATACAAACACCCACCTGTGGTGTCATAACTAAACATAGCTATACTAGTAGGCTAAGTAGGTCATGCATATGCTCACCTAATTATCTTAAATTGTACAGCCAGGCACGCACAAGCAACCGCTCATCTAGTCACAAGGAGACGACTTGACATTGTGTTTAGGAATTTAACATCTTTACTGTACAATTTTTCATAAAACACGAGGAATCTATTACCGATGCTAATTATGACATGGAAAATCTCACAGTATCATCAGTATCAAAATGGGTAACAATATAATTAAAAATATGCATAAAACACAATAGAAACAAGTATTCATCAGCCTTTTATTACATGCTTCGAATGTCAATTTGCTATTCCCAATCACAAATCACCATTTCTCTGGTTCAATCGATTTGATTATACAAGCGTGTAAGCAGCAAGGCAGAAAGTAATATATGTATGTATGTATGTATGTACATAATGTATGTATGTATGCGTCAATGTATGTATAAAGGTAGTGAGGTATGTATGTAGGCAGATGTGCATGCATGTATATGATGCATATAGATAGACCCCCAAGGAACTCTGGTGTATGTGAGATATATGAGGTTTGCGATATGAAGCTGGATTACGCATATCATATGCAGTAATGATAACATATATATATATGAATACACAGCTCTGCATTAATATCCTATGTACACTTTGCTTGGCATATAAGGAAAAATAAACAAAACATTATGCTTAAAAAAGTATTCTAACACCCCTTTGATGGTATTATTATAATTGACAAAGTGGTCGGAATATCAGGGCCATATTTTAAAATTGTTTTGCGATATTCAATGTGAGTTTGTTGAAACTGTATTTGAGAGTTACAAAGTTCAGATGATTCATTTCTAAGCCTTTTTCCTGGAATTCTTTCAACAGTAGGAGCTCACCCTTAATATGCAAAAGATCATGGATTAAAAATTACCCTTTATTGGCCCAGTTTTTCTATGGAAATTATAAAATCATATATACGCCATATGTTGAAAAATATATCCTTATGTACGGATTAATCATTTGTAGATGTGAAGCTTTGTAGTATAGTTGTCTACTTGAACCTGAAAGGTAACATTATATGTTGATGATATTTTTATTTAAAGATTAATATATATATATTTATATATATATATATATATATATATATATATATATATATATATATATATATATATATATATATATATATATATATATATGTGTGTGTGTGTGTGTGTGTGTGTGTGTGTGTGTGTGTGTGTGTGTGTGTGCGGGTGCGTGTGTGTGTAGATATATATATATAGATAGATAGAACGATAGATAGATATATAGAAAGATATATAGACAAATATACAGACAGACAGAAAAAGACGTAGTCAGATGATGTATTGTTAGATATCTATCCTTTAGAGTGGTCGGGTAAATTAAAATTTTATTTACCCTGCCTGTATAGAAGGAGGGTAAAAACGTTTTATTTACCCTACCCTCTGGAGTAGTCAGGAACAATTTCTTTTTATTTAAACCTACCCCCCCCCCCCCCCCCCCACCCACGAGATGGTCTTGAAAATAAAGTTCTTTATTTGCTCTTTCACATTTGGTCCATCGTATTGGCACGAATTTTACATACATTCCAGTTCTGCATTTTTGAAGCTGCCGTTTCTAATATTAGAGTAGACAAGCGGGTCGCTACAATTTTCTTGTTGATTAGTGTTAATATTATCCATAATTGCAATATTTAAAGATATAGGAAATGAAGAAACGCGTATTACATATACTTAGTGAGAAACAGCGTCTTGATGATAAATAATTACATTGACAAAATGTGGGTCACATTTTCAACTTAAGGTAGAACCCTACCCGATACACGGGTCATTTTTAAAACTTAAATATCTGAAAACTGAGTTTAATTAAGCCAACGGCACTTATGCTATTGTAAAGGTTACATCTCATAGTTGCCGAATAATGGTAAACTTATCAATAAGTGACTATTTCGAGGTAATGCGGCACCCTTAAAGAACATATCTGGATGTGTTTCGTTTTTTGGCAAAATGTCAAGACTTACCCTTTATTTGAAAATGAGAGTCTACCATATGATTATTCATATCTTTGGTGAGGTGCAAGGTCCTACCTCAACTGGGAATCTGCACGATGAGTATTTTAAAAACATTTTTGAATGTTCCCATAAGCCTCAAAATTTCTAACAGCACGTGGTTCACATAGTAAATGCTGATTTTCAGGTCCTGTCAGAATTCAAGGTACCTGTGACATGACCTTGCACCTAGAGGGGGTTCATATCTGTTATATTCTAAAATACTGGCTTCGAAGACTGTATCGTTATTCAGTTTCAGCCAAAAAACGAGATGAAAATTTTGGTCAAAATGGTCTAGGCTGAATGAATCTGCATGGTTAAAACAGACAGCCATGTCGTTTGGGACAAATTTAACACGGAAGGCCCTACGGGACCTACCCTTTGTTAGGACCTTTCATTTGTGGTCACTCTTGACCGTACCACAATTGGAAGTCGCTAGGTCGAGGTCCGTGGGGGAGTGAACACCGCTCATGTGTAATCTTTTGCTTTGATATCCATTCTCAGGGGCCAGCCAAGGACACCACCTAGTGGTGATAATCTTGGTGTACTAGACTTTCACCTTAAGGCAGCTTTTATTAGCAGCCCAATCACGCTATGTTTGAAAGTTTCACATTTCAAATTATTAAACGTTCCATGTCAAACATTTGAATTTCCAACCTATATATATATATATATATATATATATATATATATATATATATATATATATATATATATATATATATATATATATATATATATACATATATATATATATATATATATATATATATATATATATACATATATATATATACATATATATATATATATATACATATATATATATACATATATATATATATACATATATATATATATACATATATATATATATATACATATATATATATATATATATACATATATATATATATATATATATATATATATATATATATATATATATATATATATACTTATATTATATATATATATATATATATATATATATATATATATATATATATATATATATATATATATATATATATATATATATATATAATGACTTCACGCGTTGCAGTATAGGGTTGATTGGTAGGAGTTTCTCGCAGCCAGTGCAGACCTCCCAACAGGAAATTATATTCGTTGATGTTAATCAGTAGAGTACTTTTGTGCAAAAGCAGAATATACAAACTTGTCACAAATTTTATTTAGGCTGTAAAGAATACGTCTAAGATGTACCAACTAAGTCGGGGACATTTCCTAGGACTAATCATGATGTGTGCGACTTGTCCTGATTGTCATCACATTATCGAGGAAACATCCAAGACAGTCTTGCTTGCGGCCAACACTTTGTGAAGATGCCCTAGCATTGTCTCAATGAAGGCTTGTTCAGGGTAAAATCTGTCCCCGACGTGTCCCCGACATGTCCCAGATCCCACCACGACATGCATCATTTGCATATTTGTCTTGAGTTACCACCTAGGTCTTTGTCGTCATCCAAGAGATCGTGATGTCCTGGATGTCCTAGCTACGTCTTGGCAAAATGTCCTAGCTTGTCTTGTCTGTGTGAGACAGGCTTTAGGCTCAATGACGGAATAATTGCGACGTCTGCACGCTTACTACCATACAAATTAGTGAGGAAGGTTATAAAATAGCAATGAGATGTGGATATGTATTGGTTCTACCTACCTAACATTATCAGGAATTTATTACATTATCAGTAGAGTTAGTACATTATTGGTTAGGTTATAATACTATCATTTGCATCTTTAATTTGCGTTAAGATATGTTTGCTGGGTTCATATATCGCAATTAGAAATTATTACATTATTGGTAAATATCATCAATGCCTAAATCCTTAGTGAGGTAGTGAGGTTACCTTGTTCATCAGTTCTTTAAGCCATTTTGCTTTCCTTAGTGGACGGTTTGACAAGCACAAGCGCCTATTCTCATTTGACATACTGTCACCTTTTAAAACCAAGTTATTTAGGCTAGACGTAAGAATACACGAATATAGTGCTTGAAGACCAAATGTCTTAAAACTAAGTTATTGAAGGTGATAATAACATCAAAAATAGTGCATATATGTTAAATCTTACAGTTTATTACATTATTGGTAAAGTTGATAACACGATCGGTAACCCAGTGTTGTTACATTATATTGGTTGAGGTGTTATAACACGATCGGTAACCCAGATTTATTACATTATTGGCAAATATCAGATCACAGAAGCAGTACAAGTGACTCCCTCCCAAGTTGGCAGCAGAATCTGGGTGCTTAAACACACAGTTATTACATAATTGGGTGTTATTATATTATTGGTTGTAACATTGTCTCTCAGCACTGCCCAGGTTCGAATCCCGACCTGGGCATGTGAGAAAGTTGCCAGTGACTTGAGGGTTAGGCGATGGTTTTCGCTGGGTACATGGTTTCCTTCACTACTTACAATTGGCTTGTCACGAATTAGCCACGATTTCGTGTAAGAGTAGCTGCCACCTCTTGTGGAACCCCGCTTGACTTATGTAAGAAGGGGGATGTGTTTATCTGTCTATGGGTCCAATGAATCTCCACGAGAATTACGATGGTTTTTGATTGTTCTTCCACAATGACAAAGAACCGTTTTACGGTAAGGGCCGTTCCATTTAAAAGTGTGGTAGGGGGGAGAGGAAATTGGAAATTTGACACCCCCACCCCCCTCCCTTTCCTGCCAGAATTATATGTAATCTAATGGGATAAAGTAATTCAGAATTCGGCCCCTCCCCCATCCCCTTCAATAAACCTTCCGCCTTTTGTTCCTCCTCCCCCCCTAGACACTTTTAAATGAAACAGCCCTAAGAATTTGTGATATTGAATGTTCTTTGTGTGCTGATATGCCTTAAAGCATTGATTTATTTATCCTTTTCTAGCTAACGGTTATTTATCTTATTGGCATGTATCATCTATATAATTGATCTTGTATCTGCTATTTGTAGTTACTCATCACTTATATTAATGTTATATGATACTTTTTCGAAGGGAAATTACTGTCAATGAACGATACATACAAATACGATTCGAATGCATTTACAAAAATGATATTCAACAAGTCAAGTTCTTATAATCCATTTTTTGAAAATATCTAGCGTCATTAGTTTAACATTGTCATGTTCATTATCGTTAGATGAGCTAGTAGGGTTCATTTGTGGGTAGATGTATATGGTCATTTTTAGATGTTTGCACATGTTATAGCCTATACCCTTTTCTTGTAATCAGACCCTCTTTGATCGTGTTACACACAGGGGTGTTTTGTGGCTCTCTCCCTTATATTGAAATTCACCAACAGTATCTTCAAATACACATCAAATATCAAATGTTCATGGGATTGTTTTAGATCTTGCCCATTTATAGCTAAAATAGTTTAGAAAGGAGTGGGAACATTGCTTTGTTCTGAAGTTATTCAATCTATAATTTGAAAGATTACCTTTTCTTCATCGTAACAAGACCCTTTATAATACAGTTGTAAAATATGAAGGGAGGAATATTTGGAGACAATATGTTACCCTTCCTTCTGAAGTGACCTTTTGCCATGTGTGTGGAATTTGGTGGTCCTTGGTGCATAGCTATGGATAGAAGTTCAATTGAAACACACCTTGAACAGTGCTTAAGTTTTTAACACGTAATATCTACCCCCTCCTGATAAGGCACTTTGTCAATACCCAACTCATTCCTCAACATAAGATTTTTCTAAGCAAAATAAATTTTGTTTAGGCCAAGGAGTCTAATAAAAGCTGGGTATTAAGAAAACTGAATTAGAAAAATCGAACCCATGAGCTACTCTGAGCAAAAACATGCCTACGAAGTGGAAATATCAACAGATATTTAAATTCAAAACAATATTGCATACATTTTATATTTTATTGATTTCCTTAAATCATTCATACATGAATGGAAATGTAGTACATCTCTAAAAAGCAGTGTTTTTTATTTCCAATTGCACACATGTGCAACAGTGGTTTTTATTCTCCACAGACAAATATTCAAGAAAAATATAGTACTGCAAATATATCAGTCTGCAAATGTTCACAAATATGTACATGTATAAAGAAAAGACGACAATATTCCAGATATATATGATGAAAGAACATGCTAGTTCTTCGGTCATTGACCATGGGTTATACAAAATACCAAACTGTTCTTTGTTGCAGGATCAATCCTGAAACAGTCAATGAAAACAATCCAATCTTCATCAAAGGATGACTCTTTTTGATTCAAAGAGTCTCTAGTTTTTAAAATATGAATGTTTTTCTGAAATGCCCTTTTTACATCTGCTAGGAAAAACTTTTTTTTCAGTTTTACGCTTCTGGTATATTACATCCTTGATGCTTAAAACAACAGTGTGCTTTAAAAGGTCATTATATTTCTCTCCGAAAATTTTCTCTGTATCTGAAATTTTGAAATGATGATATCCCAGGTTTTTTATCCAGTTTTCTGTTATACTCCATAATTGACATTGGTACACTCCAGATATATATGTTCAATTGTTTCTGGTATATCACAGAAAAGACAGTTTGGAGTTTCAGAAATACCCATTTTGTGTAATAGCTTATTGTGTACAGTTTTCCTATGTAGGAGTTTATACTGAATAAAATGTTGGTACACTGAAAAAGAAAATTTCTTTGCATTTTTGAAAGAATTCGACACTGTGTCCAACCTTATGTCCTCGTTTAATTTATTTGACCATTTGTCCTTCAATTCTAAATGAATGTTATTACCAGTGTTTTTTTAAATTAAAGTAGATATTTTTGTTACCTTTGACTCCAGGTTCAATAATGTACAGAATATATGGCAATCTTGGTCTATTGTTATCCTGTGATCTAATATGATTGTTGCCCAATAGTTTTTCCAGTTTATATCTTAGTCTGTTGTATAGTAAAAAATTACATTTTAACTGAAGAACATTGTTTATATATTCAAGTGATATCATTCGGCCATCATCGTCTAACAGGTCTCCCACAGTATGGATGCCTTTGTCTAACCATTTCTGAATTTTGTCTTCTACAATTTCTGAATTTTGTCTTCTACAATTTCTGAATTATACCATAAAGGAATTGACAAAACTTTTTTTTGTTTTTGAAGAACTTTGGATAATCCAGAGCTCATTTATTTTCATTTCCAACATTATAAAAAACATATATAATCCAAGAAACAGGTTACAAAAACATATAGACACAGTTACAGTATCTCACATAAATATCAAATCTTATCTACAGTTATATACAGGTGATACCTTGCCTCCTTTGTTAACATACAGTAGACGATATTGGAGGACTTTTATAAAAAAAATATAAAAATATACACCACAATGTTTGCTAGTATTCTTCTCGAAGTATTACTTATAATATTGTGTTTAGTAATAGCACTTATTGCAAAACAAGATATTTCTCCCATTTCCTCTCATATAATTCAATGCTATCATTATTTACCGCATATATTTCTTCTGATTCTCTCTCCATTTCTAGTAGTGTCTCAAAATATCTCACTGAGAATGGACCCTCTTTCCCTCTTTTCATGTATATAACTTTTTTTGCAATTATAATTATCAAATTGAAAAGTAGGTCCATCCCAGTATCTCCAAATATTTTTATTTTGTGTTCTAGTCTAAAGTTTATATAGCCTATTCTTCTTAAAAAATGTGTAATCTCAATCCAAAAGTTATGTGTTCTCTCACACGATACAAAAGCATGTACATTAGTTTCTCTCATTTCACAATATTCACAATTTTCTGTATCTTTGATATTCATGTGGAAGAGTTTTGAGTTTGTAGCTACCCTTGTATACATTATCTTATATTGTATGTCCCATAGGTACATATTTCTAGTTGTTTTTTTAAATAGTCTGATTGATTGTTGTACATCATCTGGTTCAATATTAATTAATATCTCCATTTCCCATTTTTGTGACACCTCTGTCAGTAGTTTGTCTCCATAATTACCAGTTTTTCTATAAATGTCTTGACATCCCTTTTTCTGTGAGAACACTATATTTAATAAATATGGCCTATATGGTCCTATATTAACTCTCTGTTTGTCTGCATTTTTTATGAAACTTTTTACACTTTGTTTAATAGACATATATTCTAGGAAGTTCAAATTAATTCCTCTTGTCCTTTCTATTTCAATTTTTGTCATAATTTCCCAGTTAATTCAGTATGTCTGCTACAATGCTCACATTTTTATTCCTTAATTTTTGAAGTAAAGGTAATTTAATATATGGATCATGCCATAATGGCCAACATAAATAGTCCAAATCTGTCTTTGGTTTCATATATTCTCTCAATGTTATTATTGATTGGACTACATCTTTCCAAAAGGCATTTGTCATAGTATTTTTCTTAGTTTTTGCAAAATTATTTCCGAAATTCCAGCACTTATCAATCTCATAGCTAATTGCGAAAGTAGTCCAAGAGCTATCTGTTGATATGATATTGACAAAACTTGTTCCAGACTTCCTATCCTGGCATTTGTATATATGAAATAAACAGATTGCACAACATTTTTCCAGAATTCATTTTGAATATCGTTCTTCCTTTCTAGAAAGACATCTCCATATTCATATATCTTTGTCAGACCATAAAAAATTGGGGTGGCAGCCCACCCTTCATCCGTTTTATAGATCCGTTTGATCCATGAGGCTTTCATAGTCATATCAATCTTCCTTATGTTGGGAAATTGTAAACCTCCAAGTGCGGTCAAATTTTCTAAAGTAGAGGTTTTGAATTTTGGAGGTTTATTTAGCCACATGAATTTAAGGAAAATATTTTCTATTCTAATAAATGTCTCCTCTTTTGGTCTTGGTAGGGACAGTAGGATGTGGATAATTTTGGAAATCATAAGAGTTTTGATGAGAGCAATTTTACCAATTAGGGTTAGGGGCAAGAGACACGCAGTAAACAAACATATTCTACATGCCCCCTTAGAGATGGGTGGCCTTAACATGATTAAAATTGAGGATTTTGATCTGGGTCTCAAATTGACATGGCTAAGAAAGTATATTAGAAGTATAGAACCCTGGCACGAAATTGCTACAAAGCTAAAAATAGACAGACTTTTCTTTGTGGGACCCAGAGAAATATCTAGAATCATGGTAAACTGCCATAATCCTTTCTGGAAAGACGTTTGTCGAGCGGCTATAAAGCTATATGATTGCGAGACTTTCTCAAACCCTCTAGATATCTTAAAAGCGCCCCTATGGGGCAATTATTTTATAAATATACCAACCCAATACAGCTGGTTTAAGTACGGTGTTGTGGAAGTGGGAGACATCTTTAGAGAGGGGTTGCTAATGGATAGGCAAGAACTAAGTGACAAGGTACAGAGCATCATTCCAGTCATTACATATATGGGTATTTCAAATGCTGTGGAAACAAACAATAGAGGAAAATTTCCTAAGCACACAGAACATGGCCTTAACAAAATTTCAACATATAGTCCTAGCAGACAGAAAAGGATGCAGAACTATCCGTGAGCAATTTCAAACTAAAATCTTAGAAACACACTGGACAAATGGCTGGAACAATGCTCTGACCGATATCATTAGTGACCAGCAGTGGTCAGCTGTATATAGATCTCTCTGGAAACAGAAAATATCACCAAACACTATTTATTTCCAATATCAAGTAATTAACAGAACACTAGTTACCAACAAAAAATTAATGCAATTTAGGATCAGAGACAATGATATATGTTCCTACTGCATTGATGATGTGGAAACTATTCACCATCTACTATACAGCTGCCCACTGGTACTCTCTCTATGGAAAAAGGTTCAAAAATGGTGTAGTGACAACAATTACAACAAAATTATATTAGAAGACAAATTTATTCTCATTGGTGTAAATAATACAGATCATCTTACACAAACAGTTGTGAACATCACTAAACACACAATTTACAAAAGTAAACTTAAGAACAAAATTCCCTCTCTACAACAAGTACTTTATACATGGAAAAGCTGTATGGAAGTGGAAGGGTACATAGCAATGAGTAACAACAAATATAAGACTTTTCTGGGGAAGTGGTCCCCCATTTTTAAATCATTAAAGGATCTATAGTATAAAATCCACCAGTATACTATGTCTATCCTATATATGATTCAATCTATACATGTTCTTTTTGCCTCCCGCTTATAGTCATTAAATGACTGTACTGTATTGTATTGACATCTATGCATATTTATACCATTGGAATAAAAGTTATAAAAAATTAGGGTTAGGTTTCTACTATTCCAAATAAAACATAATTTTTCCATTTCTAAAATTTTTGATTCTAAATTTAATTCTGTTATATGACTTAAATCAAATATGTTGTAATCAATACCTAGTGATGTGAATCCATGTGTCCATATGAGATTTAAATCATCACATAGGGTCATCCTACTGTCCCCTGTCACTCCGAATTTTATAGCTTTTGTTTTTTTAAACGTTTATTTTGAGGCCTGAAATTAGAAAGAAATTGTTTAAAATATTCATACACTCTCTGAGATTGTCATCACTATATGTCATAAAAAGTGGGATATCCTGTGTTCTCTGCCATGAATCTTAATGCCCTTTAGTTTGGTATGTTTCCTAAAAGTTTCACCCAAAAGCTCAACTGCCAGTACAAAGAGATAGGGAGAGATAGGGTCCCCTTGTCTACATCCCCTACCCAGGTTTATTGTTTGAGATAGATGACCGTTTTGCAAAATTTTGGATTTTGATTTATTTTGTAGACTTTTAATTACCTGAACAATTTTATTCCTAAAATTGAATAATTTTAAAGTTTTGGAGATATATTCCCATGATATTGCATCGAACGCTTTCTCAAAGTCAACCAAAATAATCAGACCTGTACCCCCCATGTTTAAAGTTTCCTGTAAAATATCTAGTGTTTGGACAGTGTTCTCCCCAATAAAACGACCTTGAACAAAACCTTTCTGGCTTTCCCCTATAAGTTTCGGAAGAAATTTCTTAATCCTATTTGCCCACATTCCAGAATAAAATTTATGAAGTGAATTCAAAAGAGTGATCGGCTCCAATTCTTTAATTGATTTCTGGCTTTGTTTCCCTTTGGGATGCATGTGATTATGCCCTCTAAAAAACTTTCAGGTATGTATTCTGTTTCCATGAAACTATTCATCAGGTTTAATAGAGGGCATTTCAACTCATCCCAAAAGGCCTTAAAAAATTCATTTGTAAATCCATCGGGGCCTGGGCTTTTATTATTTTTGGTGCTGAAAATCTGGGTTTGAAGTTCATTTAAGTTTATTTTCTCATCTAATTTGGAACTTTCATGTTGTGTTAAAGTGCATAAGTTTTTCTTATAATTAGCAAAAAGAGAGTCATCTATTTTAATTATATTTCTTTTAGTATAAAGTTCTTCATTAAAAATTCTCATTTCTTCTAATATTTTATTTGGTTCATTAATTTTAGTTTCATCTGAGGTAATTAATTCTTTAATGTTTTTAGATATAAAGTTATTATTTTCTAAGTTTAAGAATGCTTTGTTTGGTTTTTCTTCAAGTATAAAAGTTTCACTCCTTGACCTAATAAATGCTCCCTTTAGTTTAATATCTCTCAATTCTTCAAGCTCAATATTTTTTTAATTTAAATCTTCTTCTATTATGTTATCATTCATATTTAATATGAATAAATGATTTAGGTATTCAATTTCTTTTATTAGTTTTAGTTCTCTTTGAGTTTTAAGTTTTTTCGATTTACTTGCATATGCTATTATTGTACCTCTAAGTTTAGTGAGTAGAACCTCCCAAAAAAGTTTGATTGTTATCATTAGCTCTGGAAATTCTAGTCTATAATTTTTGACAAAATCCGGATTATATGGCGTGCAAGCATGCACTGCTATCATTAAAGCTATTTCATCTCTTATTTGGGAACTTAAGGTTGAATCCTTTAATAGGTTAGAGTTTAGTTTCAACAAACCTTTGCCTCTTTCAGATTTATCTTGAAATAGACTTAACCCTATCTTACAATGATCCGATCTATATTTTATTTTAATATCTGAATCTTGATAAATATTTAAAATTGAAGAAGAAATTAGGAAGAAGTCAAGTCTCGCTGCCTTATTTGGATCTTTCCTAAACCATGTGTATTTATGATCCTTTGGATGGTTTTGTCTCCATATTCTCCATATATCAATGAGGTTGTAACGTTTAACCTGTTGTTGAATTATTTTTGATGAATTAGGATAATTGGAACACTTGTAATTCCATGTATCTATTTTTTGATCCATTACTAAGTTCCAGTCTCCAGTAATGATCCAGTTTCTGATTCCATCTTTTGATAAGATATCAAAGAGACTATTAAAGAATTCTGGATTGTCTTTGTTTGGACCATAAATATTCACCATCAAGAACCTAGCTACCCCTATTATTTCTAGATCACATATTATATACCTACCATTTATGTCCTTATTTACTTTATGGATTTTATACTCGAAGTTATTGTTTAGTATTATAATTACTCCTAATGACTGTCGGCTCTCGCCTCCTATCAAGAATTTACAGTTCCAATTTTTTTTTAACATTATCAAGTCTTTAGCTATAAGATGTGTTTCTTGCAAATTAATTATATTATCCCTCTTTTCTTAAAATCATCAAAAAAGTCTTATCTTTTTTTGAGGTCTCTAAGACCTCTACAATTTAGGGATTCTATCTTTATTAAGTTGAATTATTTGGTTCCCTGCATATTACAGATTATTTTTATTAATTAAATTTATTATACCCAGATTTTCCAGCATGTTTTGGCCTTTTGTATTTATGAAGTTCAAGTTTTCCCAGTGGCAGAACATCCCAGCAAGCAGATAACTGTACATGTACGAGACAATCTCTTGTGTAGTGAATAACATATTATTGTGACATTTGCAAAACCTATGGAGTTTTTTTTAAACAGAACAGAAAAAAATAAAAGATATATATAAAAAAAAAGAGTAACAGTTGCATTGACATAGAAGGGGGAAAAATTAAAGAAAAAGTTAAAAGTTTATGAAGTTCAAGAAAATATAAAAGAAGAGTGAAGAAAAGTTATTTCAGGTACTGATTTTCCAATTAAATCCCAATCCAAAGCAGTGTGTCTCAAAGTTCAAATCAAAAAGTATGAGTTGAAATATGTGTAAAATCACAACAACACAATTCTTTTGTTATAGGTGAAGTGTATTCTACTAGTTGAATAAATACAAGTTTTGAGGATTGTAGGTGAAAAGTACAAGTTTTGTAAGATTACAAGCACAATAGGAGCTAAATTATCTTGGGAGAGACACACTCAGAAGATATAAGATATGAGAATGTTATGCAGTTACCCACAGATTCCCAGTTTCCAATAATTGAGTTGACTATGTAACCTCACTCTCCACCTATACTCAGGGTTTTCGTAAACAGTTGACACAGCACCAGTAACTTCACCACCACCAAACTCTAATACCACAAACAACAAACAACAAAAAGAAAACAAATAAATACAAATTAATTTGCACTACCCACCAGGAGTATGCAACACTAAACTCCAGTAAACCCTAACAACAAACAACAAATACAAGAAAGAAAAAGAAGTGAGAATTATCTTACACTACTCTCTAAGAGTATGTATTATCAAATCTTGTACCCCAATACTAGAAGTGCAAAACAAAAAGAATTTCCAAAATTAGCCTGCTTAGCTAGTAGTTGTAAATTTAAAAGTAAGTAATTAGCCTGCTTGGCTATGTAGTGGTAAGCCTAAAAGTCTGTTAAGAAGTAATAGTAGAAGTGCAAAACAAAACGAATTTCCAAAATTAGCCTGCTTGGCTAGTAGTTGTAAGTTTGAAAGTAAGTTTAGCCTGCTTGGCTATGTAGTGGTAAGCCTAAAGGTCTGTTAAGAAGTAATAGTCAAGTCAGCCAAAATCTTAACTTTCAAAATTAGTTCAAGTTCTATATTATAGATTCAGTTTTTGTTGTGGATTATATTATAATGTAATTCTAGTATCTGGGGAAAGTTTCTAGGTATGAAAAATATCTATGTCAAAGTCTAGTATATGACAAAGAGGAAGAGAAAGAAAATTGTAGGATAAGAGTTTTTAGGTTTTTCAAATTGGTGTTTACTTCTCACCAATTCACTATAACCTACTCTGTATTAGCTCCTACTTCTTTTAAAAGAAAAAAGAAAATATATAACAAAAGTTTTTATAAAATGTCTTAACTAAAAAGCAGTTGATTTAAAAATATAATCATGCAGATTGAGTTGTTAGTCCTGTTTTTGATTTATATCAATGATTTTGCAACAGGGGCTTTATAATGTTTAGTAAGATTGTATTCAGTTTGTTATGTGTCAATACTTAATGAAAAATTTTGAATGAATAGAGTTCAAGGCAAAAATGAACGATATCCGACTTCTGCAAATATGCTATTTATTTCCTATGTAACAAACTATGGAAAATGAAAATGAAATACCCAACCCTGCATAAAAGACGATCATTGGCGAATGGTGTCTAGTCTTTAGAAGGCATCTGTTTGAGGGCTGTGTACTCAGGCAGTTGGCTGTATTTATTCCGCCATATGACTACTGAGGCAACCAAAATGACAAAAATACCTCCGTTGACAACTGCTGAAACAATTCTCCAATCCTTGTCAGTTGTATTTCTTGTCTTGGTGTTTACTGTAAAACAAAGCAGTGAACTAATTTTTACGACTATTAATATGTGGTAGGAAGCCTCGCATTCATAGTATCGTTTAGGGAAAGTGTACTTTAGAGAGGGTGAGAGAGAGAGAGGGAGAGATAGAGAGTTTTTATTCAGAAATATTAGCTTATTTTTTGCCTAGCAATTGTACATTTTTGTCTATCGACGCATACATAACTCAGAGCACGACATAGAGTTGGTATTTAGAAATATAACCATATTTTTTCCTAGCAATGGTACATTTTTTGCCTGTCAACTCTCAAACGGGAGTCCAACATGCAGGATTTCTAACAAGACTTCAACACGGCTAGCACACATGCAGTAAAGCATGAAGAACAAGTAGCTGTCTTGCACTCAGGAATCACTGAACCCTATACGCGATTACATTGTGAATGCAACAGGAATGCAAAAAGAAATTGAAATGTTCTTAACATTACTGCATTATGATTCATTTTAACAAGAAATAAATGTAACATGACATTAACAAGAATATAAATACTACAACACGACTGCTATAAAATCTAAATTTGCTTCTAACGCATGTTAAAAATTGCTAATTGTAGTAGAACGATTGCATTGAGACTGTAGGGCATGTGCATCACAATCAAAATGTTGTGTGATGTACATGCGACTCCCCTTTTGAGAATTGGAGTATTTTTGATGGAGCTGTAAGAATGTATCCAACGTACAACCTCAAGCGTTGTGGAATATTTTTGACACAATTCACTTTATTCACGGCCAGATGATAAGTTCTTTTTGTGTGTTTTTTTTCTTTTTTCGGCGACTCCCAGCAAACACAAACACAAATATTTGTGCTATGTCTAAAAAATGTTTTACCCAATTTCTGCAAAATGTTACTAAAACATTTTACTAATATTATAATGTTCAGCCTGAAAATTGGCACTATATCATTTCATATTTTTGAATTATTATTTTCACAACGTTTTGAAGTACATTTATACAATATTTCAAAATTTATTCATCAAACTCTTTGAGATATATTTTCACAATATTATTAAAAAATATTTATCAATATTAAAAGTTTTGGCCTGATAATTATTAGCAAAACATCTCTTATAACATCATTTACATTGTTGTTGCAAGATATTTATCCATATTTAAATGATTGGCCTGGTATATATTATGCCAACATTTTTCGTAACATTTTACTCAACATTTTCTAAATTTTGTAAACATAATGTTCATTGAATATTTAAAGAAATATTTAAAGAGGCAAAACAATTATTGTGAATGTTAAGGAAAATTCTAGTTTAGTGTAATAAAACATTACTGTGGAAAAATATTGTTTAATATTTAATCAATGTATATTTTGATATTTCATTTCAACTTTGTCAAATCTGTTTGAAACATTTTAAAGTATGTTGATAAAGTATTCAATAAATGTATAAAACAATATTTGTATTAAGCAGATGTGAAACATTAACTATAAATGTTCGTAACGATGATTTAATGTTATCAAGCATTATTGTGAAAAAAATATTGGTTAATATTTTGAGAAAATATATTTC
>OZ012701.1:18506550-18536550 GCA_963942565.1 Maea johnstoni | reverse complement strand
ACTGGCGGATTGCCCCTGTGCGCCAGTGGCATACGGACTTGGACACCCTAGGTCCCTAAAAGTGCTGAAAAAAATTGAGCCCCCAAAATCTGCGAAAAAAATAAATAATTGAGCCCTGAATTGATGAAAAAAAAAATCGTGCCCAGAATCTCAACGAAAAAAAAAATTGTGCCCTAACTTCTATATACGCCCCCCCCCTGAATATCTAATGGTCAATGGCTTATTGCATAAATATAAAGCCCATATCAAGGGGTTTCCAATATGACATCACGTCACGGATAATAACTTCGTAACTTTGTGACTGCATTTGAAGGGGAATGCAGAAATATCATCGAGCTGCGCAAGCACTTAAAGCTTAGCTTTCTTGTCATATTACTCTTAAAAATACCTTCGGAATCAGGAATAATTTTTCAATATGTTTGAAGGGAGGTTTATGTTAACCTTTTGAATAATATTCCTCCTTCAAATCCTTTTCCAATTTCACTTTTGGCTGCTAGGACTCAAAGTCAGCAGTCTCAGCATTAATGGGTTAAGTGTGCGCATGCTCAAACGCAGAGGAGTGATGTAACCACTCCTCCTACGCAGCCATAGCAGTACAAAAGATCTCCTCGTGCAGTCGACGAACAGACGGATCTCAAACATACACAATAACAACAGCACGTACTAACTCAAATTCCAATATTCCATTTGATAAAACAAGCTGATGGCAGTTTCTTATTGGAAATATATTATTCTAACCAAATAACTAGAATAATCATCGTGTCATTTTGATTTAATTTCTGAAGAAAAAGTTCGTAGCACTTATTTAGTATTAAGCACATAAAGCGATTAGCCATTGCTGTCTAAACTCAATGCATTCGCCAAAATGGACTGCAGACGTTATTTGCTGACAGCAGCCACTTTGATGATCTTTGGTCTATCACATGCAGATCAAAACTTCAATATGCCATGCGGAAAAGACAGGGCATTTTCTGGTGGTAGTATTGGAGGACCAGTTACCGGCATATCAACTGTGGAATGTGGTGCGATGTGCGATGCTGACCCTAACTGTCGGTCCTTCACTTACCACAAAAAGAGCAGAAAATGTCAGCTTTCAAGCAAGATTGCAGAATCCTGTAATGACGTTTCGCAGAAACAAGGAGCCATGTACTATCAGGTAAGAAAAATATTACTCTCAAAATATTTCTTACTCATTTCGTATTTAACGGGTTAGTTTTATTTTACTTGATATACATACCACACACACACGTCATTTAGAAGGATGTCAAATTCCACTAGGTACCTATAGGATTGTTAAAAGCATGAAATGTTACTAACTTTTAGCAATGGATGTTAAAACCAAATGGGAAAAGGCTCTAAACGAAGAAATTCCCTATGATACAGTAGAACAGGCTTTCAAAGAAATCTCCAAAATAGAATCAGGAGCATACCAAAATATTTTCAATTTAAACTTCTACACAGCAGGATTATTACAAATGAAAAAATACATTATATGGGAATTTCAGACACCAAAATGTGTAAGACTCTGACTGAAATTGATACGTTACGACACATGTTCCTGGAATGACATACAACAATCAATTTATGGAAGCAGGTTGAATTTTGGATAAAAACAGTGACATCAAATTCCCTTAAACTAACAGATTTTGACAAAATATTTGGTTTCCAACAAAGAGATGAAACGATTAATAGAATAATTCTCATTACCAAAATCGTTATATATAAAAATCGAATATCGGGCAAAGCTCACACTATTACGGTAGTTAAAAAAATGCTCTACAATGAATTATGTGTAAAGGAATACGAGTCGAATCTAAATGATACGGAGGAATACTTTATACAGGTTTGGGGACAATATTATCAAAATCTCAAGGATACCTTCTTTCCCAATATATAAGATGATTAAGAACCTGATAAAAATATTTGTAAATATGTGGATAGTACTTAAGAGTAAACAAAACTAAAAACAACATGTATACGAAATGAGGAAATGATATCAAGCAAGATACATATTTGTAACTAATTGTATATATTATACATGACATGTTGAATAAAAAACAGCAGTTTTATTGCGAAATTAAAAAAAACAAACTTTTAGCAATTTCCCCAACGAACATATATTGCGATAGATAGATAAAAATACAATCATGATGTAAATTTCTCCGCTGCGAGAAATCGACACAGGTGGTATCTTTACATGATGGCCAAAGTTGGCAAGTACTGAATAAATCATTTATTTTAAAAACCGAAAAACAAAAAAAACATAAAATGAAGCATTACATGAATTATATGCCATGGGCATTAACATGTGTTGAGAGTACTTCCCAATCGGATCCTATTATATAGCATATTATCAAGAATGTGACAAGTTTGACTCGCACCGCTATCAAATCATTCAAAAATCTTGAAAATTGTGCTGATTCTCGTAAAGATTACATGTAGGTCAGGCAAAGAACTATCACACATTTATGAAGCCTTAAGGATGTAATTTTGATAATAAGCATACAAATATGAACGTTTGATACCCTAGCAAATTTGTTCCTTAACAATATAGTGTTTTTGAAAAACTAACTTATAATTTTACAACATGGATAACTTGTATTTTTCTTATTTTAGGTTGAAACAAAATACGCTGACCCTGAACTTCCAGAAGACATTGACTGTAAGTATATATATTTAATGGTATATATATATATATATATATATATATATATATATATATATATATATATATATATATATATATATATATATATATATATATATACATATATATATATATATATATATATATATATATATATATATATATATATATATATATATATATATATATATATATATATATATGTATATATGTATATATATGTATATATATGAATATATATATGTGTATATATATATGTGTATATATATATATATATATATATATATATATATATATATATATATATATATATATATGCATATATATATATATGTATATATATGTATATATATGTATATATATGAATATATGTATATATATCTATATATCTATATCTATGTATCTATCTATCTATCTATCTATCTATATATATATATATATATATATATATATATATATATATATATATATATACACACACATATATATATATATATATATATATATATATATATATATATATATATATATATATATATATATATATATATATATATATATATCATACCATATATATCATACCATATCTTACCACAGCTTATTCCGTACTCTAAATGCATGTTTGAAGGATGCACATTTGGCACTTGATACTGGAAAACGGCCACACATCTTTCCTTCTTGTTACTTAGCATCCGTCATTTCTTTGTCTAACTGACGGCTTGGGTAGTCAGTGTCCAGTCTGATTATCAGGAGATGTGTTTATGCTAGGACATATATGTGAAACTCTCAAGGTTATCCTATATTCATAAATATAAAAATGGCCACCGTCAACATTTATGTTTGCAATTTGACTATTCTTAAGCATCAGAGATTCTTGCGTTTCCTGGGTGTTTGTTATCAATCCTATCTTATAATTCTGCATTTCTTAGAATTGGTATTGGTATTGCTTATCATCTCCATTGGATGCACTAAATGAAAATCAAATCAAAATGTAGGATATCATTATAACATGAGGTTGGAATGTGTGTAAACTTATTGTCTATGACAGGCAAAGAAGATACACTTCATCAAAATATGAGAACAGCATCAACGTTATTGACCAATTCCTCCCCTATCCTTGCATCATACATACGTGGTGGTGTGGAGGATTGCGAAGGGAAGATCTTCCTGGATTTGGGTTTCCATCGATCTTGTCACGATATGACCTAAGCTGTTGAAAGCGACAAAGAAATCAATCTCTTCCTCATATTTATGTAGTTAGGGCCGTTCCATTTAAAAGTGTGGTGGGGGGAGGAACGGAAGGTAATTAAAAATTCGGCACCCCCCCCCTCCTGCCAGAAATTATATGGAACCTAATGGGAAAAATAAATTCAGAATTCGGCCCCTCCCCCCCTTCAAAAAACCTTACGTTCCTCCTCCCCCCCACACTTTTAAATGGAACAGCCCTTAGGATGCCTCCACAGCCAATATCTTAACTAATTGCATACAAGATGAGTCCCCTGTGCATTTTCCAAAAACACACACATATAAGTTGCCATGCTGTGACATGAGGCTTGTCCTACAACTATCATCCTTTATACCTCATCGGGGAAAGTATCTGTGATAACCTGCCACCTTGAGATCTGGTGTATGCAGCAACAAAAACCTTTCTGTAAAGCCTTTAACAAAGAGTTAATGAAGGCGGTATATTTGATCAGGGACGTATATCCCCGCTGATGGACCCCACATTTAAGGTAATACATGCCCCGGAACCCTGGTACAGCCTCTTAATTCTAAATAGCATCTATACATCTGACTACGGATACCAATCTTCCACACCTGTGAAAATTACCCGTTATCCAAACTGCATTGGATGCTTTAGCAACATCAAAAGTCCTCAAAGTGGCTCTAGATTCTTTTAAAAAGATGCAGTATGGAATACTGTGATGTGAGTCTTCCAACCTTATGTTAAGATGTTATCCCGCATTTTGACTTTATTTTCACCAAGTATTTCAACCATATGTTTTCAAGCTATCGTATATTTAGATATGGTTTCATGGAGTATTCTTTCCCAATGTTATCATGTTAGCCTGCATTTTGGTTGTATGTCCACCGAGTACTGTATACTGTGTAACGTTTACGCATATGAAGTAATACGCTCTGCAGGGAGGTGCCTTTGATGCACAAATAATCTTTTGCATGCAGGTGTTGAATGACAAGCTATCATGTCAGCTTGTTTCTATAAAGCTTGCATAGGGATTATATGTCCAATTTAATAAATGCACATATCAGAGGTATGCAAAGTAAACATTGATAAAACTGCCATGATAATAACACAGCATACAGTTTCCCTACTCAATTTTATATCATGTAGGATCGCCAAGTAATGAAACCCATGATATCATGTTGTCCCACATTTTATGTCTAGTTTCACTGACATTGCCTTCAAAATGTTTTCCTGCATTTTGAATTTTGTTTCACTAAGCATTCGTTCCCAATGTTATCATGTTATTCTGCATTTGATTTGCAGGTGGACCAGACTTCGTACATCTGCCTAACACAACCTCCTGCTATCGGCTGATGACAGATACAAAGAGATGGACAGATGCAGTGGCCGCTTGCAAGACTCAAGGAGCATACCTTTCCTGCCCTGAAAGCCTGATTGAATTCCATGCCATACGTGATTTAATAATCGCAAGTAAGATCTGCAGTAAAGATATCTAATTTCTGTACCAGTCAAGCATCCCCTCCCAGTTTCCCTGGTCATGCCCAGCTGTGTGTTAAGATACTTAGGCATTCATATTCATGACCTACTTAGCTGTGTGCTAAAGATATCTTTAGTTGTGATATCACAGACTTTGTAATGAATGTTGATGAATTAATTGTAAATTTTAGTTAAGCTCATAGAGAGCAGCACTGATTGTTTTGTGGTGCTACCCTAACTGGTAAGGTGACTCTTCAGGGTTTGGTGAGCACCTTTGGTCAGTGTCACACGACTGACCACACCTAACTAGTCATTCTACCACTTGAAAAGCTTGATGCAAGACATGGTTTCTCTCTCTGCATCCCGGGGGGGGGGGGGGGGGGGGGGGCACTTGGGTATTTAGGGGGGCGCATACGTTCGTTATCAAAATTTAAAAATACCCCTAAAGCACTGATTTCTGGCCAAAAAAGCACCCTTATTTTAATAAAAACGCTGACTTTTTCCACTTAAAATACACCCCTTCTTTTATCAAACCACTGACATTGGATGAACGGGAACACGTATTTTAACTTTAGATTTTATAATTCTCTGCGTGTTTAGCAGCAGCAAGTGGCGGCAGCAAACTCGGAAGCCCAGATACTTCGGGAGTCACTCGGCGTCAGAGCCGCGTATGTTTCGTGGATTGTAAGGGGATTTTGACCCCCATACTTCGTACCTGGGTACAAAAAAGTACCCTTCTTTTACAAAATCGCGGACATGCGGAGGTCTTCAAAAAATAACCCTTCTTCCGCGAAATACATAACTAAGGTGCGGCCCCCCTCTGTACCTGAGTGCCCCCCCGGGCTCTGCATGAAGTTGTCTACTTTTGGAAAGCAAGAGGGAGTAAAAGGTTTCCCGGAATTTGGGAATTTGGAGGCAATGTTTTTGAAACATGATAACAACTAATAAAACCAACATGATCCCAATTGTGTAAAAATCTACCAGCATATATACAGCACAGATATTTGATTTCTGCACCAGTGGACCGGACGTCTGTCAGTGCCGGGTTGTAAAACGCTCAGGGATAACAAGTACAAAAAACAAGCCTAGCACATGAATTACCCACATAGCATGTGAATCAAAGCTAAGTTTATCGGTGATCATCCATACATCCATGCCCTGGACACTGGGTGGCAATCTGGCATGTGGTCCTGTGTTATGCCCGGGCTGCCCAAACATTTAGTGGAGAAATCAAATGTTGGAATATATATTAAATGTCTTTAATTTACATGGGTATATCTCATTATGTATTATAACAAGATAGTCCAAACACTATGTACTACCATTATTTGGAGAGGAAACTATTTTTAATGTGAAATGATGGTAACGATTGACACAGGAAAAGCAACATTAAAGAACAAAAAAAGATCCATAGTTCTGGTATTTACCCTTCTGTAGTACTGATCTCCAATCATGAGAGAACTCATTCATTACAAAGTAATTATGCTTTTTAGATTTCTGCTCAAAAGACGTGTTATTACTGATGAAATCAGCTAATTTAAAGTAAAATACAAAACTTAACACAGTTACAGGTATTGTAAAACCCTTTATTACCACGCACATTTTTATTCACGCAGAGTCTGATTGCTGACATTAAATTACACGCATCAACTGTATCACCGCTAGATGTGGCATTGTTATGCTATTTTGAACATATATCAGCGCCAGTAATATACGCGATCATCACCTAGCGCGAAATGTGTGAAATTAAAAGGAGCACGATAATAATGGGTTTTACAGTATTGCTAAACCACTATCTGTCTCTTAGCAGATGTGATGTTTTGTGTGAATCATGTGTACCGTAATTTTGCGTGTATAAGACGAACCCGTATTTAAGATGCATCCTTTGTTCAGGCCTTTAAAATGATGTATATACCTTAGCTTTGTGTATAGTGTGCACCCCCTTTTTGGAAAATTGTTAAAAATTAACTCCTAATGAATAACCGTAGAATACAAGTAAAACCCATTTCGAAAGCTTTATTACACATAAAACCAATAGAAACATCCGTGCCTCTAGCGATTTTATGAAAACAAATGAAAGAAATGGGGGTCACCTTATGATACAAACTACTGTATAACTGGTTAATTTGGCGTGTACTTATGTTGGCGGTTTTTTTCAAAGAAGTATTTTACTTGTATTTATTTTGGCGTCTGGAGCAGTCAGAACAACGCCATCTTTATGTAGACATATTTTTATGCGATCTTTAATTTGGCGTTGATGGGCATTCGCCAAAAAAACGCCAAATTAAAAACCACGCCAAATTAACCTGTTATACATACAGTACGTTGGATTGGGACGTTGATTTTAATTTGAAGTCACTATGCCACTCATTAGACTAGAGGGGTATGTGTTACCGTAAGATGTGCCATCTCTTGCAAAATGTAATTTTCTTTGATTACTTTATATAACGTATGCAATGGAGATCCGATTAATACGTGAAATTTGAAATTAGAACAACATTTTATGTTTTCCTAGACTCATAAAGTTATGTAGTTTTTCATGTTATAAATTTGCATATAAACAGTGACTAGGAATACAGTGACAGGAAACTCCTAGCCTGCAGTCCATTCACTCCCACTGTGAAGGCTAATCTCGTCCAGAGGCTTGAAAGGGCTAGAGACTTGGGTGAGATTTCGTGAGATTTGGGGTGGCCATCTTAGGCCTATTGTGTTGGTCATAATGTTAAATGGACTACTTGTGCTTTTAAACATGTGAAAAATGGATTTTACCTTTTGGAGAGGCTCAACTATAAGGACATGCTAGAGATGTAGGTAAGAACTTGTGCTAACTTTGCTTAATTGATGTTAGCGCAATTGCAATACATGTATCTGGGAGGTTTAATTGGGTACTCCAATTAACTTGTGATATGACTAAACATCAGTCATCTCAGTAAATTTCCCCTTCTGTGCTGGTTTAATTTATTGAGAAACCAACAATTTTAAGTTGGTATATGAGGTTAAATAGATAAATAAAGAAGTTAATCTTTATCGCTGTTCTATTTTCAAAGAGAATATGTATACTTGAAATTGTAAATTTGTCACGTTGTCTGGACCTGTTCTAAGGTAACAATAGAACTATATTTTCTCCCATTTTGTATGCTGAATAGTAAATGAAAGGTTACTTTTTTATATATTTCAATTTCACATCATGTAAAAATGTAGAAATAATAATAGATAAATATTTCCTTGTATCATTGTTATGAGCTATGCTGATAAACTAACAGTAAAAGACAGTCAGGCACAGGGTTATTTACTGAAATGGCACTTATGGCACATATCTATGTTAGCATTCTGAAGACATGTCAAAAGTCTTGAGTTGAACCAAGATTAGACTTATTGCAATAAGCCTAACATCAATTAAACTGTTAACACATGGAACAGTGCTCACCTGCATTCCTACCAACATGCCCAGGTAAATAATCCTCCTCAAAAGGTAAACACAATTAGTAATGATTGTATATGGATTATTCATATCTTTGTATTGAAATAGGTAAATTAGCATACTAGCCCTTTAATTCAAATTATTTGAATAAACATTAAACTCAACAGAGATGAAACATTTTAAAAAAACTGAACAATACATGTGGTATATTCCCTCTTTTGCCAGAGAATTTCTTTCAGTCTTGAGTGAGTAACATTGACAGAGGATGAGAGGTTTATTATCTACTCAGAGCCCCTTTAAATCTTCCGACTTCCTTTATAGACATTTAATGAGAAACAAAAGCAGTGTGGCATGTGTTTATTGGGTTGATATCCTGTACTCATACCTCAGGCTCTAGACAGGGATGTTCCTATTGATCAGAATTAAGCCAGACATAGGATTGCAATCAGACATGTGTATCCTGTATAGCCCCTGAAAGGTGCGGCCCTGAATGTAAAGGCAATCCACAGCAGTAGGTTGAGACAGGAAAGTATCAGGTTTTGTCACTGCATCCTGTCTGATGTTATGGACCTGTTTAACCATGGAATATATATACTAAAAGAGCTCTTCTACATTCCCCATACCAGAGAAAGTAGTCAAATAACCCTGTGGTATACACAGGAAGTGGTGATAAGTAGAGCAGTGCCCATGCTCAGTTGAGTCAGGTTGAGTCCCTGGGAATGAGTGGGATACAGATAAGAGCTCATTTGCATAACAATAGTGTCTGACTGGTGTAGGAGCTATTATTAGCTGTCTCCTATCTCCCTAACCTATATATCTCTTATATAATCAATCATTTTCCCTGTGACTAAAATACTCATTTTCATGCTCAATACAATTTTCTTATTGAAATTGTGATAACAAATTCTAGTATCACTTTATGGAAATACATCTTCCATCCATTATTTTCAAATGAATTTATCCCCAGAAACATCAACGATAGTCATGTGACTAGGCACACATTGAGAGATATACTACACATTTTAAGCTAATCCAAGAATTAAAATTCCAAAGGATAGTCGGTCGAAAATTAAGAAAAATACAAATTTCAAAATATATGAATCAAGGTAAACACATAGAAGATAACCTTATTGTTTTATTATCTAAATTCCAGAAAGCGTGTCAAACGTCTGGCTTGGAGTACGTGATTCTGACGTAGAGGGCGTGTGGAGATGTACAGAAACTGGACATGTAGTTGCGAATAAGAATGACGCTGGCTATCCTGGTCCTATGTTCCACAGAGCTGAACCCAACGGCGGAGCGAGCCATGACTGTGCAATAATAACCAAGTTCCGTGACTATTTATTGGGAGATATGTATTGTCCATATGAATATGGGTATATGTGTGAGAAAGATCAACCACTCACTACTGTTGGAGTGGGGATCCTTCCTATATGAACTATTGACAAAACGAATAATACCAGACTGTTGTTTTGAATGGTTTCAGGTTTTATTTCACATTTTTGTCCAGACTATATGAATCACCGTGTGTGTGTGTTATCAAATAGCCTTACTATGTTATAACTACGCGTATCACAAGTCTAGTGTTTATTCAAACTACTTTGTCTTATATAATGCTATTCAGGAATATACTTGTTTCTTCGCGTTTTTCTGGAGCAGACTATGAACTATAGTATACGTAGCATATTAGAACTATTAGCAAATGAGGACTGCTATATAAGTCTACATTTCATACATACGCATGGTTTAGGAGAAGTAGAATAAAATCAAACTAACTCAGACAAAACGGCAGTTTTGTCCAGTTTTTCACCTTTGCAAGGTAAAAAAACTTGATTCCAGTACTTGCTGTTTTGCTGCTTGTTCATGTTTTTGCAGTTCCCCTGTTCAACCGAAAATTAAGATTCGGTTCTGCTTTAAGGCATGTAAGAACGTTGCTCGTGACTTGGCGTTAGTGGGGATGGTGCGTTGGTTTTAGCAACTGTTAACAGCTGATCTAGTATTAGTAATTGATATAGCAGAAAAACTGATGATGAATGAAATAGTACTGTCAAAATGCAGAATAGAAAATCACGATTTCGAACAATTAATAAAATGTGTTACCGGCAGAAAAACTAATAATGAACAAAATAACACTGTGATTAAAATGCAGAATAGAAAACTACTATTCCAAACAGGAACAATGATTCACGTGTGTTACCCTGACAAGGACTCCACGATTGGACAGCAAGAACTCATCACAGCTACCATACACCTGTTTGAAAAGCTTGAGACCAGAGCACACCACGCCTTTGGGATGACCTCCAGGCAATATCAACACTACTGGTGTTGGACAAAACTTTAAGACCCAAATGAAAAGTTTTATACAAAGAGGAGATTATCTGACTTTATTATAATTATCCTCACGTGAAGATTCTTGATTCTGGTTGGTCAAGGGCCATGGATTAATCGTCACATTTTCCTCACTCCTTAGTGACAGGCTGTTGTCCTTAACAGCTTATCAAATAATTGAATAGTTCATAGCAACAGCTATGAAATAGTTGAATAGTTACCGCTAGCCCGAAGAATAGTGACCGCTAGCCCGAAGAATACCCACAAACACCTACAGAGTTTGCCGAGTGACCTACCGGTGAAACTAGTTCAACAAGACAGACGACGAGTATTTATCCAAAATCGCAGGTATTTATAATCTTTCCCCCTTTCGTATTTTGTATTTTGTTCGGTATAATAAAACAGATATGAAATCCCTGTGGGGTTTCCACCACCTCGAGCAAAAATCCTTTCTCGGGGAAGTTATTCCTGGCGGAAACCCCAAATGGATGTCATATTTGTATGATATGGACCACTAAAAGCTGGTCATTGAAAATCTTTTTGATACGTATTTGAACGTTTTCTGAAAATCTCAAAAGAACAACTATGTCTCATCTCATTGTAGATACAGAAAGAATGAGATTCTCTCTGCGAAATTACAATAAGACACATGAGTTGATGACACTTTATCAGTATTGAACGTAGGAAAGGGAGAATAGATGGAATAAAGCAGTTTGAGAGATATATGGTAATTGTAAAAACTGTCGAGGCGATAGCGAAAATCAACTGTCTAGATTTTCGTATAATATGCCAGCTATTTTCAAAACCAACGATTTTCTACCAATTTGAAAGTGAAAAGTTGTTATTTCTTGATAATTACCAACCATGCAGTATAATGATTTATATTGGTTTTATTTGTAAATATGATACAGTGCCGACATTTAATTCCTGTACTAAATGCGTGGGCAGCCCAGGCATAGTACACGACTGCACGACCGATTGCCTTCCAAATTTCTGGGCATGGATGCAGGGATGAACTCATAACTGGAGCTGGCTCTGCTTTGCAAGCTACGTGGGTCATTGATGTGCTTGGCTTATTTTTGTATTACAAATTATCAGTTCCTCATATTGGTGCTCCTCACTGCGATCTGGGTTTCCTCTACAATTAGCAGAATATTAGTCACATTGGTATCCGCAACATGGCAGGACAGTGACGTAAAATGACAAAGGTACAAATGTGAAGGAATGAATGAGTGTTTAAAGGTACATCGACACACATAATCAAAAAGTTTTCCTATGTCATCATTAAAGAACAATGACAAAGCAAAATAATTTTACGTGAAATAAGAAAGAGAGGGAGATTAAGGGCACAGCCTTTAGACCCAAAGAGGACCAAGGGATATTTTAGATGCACAGTATCCATAGACAGATCCATTCATCCCCCTTCTTTTATAAGGCGAGCTGGATGCCCACCAGCTTAGGAGGTCCCAGGAGGTGCCAACTCCTATTGAGCACCATAAGGTGTGCCCCTTGCGAGTTAGGTACAAATAGGTCATGGAATTGACGGGTTCTCCTTTATATATAACCATGATTTATAGTAGAGCACTATTCTCCACAAGGGTATCTATTGAACGTATGGTATACTCTAATCTAAATTAGTGGCTTGTCCTCACTCTTTCTACAGGGCTTTTTTATATGGACAAGTATGTAGAAAAATATTTGTGCCATTTTATGCAAATTAAGCCGCAACGCAAAAAGCGGTTCTTTAACATACCGTCATCATTTTTGCAGATAACCGAACAATACTATGATAGTAAATTATACCAAACATATATAGCAGGGATACATACAGGGATCTACGTCTGTAGTCAATCCATATTATAATTCATTTCAATATTTACAACTTTTCACTCAAATGACATAATCTCATTACTTACGCAGGTGATGGTCACTACAGGTTTACAGTTACCTTAGGGATATCATTGACTATGCCCAATAAGAAGTAATTTTGTGATCTTTTACTGCTAAATATTTTTACAGGCCATAACATTGAAAATCATAGTGAGCTATCTCCTGTGTGGAGGCATGGGAACCCCATTGATAGTAGTGGACATACCTCGCTGATCACTTCTGAGCACTGGAAACAAAAGACAGTTGCACAAAGATACACCTCGACGATCTCAAGAGAATGGCTTGTGGTCACGATGCTATACATAGGTGCTAGCTATGAGCCCAGGAGGTTACCTAGTGTAGTTTGCGTGAAGATTTCTAACTAAAACTTTCAATGTTATGGCCAGTAAAAATCTTTAGAGGTCAACAAACTCAAATTGACTTCTTATTGGGCATAGACAATGATATCCCTAAGGTAATTCTGAACCTGCAGTGACTATTACCTTTGAAAGTAATGAGGATATGTCATTTGAGTGAAAAGTTGTAGATATTGAAATGGTATAGAATATCGGTTGACTAAGGACGGTTGGTTATGATATTCTCTCCCTGGTAACACTCTGGAATCTATCGATACACCTTTTTATATGATTATGCTGCTGTGAGTTGTGATTTGGGATGGGGCTTTTAACTAGCTTGCAATGGTACTCATCCCCTTAATGGGCCAGATTCTGACCCCTTCATATATCTACATTTCAAATCAGAAATGCTCCAAATGTCTTCCTAAGGATTTATGCCATGTGACCAGTTGCTACATACCCATAAGATCTCACCTCATAATGCCTCGCCAAGTTATCAGATCATGCACTGACGAGTTTAATGATTCTCATATACTAATCATTGATCTCTGACCTCTTAAATAGATACCATTTTCACGCATCCCACTCCCATGCTGTGTAAGTATCAGTACAAAAAGAATAATGCTTACAATAAAAAAAATCTGCTCAATTTATCATTTTGAAGAGCCTATAAAAAACGGGCACATACGGGCCCGCCAATTTTTACCTGTGCAGTACAGATATGGCCTGACACACACTAAGATCTTGATAATGATAAGTGATATTTTGAGACGAAGTTGAATGTAATTCAAATTCTTAAATATATGACATTCATTGCATCTGTTATTCTGTTATACATTCAATCTTGGTAGCATCAGTTATTAGTTATCAGGTCTTGTTCTTCAACAAAGACAAAAGACCACCTTTTGGTAATACATATAGTTTAAGGCACTAAATAGCCTATGTGTGTCGATGTGCTTTTACACACTCATTAACTCAGTCATGCTGTTTGTATTTACCACATCCAAAAGGATTGAAGTATTAGGATAGAAGCTGCAGAACATTTTCTCTTCCCTCTCTTGGCCATCGCCCATTCTTCCTGGCATTGGGAGGGTCTTTGCGCCATTTCCATTGTCTGTTTGGTCTAAACCAATCCTCGCCATATTCCGCTTCAATGAATGGCTGTGCCTCGCATGGAACTCGTACCTTCAACCCCAGGAGCTCTGTCCAACAGAGTGTGAACTCAGGTACTATGTATCTGGAGTACATACGAGATTATTAAAATCATAAAAAGAGGGAACTACCAATATTCTTGATCATATCTTTTGAAAAAATTAATGTTCATACTTGTCAATAAGCAGTGTCACCTGTTAACCCATTCACACTCAAGAGTTCCTCTCCAAATATCGTCTGCTACTTTCATACTTTTGAAAATAACTTGGGAATGAAGCGAAATTTCACAAAATATTTAAAGGGGATTTGTTTTTTGTCTTCTGATCAACATTTCCCTTTCTAATATTTTCAAAAAAATGCTTTTGTAAGGGAAATATTTCCAAAGTCGTCCGGCCTCTTTTGGCTGCTCTGAGTGTAAATGTGTTAATGTGCTGTTGATTACCAGTCTGTTGCCTGCTTTCCAATATTTCAGGCATCTAAAGTGTTGGGTATTCGGCATGATCTGCATTCTGTAAGCCTTTGTTCTCTATACCTCTTAATTTATGGTAGCTTGTGAGGTTGATTTTTCAGACTCGATCAGCTTTTTATCTAACCAGCTTTTATTTGACAATCTATACTATAGAAAGTGCATATTGCCTGAAAGGCCTTCTGATCAGAAATACATTGACTATCACAAAATAATCTCCACAGAAGGTTTTAAAGATTTTTTGGGTAAAAGATATATATGCATAGTGTTTATTAATAGAAATCCTACTTGCAATTATGGAACGGGGATCGTCAGATTTTACAAATGTGGATAAGAGATCAATCACGCATATGGCGGTCGCTTGAGATTCTGTATAACTGGTTAATTTAGTGTGGTTTTTAATTTGGCGTTTTTTGGCGAATGCCCATAAACGCCAAATTAAAGATCGCATAAAAATATGTCTGCATGAAGATGGCGTTGTTCTGACTGCTCCAGACGCCAACATAAATACAGGGAAAATACTTCTTTGAAAAAAACGCCAGCTTAAGTACACGCCAAATTAACCAGTTATACAGTACATGATGGGCTTATGAGGGGTGTATGGATGTTGTATCATGTCCTTCATATAGCGTAAAGCCCCATTCTCACATTCACAATCTTCTTCACGACCACGCCGATCTAGCACATACGACCAAAATCCATGTTTTGAGTACGATCTTGTGCATTTTATTTATGATCAGGACTGTTATACTAGATTACCGTAAGATAGCTATTAGATTTACTGCGACTGCTTCACGACATGTTACTGACATGAATACGTGCCATCAAGACCTATCCGGTCGAGTACTTGCAGTTACTCCGACCGCTTCAAGATACCCATAGGTATTTGCCGACTACCTTAGGCTTTTACAAGAATGCTATATAACTGACCTACGTGCAGGATAGCCCCTCCCCAGTATGTAAAGGGGGTGCGCCAGCTCATGTTTGGAGGGAAACAAGACGGATCCTGATCCCTTCATGAGATTAGAATTATTTGGATTTCATATGAGAAGGATCACAGCCCAACCCAATATTCACAGAGTATCCATGTGCTCAGTAACAACCCTTTTATGTATGATCTATTTTGAAAATTTAATGGAAGCCTTCATTTCATGTGAATACATTACGAAGGATGCTTTTGGTTGAAATTTAGCTCAGTCACCTTCCATAACTAGAATTCAAGTTTTAGCTTGTATCAGCATAGTAGATGCTTACAAGGGTATGTATGCTGCGTATCTGAGTATATATTCCTAATCTGGTGGTTAGAAAGGCATTTTCCTGAGGATTTCCTGACACAAAAGTTTGTTTTTCTTCATGAGACAAAAAGTGTAGCAAAGAAAAAGTTTGCACCTGTCCTGTTCACAATCAACTTCACATGATATATATCAAACATTCTATTTCATAAATATACTAGATTACGACTTTCATGAATTTATGTCCCATATACTTGATGCATGCATCTTCGAACTTATGAGCTGTAAATATAAAACTGGATGCATTCGCAAATCCTGCCGATATTACTAAAAAGATCATCAGTATTCCATTGCTCAGCTCTTGCAAATTTGCCGAAATAGAGAACTGCAGGAACGTTGAAGTGGAAGCATATGATATGACAAAGAAATAAATGAAAAAGCCGGTATTTTACATGAGACACTATTATACTCATATAGAATGTAAGTGGTTGGAAATCATGATGAACAATATCAATGCAAATTACTAATAATGTGTTTTTGGCAGATATTGTCCAGAATATCCCCAAAACAATAATAATAATCACCTCAAATTGAATTTCAATAGCATACCTAATATGCAAAATGACAGTCATAATCATACCAAATTCCATGTATTTATTGAAATCCTTAATGATTACATAAGCGAAAATACAAAAATAACTTTTTTTGACACTTTTACCAGTTCTCAACTTAAAGGTTTTCACCTTAAAAGTTTCCAAAGTTTGTATTTTCAAAATTCATCTAGAGTGAGCAACGTATTTATATGTTTTCTATCATTTTGTGAATAAATAGACAGAAGAAGTTTGATAACTAGTGTGCAGTGTTTAAATTCATCACAATGGAAATAAAAAAATGTCAGATTTTTGGTGATCTTTAGTCAAAACGACCCAGAAACAAGCACCTATGGTGCATTCTTTCGCTTTGTTGTGTAATGTGCTACTCTGCATCTATCAGTGTATAAGTGTACCAATTTTAAAGTTTCTATTCTGAACCAGGTGTTTTAGGTTTGTATTTCAGAAAACGCATGTTTTTGGCCATTTGTGAAGGAAAATGACTCCATAACGTGTCTAGGAAACATTTTCAGTTTCGGCAATATGGATTTTTGAAATCGGCAATCCTGAATTGCCGGCTTTTTACTTTTTTGTTTGCCAAAGTGCCTTGGCAGGCCAGTTCCGGTCACGTGATCAACATTATATTTCCAATAGCGATCTTGATAACGTCGTAATTATCGTATAGGTAACCACTAGCTGTCGTATAAAGCTAGGCGCACACAAAGGCCGAAGTGAATATGTTTTTACGCGAAGTGGCCTAAATCCAGTACTTGTTAACATCGCGGAGCTTCTTCTTGGCTTCCTGATCAACCGGGATCAGGTCGTGGCCACTTCCGCATAAGACTGGTCACTTCGGGGCCGCCGTGGAAATTTTTGAAAATTTCAAAAATTCACCGCGAAATTTCACCTAAATGAAATTCTTGTCCACTACCCATACACCACGTTTTAACGCGCGGTACTACTGGTTCAGACTGGTTCGCAGACCTTCATGTTGACTTCGTGAACAAATTTTGAACACAATTGACCATGAAGTGACCGTGAAGAGAACACGAAGTAGCGTGAAGACTTCACATTACCATCACATAGTTTTCTTATTTAGTCGTGTTTGGTGTTTTTACATTCTTGTTAAGCCCCTCTCACACATGAACACGAAGTCAACATGAATCTACACGAAGTTGCTGACTTCCACTACGTGTTCACTTCGCGAAAAATTTGAGGTTTTGTAGCCACTCAACCACACAACTATCAAGAAGCTAACAAGAGGACAACCAGACCAAACACGACTCAAGAAGATGATAACGCGATGCTAATGTGAGTGTAAGCACCAGGATGTACGTAGTCACGTGATTTACTGGTTAACTACGTGTTGGCTTCGCGATACTTCATGGTACTTCGTGTTGGGTTCACGTTCACTTCGTGTTTAAAATCTGTCAACCAGTAGTCAGCCAGCATTCCGTGAAGTGTGCATGAAGTTAACGTGAAATTGACACGACTTACAGATAGGTCAAACTTATTGTTCAAACGTTGGACGTTTTTTAGCAGCCAAAGAATTTCGGCGTGGACAGGGAATGAACAATGTTTAAGCCGAAGTGAACAACGTTTCAGGAAGTGTTCCCGTTTTATGGCGGAGCCAAGACAAACCTCTGCGAAGTCAACACGGACTGAAAAAAACCAACTTCGTGTACAGTCGTGTTGACTTCGTGCTCTTGTGTGAGAGGGGCTTTAGCTTCAGCACAGGTCATGTACACTTCACATAGACTTCGTTCGTATATCTGCGTCTTTACTTTGTGTTGTGTACGTGTTTGATTCGTTACGTATGGTTCATTGGCTTCAAAAAGTTATTTTTGTCTGCGAAGTGAACACGAAGTGAAATTTTCCAACTTCGCGTAAAAACATATTCACTTCGGCCTCTGTCTGCGCCTAGCTTTACTGTCGTGTCCGAGCGTATACACATCGTATACAACTTTCAGACACTCAAATGCACGACCTATGGCGATGTGCGTACGACGGCCGTCCTTCATATGCTGCTCATACGCTACCTACTGGCACCTATACGACCGCTGAGATGTTGCCGATCGCGTAGGGCAATTTTGAAATTTTCAAAATAGTCGTTGCCCTCGCTGACCTCAGTACGAGTTGTGAAGACCCAGACAGAACAAGGTACGACTAAGCCGATCTACTTGCAGATCTCAATTTGAGAGAACACGACCACATGATGGTGTTCGATCGTGGTTGATATCGTGAATGTGAGAATGGGGCTCAATGCGAACGTGTCTGATGTTCATACGACCCCCATACACCCGTCGTACAGCCACACCGAGTACAAAATTGAATGCGACCGAGCACATATTTTGAACATGTCCACGAAACAACGCAATTCTTAGAGGCATGCGATGATCATACGCCCGTACATGTCCTAGCACGGTAGTACACGATCACACACGGATGTGGTACAAGACCCAACACGACTGCACAAAAACCTCGAAATTCGTGTACGATCGTGTTCAGCGTCTTGGAAGTGGGAAAGGGGTTATGGTCATAACTATTCCATATTTCAACACCATTAACATTTGGTACCAGTTAATATTTGATCTGATTAGGGGAAAAAGGTTGTAAGCTTTAACGTATGTAAACATCTCAATATAATCCTATATTGACAAATGAACCCCACAATCTACCTTAAAGCTGCATCAAAGAGTATTGATCAGCATTTCTGGGAGGGTTGTGGTTGGTGGAAGGTAGGTAGCCAACTACTGTACAAGCTACATGTACCCCTCAGAGGCGGTGACGTACTTAGTATGTGATATTCTTCGGGGATACTCGGCTTTGTCTGAGAACACAGGTATATCACAGAAACCACTGCTTTGAATAAATTTAAAATACAGATTTACTTACTTATACCTATTTGCAGTCTCTTTTTCAGTACAACTATACCAAATTTGTTGCTTGTCCTTATAGAAGAAAAACAGGTCAATATGCACATCCCCTACTAGGAATGTCAGAGTTAGGCTGTCCGAAACCTGAAACAGCAAACATCATTCAAAAGGACAGAGGTAATAGAGCAAGTTATCTTTTCGTTGAGGGCATTAAGATTCAACAAGCCTTTCACACCCTACACAAACGCTGAATGAATCTACTGATAGAACTAACATGACTGCATTTGTTATTTGAGGGAATATAAGCAATGTATGTTACGCATTTCTACAACAGTTACAAGTTTTATGATTCGTTATGATTTCAAATTAAAGGTTTATTTCTTTATCTCAAAGGGATCACTGAGTATACAAAAAAAACATAACAGAGTTTTAATTAACCTACCTTACCAGATAGATAAATGAGAGGGAAACCACTCATTTGAAAGGCAGGAATCAGTCTACTATCAAAATCTATGATCCAGAGACCAACGTCTACATCTCGTGTATATGGGATGATATCACATTGTCTGTACCAACCTGAAAAAATCAAGATCATCATCATCTAGGCTAAAGTATTACGATTATGCTAGCTTCGTTTCAAAGCTTTTGACCACTTCATTTCACTTTATCAAAAGGGTGAACTAATAATATGTGTAATTGTTAATGTAGAAGTCATACGATTTTTAAATTTCTGTATGCCTTCAAAGGCAGACATCTTGTGAAAACGTGCAGCAGGTTGGTCTCAGACAAAGTATGATACTGCAAACTAAATTCCTTTAGTTTCATTTCTCCGAACCATGATAACATAATACATCAATATCAATATTTCTTCAGATCTACTTTTGATGAATGCTCATGAATGATCAGATTTTGATGATATTTCAAACGATACAAACGACAGATATCTACTTTCTTTTTCATTTCTCCGAGAACGGTTGTGTTTTTGTTTCAGTCAACATGTATGAATATATAATATTCATGTAAAACAGTATCTGTCGTTCTCAGTCGACTAACATTGTGGATTTGTCCCATATTTTGTAAAATTCTGTAAGGTTTTCTTTATTTTGCGTTGTTTTCAAATTGTATCTAGGCAGTTAAAATATTGCTTTACGTCACTTTTAGTCAGGTTACACCATGGATTTTTCCCTTTTAATCGACATTTGTAAATCGTTCTTTTTGGCTGCTAGAATATTAAAATTTACCTCAAAATTTTAATTTCTGTCGCCAAAGATAGTTTGTATTTGATCTAATCGAATTCTACAATTTCTTATATTTGGAATCCAATAACCAGATATCAACTTGTTGCTTCAGAACAGAGTGAGCAAACCGATTGTCCCAGCATTCAGTCAGAGGTCTGTCCTATTGTACACATTTTACGCTCATATATCCACTATGTTAACATGCTAGTGTACTTAAATCTATATAACTTAATGGTTTTGAACGTAGCACATTTGTGGCATTTTTGGAAGCTAATAATAATAATAATAATGATAACAAAAATACTACTACTACTACAACTACTACTACTACTACTACTACTACTACTACTATTACTACTAATAATAATGATAATATTAATGATAATAAAAAATAATGATAATTATAACACTACTACTACTACTACTACTACTACTACGTCTACTAATGATAATAGTCTCTTTAGCTCACCAAGAAATGTTCCTGAAAGAAGCCAGAAGGGAATACCCAGTTCATCAAATACTACTTTAACCTTCTGCAAGACATTTCGTGCCTTCCGTTTAAAGGTCACGGCCTCAGCTGTGGTGTCCTTCCCAAACTGCTTGTGGAAATCCTGAGCTCTATCATAATTGCATTCTACATATTTGGCATGAGGAGCTTCATGTAGAAAGGATGAAGATGATTCTGGTACGTTGATAACGATGCCATCAACTTTAACTTTCATGATATCAAATCTGAAAATAAACTTAAAAATTGAACCATGATCAGTTTTAGATGGTGGTCTATATCATGTACACTTTCTGTTGACATATATATTAAGCTTGTAAGTTCAGACCGAGTTTATTCATTTTCTCTAAAATAAAATCAATTGTTGATGATAAAGAAAGAAAAGATAAATTGATATGTAAATGATTAAGGAAATATATGAGAAAACTAATACATAAATATATGAATAATATATATGAATAATATGAGCGAATGGATGAATGCAAAATAAATGGATATATACTTGATAAACAGATAATTAGAATTAAGATGAATAGCTGATAATGATGATATATCTTCAGATGATCAATCATATAGTATTGTATCATTTGTTGGCCATATCTCTTGGTGTGAAATTACAAATCCAAATTAAATCATAGTATATCTTAACAGGATATGAAACACAGTAAGTTAACTAAACAATGAATAACATCGCAGAGTCCTCTAACTCAAGGTTTTCTTAATATTAAGAAGTAATTATAATACGTGGATTTAGCTTGGTCGGTTCTCAATTATCCTATATATTTGTACAGATACTCTTTAGCCTTAACCGTTTCTATCGATTGTCATTTCTATGTCATTTTCATGTATTGCTTAGCCAGCATTTTACCAGAAGTTTGCCATCAAATTGACGTTTATGCACGATAAATAAATGTGTACCTGTCGAGGCCTACTTTACATCATATATTTTCAGTTCCACGTCTGGAACTTAGAATGTGCGATACATAAACGACATTGCATGAGGAAAATATATATACACATGTATATATATATATATATATAAATATATATATATATATGTATATATATATATATATATATATATATATATATATATATACATATATATATATTTATAAATATATATATACATATATATATATATATATATATATATATATATATATATATATATATATATATATATAAATATATATATATATATATATATATATATATATATATATATATATATATATATATATATATATATATATATATATATATATATATATATATGTGTGTGTGTGTGTGTGTGTGTGTGTGTGTGTGTGTGTGTGGATATGTACTTTTCATATGCTCCTTCGTACTGGCCAAAACGAAGATCAAAGAAGGAGACTCGCACATCCAACAAATGCCTCTCTAAGGTGCTCTCCCAATGAACCTGTCCGTGCCAAAGGTATCTACCATGACGCACATACAGCAACACTAAATGGATGACATGGCCATAACGAGTGAAGAAATAGTGAGTGGTGATTTCCAGCTGGGAACCTTTGCTTTTGCTTGTAACCCTTGGGTGTGGTTGAGTGATGTTAAGTATGGTGAAGCCAACCGTATGTAAGATAGAGACGATCTTAAATAGATGTAAAACAGGCATGTGTATAAACAAACAAAACACTTAGGTAATCAAGATTGGACCGATAAGGGACAGGAGTATAAGTTGGGAAAGGAAATTTGGCCTAAACTGGATCACTGAATTTGACGTACTAGGCATCACCTACACTAGCAACAAAATGGGTGAGATAACGGGAAAAATACTTACACAAAAATGAAAGCAATGAAAAAACCTTATTTAAATGTGGTAAAAAGGAAGCTTACTCGTCATGGGAAAGCAGTCATATTAAAAAACTAAATTTTCTCCAAATTAACCCATATACTCCTGTCCCTATCAAGCTCTGCCACCTTAACATTTTTCGATCTTGAAAATATGATAGAGTCATTTCTATGGAATAGAAAACCACCAAAACTTCAAAAAGTAACTATAGAGGCAGACATAAAAGATGGTGGACTTAGAATTCATAATTCAAAACGCTTTGACACTAGTCCAAATGGCCAGCTGTGCCTCTTAGTATTCAATTACTAGACATGTTCAGATTCGGAGTAGAATATGTTGAAAACATATTGGGATTAACTTTTAGCACTTTTTGGACATGTGTTCTGAGAGGAGTGATAAGGGTGATAGATTCGTTTGACTGAATTTCATCATCATCATGGTATAATAGCAGATTAATAATACACGTTATGAGGGAATTGTTAGACAAGACAATTTGCACTCTAGGGGAGACCCAAGGATGGTACTCCCTCAGAGTGAACTTGAGGAAAAATTTTCAATGAAAACTAATACCCTCGCGAATGCTACATTTAGCAAAACAAAACGATAATATTCAAGATACAAAGATCTCCCACATATCTCCTACTTCATCATTACTCTTAACAAATATGTCAAGGGTGTTTCTAATATATATAAATTATTTTGGAGTAGAAGGAGACACATCTTGAGAAGGTGTTTCTAAAGATAGAATAAAAAATCACATTGGAAATTTGCTATTTTTCTGTAAACAAATCTCTAAATAGATTGTCATTGATTGATGATACTTATATACGTTATATGCAATTTAAAACCCTACTCAGAATTGTGTAATCTTTGCAATTAACAAGCACAAATGAATATGTGGAGCAAAGTAGAAAATTGAATACTGGAAATTGGAAGGTTTGATATGCATATTGGGTAAATGCCATCATGTCAAATGCAATCTTCAGTATAAATCATTCCATTATAGTTATCAGACAGTTATTCTAATGATTAGTTTAAAAAAATAACATTTTTAATAATTCTTCATTGCAATCCTTTATTTTTAAAGATGCTTTGTTTGTGATGTACTGTTTTTCTGATGAGGTTCACAGTCTGCAAACATGCATACACTAATGTTTATCTACACAGATACACAGGTTTATTTCTTACCTCCCGTTTCCACTTGTTAGCCATCACGGCTAGTGTAGCTATACGGCAGTTATTACAACGATACTCGCAGGAGTAAAGCTGCGGGACAGATTTATTGAAGATTTGTTCTAGGATATCTGGTTCAAGAAGGATGATTGGTATGTCACGTAGATGGCTGACTTCTGCAAAAGTCTTCACGTTTTCCTGTAAAACATCGATTTATTTTTCATACTTTTGGATATAATTTCTTACAAATATGCATTAATAATTTTTGGAAAAAAATCGGACTGACCAGTGGGTAAACAATTTCAATCGAATATGGTGTCTTTAATGAGTTCTTTTAGCATGTCCTTTTCAAAACCAATAACTATCAGGAGATTGGAGGAAATGGACGTCATCTGATAGACGTCTATTTAAATGTAAAAATCAAACCAAGAATAATAAGTCTTGTATAGGCTTAGATGATATCTCCTTCCAAATAAGAGCACACCCTGCCCTTCCTTTTCTGCTCAAACCAAATAGGGAATACCCAAGTGAGTAAATAACAGGCCTGAAACTGCTAGCTTTCAATTTGGACAAGCTGATTGTACAACTGGAGCATCTACGGCAAAGAGTCAACAGTGAAAGCAAGCAAGGAAATAGTTATTTTGATAAACCTTGGAGTAGTTATATTGTATGGGTTGTCTTACATTTGGTTTATAAGTGTAGCAGCAAAGGACCAGATTGTGGGATGGACCCCAACTGGCGGTAGAACAAGCAGCATCATACATCAAATGAAAGCTAAGTATCTCAGCATTCAAAAACTGCGTGATGCCAGAACCAAAACAAAAGGTTGTACAAGTGGAGTTATCCCACCGTTTCCATGGCAACCTTTTTAAAGTAGTAACAACACTGAAAAAATACTCTTTAATCAAATCTTTGTTTGGTGCCATTCTTATCAATATTTCTCATTCCCATTACAGTTGATAGTTAATGAGGTCTTTGTCCTGTCTTGTGAAAAAACGTAAAATGAAATGTTGAAGTTGTGTCTGCACTGAGTGACCTCTCATTTAGGGTACACATGTAGTCTAAAGGGGTAAAAATTGACCATTTCTGTCCTTAAAGTTTAAATGAAAGACATCTATGAATTTGTTCAGGTAGACAATATATATATTTGAAAAGTAGACACCATGAGCTTTCATTTGTGGTATCACCCCTCCCACATTTTTGTATAAAACAATTGGCTCGGTACATAGTAGCTGTAGTGATGGCTATATACAGCAAATTCCTCTTATGACCATCTTAATATAGTTTAGTGGCTTCTTATGATTATTCTTCATTCATATTACTCTTGACAGTTAACAAGGTCATTGCCTAATGATATCATTGAGGACAAATGTTTAAGGTGTGTGTTGTACTGAATAACCCCACGTTTAGTGTAAATATGCAGAAACAGGAGGAACTTTAAAAAAAAATAAAAGTAATGTATGAGATTGTGCAGGCATACAATAGATATTTTCATAAGGTAGACACTGTGAGCAATCATTTAATTATTATTATACCCGTTGCACATTTTTTCTATTTCAAATATGGCGTCATACATGGTAGCAGTAGTAAGGGCTATATACAGCTTCGATTTTGTATATCATTTACCATGTTATATTACCTAGTGTAAATATGGCTACACATTATGTAACATTTTAAGAACTCGTCATAATAGACCTTTTCATAAAAAAAAAAAACCGTTATTGCTAAATTCACTTAGTGCTATCGAATCCTGTGAATAGTCTTAAATGATTGGTGACTTTGTTGGATAAAAATACCTATCATAAGTTGGCCAGTGTGTTTGCCTTCATTGATTCCTAGTTCAGGGCATGGGTGAATAATGTGGTTAAAACATTGATTTCCTCAGTGTTTGTCGGTTACGAAAGGTAGGATCATATTGCCAGAGGTTACTATCCTTTTAATCAAATAAATGATACAGATAACTCAAAATGTGACTAGTTTAATGATATGTAAATAGTGTCCACAATCCACAACTCAATAAGATAGTTGTTGATGCTTTGATTTATTTCAAGATTAATTTAGATCCAGAGGGTTCTCTCAGTTGAGCCATTCAAACATGAATAGGTAAAGGTAGCTTGTGAAATTAATTTTTTAGATTAGGTTCTTCCTCTACCCTTTATTTAGTTGCCTGATAGGTCTTATATTGACAAACACATTTAAGCATTACAAGTGTACCCTCCAAAAAGGGTGCAACATGTTTAAGAGGGTGGAGGAAACAGGAGTAATCAGCGAAAACCACCGTCTTATCCCAAGTCAATGGCAACTTTCTCACATGCCCGATGGATTTCGAACCTTGGCAGTAGTAAAAGACAGCTAACAGCCTTTGGCAATGCTCTGGACCTCAAGGCCATCCGGACTGGCCTTCTGACAAATGAATCGAGGAAAGACCTCAGCAAAGATAATCCCAGACCATAGCTACCCCTTCCAGCCATGTGAATAGTCTCCCCAACCCCTATTCCAAGTTGACAAATGAAGCCTAGGTCAACCCTAATCATAGCCTAATCATGCTATCTATTATATGGGTGTTTTTACAACCAGGCACTGGAAGACGTCTGGTCAACTGGTGCAAGAATCAAATGTCAGTAATATAGAACCTTATCCGCAAAATCAGACCAACAGTGACTGAATAGGCTACCATTGAGCAGAGTAAGAGGCGAAATCTATTAACACCTCATACACGAAGGAAACATTTTTTGTCGTTTTTCTCCTTATTAAATTGCACCAACAACATGGACGTTTTAAACAAGCATTTTGGGTATAAAAAATGTTATTTCTTTTGTTTGAAACATATGAATAGCTAAAAGTATTTTGGAGGAAATTTTTCCTCAATTTTGATTGTGTTCTAAAAGCAAGCAATTTAGAAGTTCAGAAAACCTTTTGTCTCATTTATTTGATAAAGTGTGAAACCCTTTTCCTAATGGATATTTTCTCCACATTAATGATGTGCGATAGTCCATTATTATTAATAGGAAGTCTGAAGCCACAAAACTATAGTAAGATGGTCACTAGGTGAATTTGCTGTATATAGCCATTACTACAGCTACTATGTACGGAGCCAATTGTTTCATACAAAACTGTGGGAGGGGGTCGACAAATACATCAAATGAAAGCTTATGGTGTCTACTTTTCAAATATATTTATTGCCTGCATGAACGAATTCATATATGTCTTTTACTAAAACTTTAAAGTCCAAAATACTAAATTTTAACCCGTTTCTACATATGTACCCTAAATGAGAGGTCACTCAGTGCAGACACAACCTCAACACTTTTTTACATCATCCCTATAGACATGGACCTTGTTAACTATCAAGAGTAATTTGAATGAAAACTATTGGTAAGAATGCCACAAAACAAGAATTAAATTGAAAAGTATTTTATCAGTTTTTTCACTACTTCAAAAAGGTTGCCATGGAAACGGTGCGATAGCTCCACTTGCACAGATATTTGGTTCCGGCATCACGCAGTTTCAGAATGCTGAGATTCTTAGCTTTCATTTAATGTATGATCCCGCTTGTTCTACCGCCAGTTTGGGTTACTCCTAAAATAAGCCACGTTTTGGGTCTCTGTTGCAACACTATATGTTGATGGGTAGGTACTATTCTATAAATGGTATAAAGTGAAGTTGTGCTAATCATTTAATTAAGGTGGCTTGTGAGGCCTACATTCTTTTCCTCATAATCATATCAATTATGAGTATCTACGCCATCACGGAGGAGAGTGAGAGACAATCTATAAACATAACCTCCCTTAGGCGTACATACACGCAGAAAATCTGTTTAGCCCTTTTCTCTATATAGTATTTCAACCAAAACATGGACGCTTCGAACATGCATTTTGGTTATCAGATGTGAGCAGACTTTGGCATAGTTGTGTCAAACAAATGGTTATAAAATTTGAACAAAATAAAAAAATTGAAAAAACGTGATAACTTTCCCTGCGTATTGATCGTTTCCTTGCATTTGAAATAACCCGGTCCAAAATTGTGGGCAGGACCTTCATTTAAAAACACAATGCATGTTTTTATCTCAGACAGATTTTTACCAAAAAGATATTACACCTTGCAGCTTTGGGTGTAATTTTGTGTTGTTTAATGGATTCCTCTACACAAGTCCTTTCATGTAATACATAATGTGTATGTTAAATTGTCAAATAAGAGCGGGGTAGAGGAAAAAACGAGTGAAAAAATAACCCCACAAGCTATCTAAAAGGAAATTGCAATATTTCAGAGTCAATAACAGGAGCTTTTAGGAACGAAGTTTAGAAAGGACTTGGTTTGTGTATTCTCCTGCTTCCTTTCATCAAGGTCCTATTTTCGAGCTTTCAATAAAAGCATGTGTAGTATGCCTCAAATTCTTTGTTTTTTGTTTCGGAAATAAATGGTGCATATAACTACATCATGAGATAATTTACCAACTAACTGTGTCCAAGCAGATTTTTTATGAGAATCATCATTCCAATTTGCCATTTATTCAACCATGATAATTCATCAAAAACAATAAAATACTGTACTCCATCCAAAAAGCAAAACCACTCCCAAGGAGTTAGGGATGCAGCTCAGGGCTTGGCTGGTTATTACAATTTTCTCTTTGACAGGTACTGGGTGGGGGGTCTTGTGAGTGGAGCAATTTACAGATACTATATAGCACAGCACTTAAGTCGCAGTCTAACCCCCTGGTGGATTCGTCCTTTAACTATGCACTCTTTTAAATGGAGTTAATTTTACATGCAAGTGCTTTTTGAATGATGTGCAAATTCGACGCAGGCATCATATTATGATGACACACCGATTATTTCCATTCAAATAACTTAAACTTTAACAGGAATAAATACTCACATACGACTGCAGTTTGCATGATGTATCCATACAAAGTCCGTAAACGTTTACCTGCAATGGTTACAGAAATAGCAATGTACTTTGTTCGGGATTTAACATGTATATAGTAGCAAATAATGATGCCAAAAATATTACCTGCAACATGTAACCATACATATATGTATATATATATATATATATATATATATATATATATATATATATATATATATATATATATATATATATATATATATATATATATATATATATATATATATATATATATATATATATATATATACATATATATACTAGTATATATATATGTATATATATATATATATATTATATATATATATATATATATATATATATATATATATATATATATATATATATATATATATATATATATATATATATATATATATATATTTATCTATCTTCATCATTAGGCAGACACCTACCTAAAACCAGCAATAGGCAGACATATACTTATCTTAGAAAACATATATATATATATATATATATATATATATATATATATATATATATATATAGGAGCAAGTCACATACTCAGTCTCAAGTTGGCAACCCTGGGTTTCATGCTTGTGCAATCCTCAGGCCGTTATAGAGACCATTTAGGGTAAAAGGTCCTCACATGCTACATGTTGAGTCTTGAGTGTCCTTGACCCTGACCCTTCACCTCTTGGTATGTCACTTCCTGTGTAATCAGGTCAGGTCAAAGGTCACTTCCTGAGCAAAGGTGTCAAAATGCAGTTCATTACAAAAAG
>OZ012701.1:18429107-18506350 GCA_963942565.1 Maea johnstoni | reverse complement strand
TATTCACTAGAGTGGTCGGGTAAGTCGGGAACAAATAAAGTTTTTTTATCCTGCCTATGGGTTAGTCGGGAACAAATAAAGTTCTATTTACCCTCCCCAAAAGAAGGTCTTGAAATTAAAGTTCTTTATTTGCTCTTTCACACTTGGTCCATCATATCGACACGAGTTTTACATAATTCCAGTTCCGCATTTTAGAAGCTGCCGTTCTAATAATAGATTAGACAAGTGGGTCATTCTTGCTGCTTTGCGAAAATTATCCTTTTTTCTTATAATTGGCAATTTCCTTTGAAAAGTAACATTTGATATTGTTTTGATATTATTGATATTATACAATGTATAATATATCAACATAACATTGTAACAGAACTACTTGCGTACCGCTACGAAAGGTTTGGAAATTTGATTTATTAAGTGTGCCACTCTGCGGCTTTTCTAAACATGCAATAGTATAAATGTGTAAAGACTTTTGGAAGTTTGAAAGTATGGAAATACGGCTGTAATATCATATATTCAAACCCGTTTGAAAGTACGGAAGTTTGGATATATGGAAGTTTGAAAGTTTGAAAATACAGATATTTGAAAATTTGAATATTTGAAAGTTTGAATTATTAAGCGTACCACGGACCATATATATATATATATATATATATATATATATATATATATATATATATATATATATATATATATATATATATATATATATATATATATATATATATATATATATATATATATATATATATATATATATATATATATTTATATATATATATATATATATATATATGTATATAAATATATATATATATATATATATATATATATAATTATATACATAATTATATACATAATATATATATAATTATATAATTATATAGGCAAAATCAAATCAACCTATTAGTTTGGCAAATACTTAAGTGGCATCACCATTAGAGCCTTAATGGTTTGTTCCATATCTCTTCATTTTGATACCGATTTTATCAATCTGCTTTATATAGATCTACAAAAAAGAAAACCACTCTAATATACTGATGTGCTATGTAAGAGATCAAAATAGCAGATGTAGTAGTGCTATGTACTAAGTTGAATCTAGTGAGATTTTGTGTTAGGGCTAGTTTATTGGGTTTTAAACATTTATATTTACTAGTAATTCTAGTTCTCCATTCAATGCATCCGACTCACTCTTAATTTGCCACACTATTGGTGATCCATCGTATTTAACAACTAAACAAGCTGCCACAAACTGAATGCAGTTTGCATCCTTAATGCTAACCATAGCCTATAATTATAGCATAAAATATTGCTTTTTCAGAAAAGTTGTTAACAATTGTAGAATTATATAATATGACGCTGGCATGGCCAGGAAGCGAGCGAAGCTTTGGATAATTTCATTTTTTTTTACTTCTGACCAAAATACAGCATTGATTGACCGTAAATTAATGGCATACAAAACATTACCATTTTAAACTGTCTTAAAATTTATATTTCGCAACTGATTTTGACGAGAATGCAATGGCCAGTGGAATGAATTCTGGCGGTTCTATCGATCTAAACCGCATTAAAATTGACCCACGGACAGGCGAGAAATTCAGTTTTAACTTGGATATAGTAGCGGCCACGGCGTGGTATGGCCAGGAAGCGAGCCGAGAATTGAGCCACGGACGGGCGAGAAATTCAGTTTTAACGTGGATATACATGTAGTAGCGGCCACTTTCATTCATATTTCGCAACTGATTTTGACGAGAATTCAATGGCCAGTAGAATGAATTCTGGCGGTTCTATCGATCTAAACCGCAATGGTCAGTAGAATGAATTCAGGCGGTTCTAAACTGCATTAGAATTGAATTGCATTCATATTTCGCAACTGATTTTGACGAGAATTCAATGGCCAGTACAATGAATTCTGGCGGTTCTATCGATCTAAACCGCAATGGTCAGTAGAATGAATTCAGGCGGTTCTAAACTGCATTAGAATTGAGCCACGGACGGGCGAGAAATTAAGTTTTAACGTGGATATACATGTAGAAGCGGCCGCTTTCATTCATGCACGTGCATTCATGCATTTCATCCAATGGGATGAAATGTAAGTGTTCGGTATTGTTGTACTGCACATTACGTCATTGTTGACCAATGAAATCGGTCGTTACTTAACCTACTAAAGATTCCTCCAGAACGGAAGTCGTCCGCACGTTGCCTCGCACGTTGGACGATATTGTTGTCCCGCACGTGGGACGGTGACAACTTTCTGGGTCCGTGTATGTATTTCATATTTCCATTTCATATAGTGACGTCATATACACTCATATACACACACGCTCAATTGACGGATTGCGAGGCTTCGCGAAAGGCCTACGGCCTTTCGAGCTTCGCTCGCTATTAACGTTAATTAATATAAGGATAATTATCTTGAATTGTTGCTATTGTTTTTACATTTTGACATTATTATGTCAATATCATAGGGCATTCCTCATTAATATTTTTGTCATACAGTTTTTGTGTTAAAATTGGTATTTTTTTTATAAATTTCTTTATAAGTTTTCGAGTTTTCAAAGGACTGTTTTATAGTAATGTTAAACGAACAATTCGGCCAAAACATTTTAAAACATTAATTCAACATTTTGTATTATTTAACATCTTTTTAGTGTATATATTGACATTTCATCTATATTTTTTTCTGACGTATTAGAATCATTTTAAAGTATGTCAATAAAACATTCAATAAATGTTAAAAACAACATTTGTAATACGCATATTTATAGAATATTAATGATACTAAGAGATAATAAGTTATCAAACATTATTATGAAAAATGTTGGCTAATATTGTGAGAAAATATTCCTTTATTAGGCAGCTTCAAAACATTTATTTTAGATGTTAAAAAAGAAATAGTTCAATAATAAGAAACATATTTTGGAAGAATATTGTTTAACGTTTCATTAATGTATATATTGTCATTTATTCATACTTATTCAGACGTTTTAGAAACATTTTAAAGTATGTCAATAAAACATTCATTAAATATCAAAAACAACATTTGTAAAACGCAGAAGTTAAACATTAACTTCAAATGTTGATTAGAGATGATAAAATGTTATCAGACATTATTATGAAAGAATATTGGTTATTATTATGAGAAAATATTTTTATTCTCGTGAATCTTTTACTAATATAATATTTTTTATTGCATAACATTATTTACATTCATTATTTCACTAATGTTTTCCCTGTGGTTATTAAACATTTTGCCAATGTTTTATTCATGTTTATTGTGAATGTTTTTAACAATGTTTTTTCAGTCCTTTTGAAAATATTTTGAAAATATTTTGTTTTTGCCGGGCTAGGTGAATATTTATCATATTGTCATATCTCTTTATACACTCACATCTCCTTGCCATCCATTGGTTGTGCAGAATATTTCTGTGCATAACATGTCTATATCTATAGTTATCACATCCGAATGCCAGACTGTGTATTTTATATGACTATCCAATTTAATATTCAAATAAAAAATCATGCAAAACAACATACATATCCATCACTCATTGCTATTTCATATATTCCTCTCTAATTCGTATGGAAGTATGTGTGGAAAGGTTGCAATTATTCCGTCGGTAACCTAATTGACATGCCTATTCAAGATGATTTCTGTTCATATAATTAGTGTTTGTACTTGGCATCAGATGTACCTAGTCATAACTATCATGAAAATAGAGAAATAAAGTCATTTGCAAAAAGATGTTGCCAGGTTTAATGTCTGAACGAAGGTAGGCAGCTTGTGTTTCATTTGTTAAATGTTTGGCTTTGTAAGGAAATGCTACATGTTCGAGACAAGAGGAATCACCACTTGGGCGTGACTATTCTAGTGCATTGTTCTAGCGTTGAAGATTTTAGTATCCATATTTGGCTAATTTCATTGGTTTCTTAAAAATCCTCAAGTGTGCCCAAATGACACAGGATAGATTCGTGATCAAGATCCAATGGTATCCGTTATCCTTATTGTGGAAATGGGATACGTCTTCTAGAAGCCATCTGTATCAACAAAGACCGTGGGTTGAGTGTAAAACAACTGGCTGAATGCTGAGATTTGCAAGTACTCACTGGGTCACCCGCAAGAATTACTCGCTAGTTACATTACTAAATCAATCTTTATTAATTCCAGCTGACTTATCCTCAGGTCATGGGTTCTCCACAGATGCGGCGAAAATCTCCATTTTTGGTATTATCGTAAATGGTGTAATAGGACCAGTTCTTAATGAACCAGTTGGTAATCTGGTTTCTGTGTTTAATTCGAACATGAATATGCTTGCACATGTACCAAAAGTTATCAAGTCTGCAAATTACTACCTTAGGAACATTGAAAAAATAAGAAAATGTATCAATACTGATACAACCAAGAGTGCAATCGTCTCACTGGTGACATCACGCCTTGACTATTGTAATGGAATTCTCTGTGGAATCACTGATGAGCTACTATGCAGGCGCCAGAAAATCAAAAACAATGCCACTAGAGTGGTTAGTGGTTCCGAAAAATATGACCACACCCATCACATCATTTGTAAAAAGATCTTCACTGGCTGCCCATCAGGAAAAGGATTGAGTTCAAGATTTTGCTTTTAACTTTCAAATTCATGCAAGGATGTGCCAGCTATATACTGTTAGTCCAACAAGCCAATACAAGGACTCTAAGATCAAACACTAAGTAGTGCAGATACCACATACTAATCTCGAAAGGTTTGGTGACAGAGCATTCTGTGCCAATGCACCATGCCTTCAAAATGAACTCCTTGACAACATCAAGGCTGCTGATAGTGTGCAAAACCTGAAGAAACGGCTGAAAACATTGCTATTTCGAAAGGAGTTTATTTTACTATATGGACCATTACAACTGTCCAGTGACTTTCTCTAAAGCACTTTTGAACATTATAGGTCGACAGGGCGCTATATCAAATATCAAATATTATTATTATTATTATTATTATTATTATTATTATTATTATTATTATTATTATCATTATTATCATTATTATTATTATCATTATTATTATTATTATTATTATTATTATTATTATTATTATTATTATTATTATTATTATTATTAACACCATATTGGCGTGGGTTGCAACTCAGCAGTGGCCGTCATTGTGAAATCCCTTGTTGACACTGCCGCTACATAATTGCTGTCACGCTCCTAACGATAAACTTTGTAAAAAGCATTACTAGGATCCCAATACAGTCCATTATAGCAAATAAATACCAAAAATTAGCAGCAAGATTAAGACAGAAGCTGATGATACATACATACATACATACATACATACATACATACATACATACATACATACATACATACATACATACTTAAATATACAGACACAAAAAAGCAATTAACAACGAATCAGTGTATACACTATATTTATTTCTACATTTATTTTATTTTTTTCAAAATTGGCAAAGAAAAACAAAAAGTATGAGTCCTAATTCAACAAGGAATCCGGACAAACGATGTCTCGCGTGAGATACAACAGCACAGCAAGAGTTACAAACAGCTTCCTGAGAGCAATGAATCTAGTATTGTCACCATTGCTATCGCACGATCCTTGTCATTTCCCACCGTGATATTGATATCTGGAGGGCATCCGCGAAATGATGCAAGATATACCTATTTCCAGTTATTTTCCCCATCTATGTGGTGGCACATTTGTATTGCTGAATGTTGGCAGCTGTTACGGACCAATCAGGAGGGTTTTATTGGAAAGAGGTTGGCGTTTGTTGATACCTTTGATCTCATTGGCTACCTGCATATTATTCATTATTACCAGATCAACGTGACAGCCTACGTTATGAAAACTTTATTTAAGGCCGCATTTGAACGGTTGAGGCACAGACTTTTGTCATTTTCTCCACCATGGTCGAGAGAAGAGCAATTGGCATTCTTCAGGCGTTGATCTGCATCTTGGCAGCAACTGCAGGTAAGATGAAACGTTTGTTTGTACAATTATATTAAGGGTTTATCAGTGAATATAGCGTGATTGTGAGATATTATATATGTATAGCATACCTCGCCTCATTATGGAAACATCAGTGATGGGATTTTGAGACCAAATATCACAGAACCGTACAAACAAGTCAGCAAAAGCAGGAGAGATATTTGGCTATTTTCACTAAATGGCATCTAACCGAAACTGTCACTTCATCAGGCAAAATGCGCTGTGGATATCAAATGTTTGTGGATTTTCTAAAATATTGGCCTATTTCATACTTAAAATTTACACTTTAAATCTCACTTTAAATAAATATTCTGAAAGTTAGTAAAATGTAATTCCCTTTCCCGTTGTGTTGAACTTCCACCTTCTCACTTAAGAAAAATATTCTGAAAGTTAGTAAAATGTAATTCCCTTTCCCGTTGTGTTGAACTTCCACCTTCTCACTTAAGAAAAATATTCTGAAAGTTAGTAAAATGTAATTCCCTTTCCCGTTGTGTTGAACTTCCACCTTCTCACTTAAGAAAAATATTCTGAAAGTTAGTAAAATGTAATTCCCTTTCCCGTTGTGTTGAACTTCCACCTTCTCACTTAAGAAAAATATTCTGAAAGTTAGTAAAATGTAATTCCCTTTCCCGTTGTGTTGAACTTCCACCTTCTCACTTAAGAAAAATATTCTGAAAGTTAGTAAAATGTAATTCCCTTCCCGTTGTGTTGAACTTCCACCTTCTCACTTAAGAAAAATATTCTGAAAGTTAGTAAAATGTAATTCCCTTTCCCGTTGTGTTGAACTTCCACCTTCTCACTTAAGAAAAATATTCTGAAAGTTAGTAAAATGTAATTCCCTTCCCGTTGTGTTGATCTTTTCTCCACATTTGTGCTTTTTTGATCGCTACGGTTACTGGCGAATCAGGGGTTTTAAGTATGTTTGTCTAGGGACCTCAGAAAATGCATTATGGCAAAGAATGGTGTTGTGACTAGTTTTTTGAAATGCCTATTTTGACTTAGATTGTCTGGACTATAAGTGATGGCTTTGAGGATGAAGTTCACATTTTAGGCCTACGAATTTTGTATCTCTTGGGGCAGTTATGATTATTGATTTAAATATTCTGAATGTGACTACATTTATTACTGCGGCAAGTTTCTCTTCAAAGAGTTAAGAGGATTGTCAGTTGCGTGCAAGCAGTTGGCAATGTTTTCGCCACTGCAATAGCGTGTTACTTGCAAAAGATTGAGAATCACTGGGCAATCAAAGTATCAATCGATGATATAGAGCAATTCGGTAAATGGAAAAGCAAGTTCCAGCTTTTCACTGTAGATCTGGTTAATTTACCTTGTCCAGAATTTGCCGTTCTTGCCATTTTCCGAATTTGCCTAATTCTAATTTACCGATTGAGATCACATGTGATCGGTAAATTACAAAACATCCATTATTTCAACTAGAGGTACTCTCAGTAAGAACGAGGAGGAAAGAGCGACGTATCAATTTGTATTTAGATTTTTAATTACGTCATGATTAGGGTATAAAAGGGGCTTGGGAGGGTGAATTGCAATTGATACTGATAAGCCAGCAGGGCGGAGTTTGCACGAGTTAGCATCTGCTCTCAGAACGGAATTTGACGAGTGAAGATAATAAACGGGCACCAGTCAGTATAAATTACAATTTAGTGTCACAAATCCATATCAAAATGAAATGAATTTCTCGTATATTTGTCCTAGACTCTCTCCTCTAACTGAAAAAAATAGGCAGATAGATATACAGTGTTTTACATTTATGTGTGAAATTTACCGATATGAAGCTTTCCGGAAATTTCCGAATCTTATTTTGCCAATCAAGTCTGATTGGTAAATATTGGCAAATCAAAAACATTGGTAAATTGATAATTAATATTTGATTAGCGCCCTTTCCACCTATAATGTTCACAAGTGCTTTAAGGAATAGCCAGTGGACAGATGTTTATCGTCCATATAGTCAGATAAACTCGTTTGGAAATAGCTATGTTTTAGCTTTGTTCTGAAATATTGCAGACTATCAGCATCCTTCATGTCGTCGGATAGCTCATTCCAAAGGCTTGGTGCATGGGCACAGAAAGCTCTGCCACCAAACCATATTAGTGTGTGGTATCTGGACAAAGTAGCCCAGTTGGTTAGGTGTCGGACTAGTAATCAGAGGGGTATCAGGACAATATCCCCCTGGACAATATCCCCCCCGGACAATATCCCCCGGACAATATCCCCCCGGACAATATCCCCCCCAGGACAAAACCCCCCGGACAATATCCACCCGTTCCAATATCCCCCCAGACAATATCCCCCTAGATGATATATCTAGTAAAACATATGTTAGTAAAAAAAAAATTTCTTTAATTCCAGTGCTTTGAATTATCCAAAAACATGTGTTAGTAAAAAAAGAGAAAAAGAAATTCCAGTGTTATAAATTATCATAAAAAAGTGTTAGTAAAAATGATTTTTAAATAAAAAAAAAATAGTTTTTAATTTTTTTACTAACACATATTTAAGAATGATTTAAAACACTGGATTAAAAAAAAATACTTACACATGTTCAAGGATTATTTCTTATTTTTTTTTTTGAACTTAATTTTCAGTGTTTTGAATTATCCTAAATCATGTGCTCGTAAAACAATTTTAAATTAAAAAAAAATTCCTGTGTTTTAAATTATCCTAAAAAATATTTTAGTAAAAATGATTTTTTTTAAATTAAAAATTTTAGTTATTATTTTTTTACTAACACATAGTTAAGAATGATTTAAAACACTGGCTTTGAAAGAAAAATCACTTACACATGTTCTAGGATTATTTAAAACACTAAAAAAATTGAATTTTTGAGAAAAAAATTACGGACACAATTTCTTTTTATTCCAGTGTTTTAAATTATCCTAAATCATGTGCTGGTAAAACAATTTAAAAATTTTAAAAATAAATCCAGTGTTTTAAATTATCCTAAAAAAAGTATTAGTAAAAATGATTTTCTTTTTGAATTTGAAAATTTAAATTTTTTATTTTTTTACTAACACATATTTAAGAATTATTTAAAACACTGGAATAAAAAAAAAAACATACACATGTTCTAGGATTATTTGAAACACTAGATTTTTAGGGGGGGGATTGATTTAAAAAAAAAAGATACGATCACAATTTTTTTCATTAACACAATTTTAGGATAATTTGAAATACTGGAATTAAAAAAAAAATACTAACACATGTTTTACTAGAGAAATCATCCGGGGGGATATTGTCCGGGGGGATATTGTCCGGGGGGGACATTGTCGGGGGGGGGGGGGGGGGGGGGGTTCCTGGGGGGATATTGTCCGGGGGGATATTGTCCGGGGGATATTGTCCAGGGGGATATTGTCCTAGAACCAATCAGAGGGTCGCTGGTTCAATTCCCAGCCGGGGCACCTTGTCAAGACAGTTTATTCCATATTGATTCAGTCTACACAACTGCAAAATGGGTACCTAGCATGAATAAGGCAGTGCTTCGAGCGTGTGCGCTATTTGCTGCCAATTGCTCTGAAGTATTCCCGGGGGATTGAAATGCTTTCCGTGTGTACAGTGCTTGCTAGGGGAGGAAGGTCGTGTGAGCGCTTCGGTGGATACAAGACTAGAAACCGAAATACCTTTACCTTTTTATCTGTAATAAGTTCTCAGTGTTCGATGCCTGTATTGGCTTATTTGACTAACAAAGTATAGAGGAACACATAATTGCATGCATTTTAAGATCAAAAGCAGAAACTTTCAGATCGTGAAGATCATTGTTTTGGATTTTATGAAGCCTGCGTAGTAGCTCATCAGTGACTCCACAGAGAAGTCACTAACGATAGTCAAGGCGTGATGTCACCAGTGAGAAAATTGAACTCTTTGTTGAATCAGTAGTGAGACACTTTCTTATTTTTCTAATGCTTCTAAGGTGGTAATTTGCAGACTTAATAACTAATTTGATACACGTACAGACATATTCATGGTTGGAACAATTTTTTTTAAACCAATTCAGAACGTATAAAAAGTACCCTTGGCACATTGATTCACCGAGATAAAACAGGGTTTATTACAGGTCGCACCATAGGCGAGAGCGTACGGCTAATACTGTAAATCACTTAAGTATAGCGGGAACAATAAGATAGCGATAATAGCGCTCTGCCCATATGCGCTACTGTAAAGTTCCCGTTTTTTAAAAATCTTAATTGGAGTTGCTGCTGCTGTTACCGTTCGCCGCTATACCTAGATCACGCTATCCAGGGCAGTATCGTTTTTGCGCTATTTAATGTTCACGCCATATTTAAGTGATTAACAGTATATGATGTTCCACGTAAATATGTGATTGAAGATAAACAGGGCTTGCATATGGTAATAGATTAACCGAAAGGATTTGATACAATAGAATGGGAATCTATCAATATTTCCCTCGGCTTTTTTAATTTTGCGTGATAAATTTATTTCCATGGTAAAATTATTCAGACAGGAGCTGCTACCAATATAGAATGGTTAGTTTTCGGAATAAATTGTTCTAGAACGTGGATGTAGGCAAGGGGATCGTGTATTGTCATATTTGTTTGCACTTGTTGCTGACATACGTCCTACGGTGATAAGAGATTGTGGTGATGTGAATGGATTAGGATTGCAAGGGAGATAGTGAGATTAAGGTTTCTCTATATGGGTCATTCCATGCCAACTCACTCACTTTTTTCCCGGCCCATCTCCGATTTTGATGAAATTTGGCAGACTGATTGACCCTTCAGAGAGACTAACACACACCAAGTTTCAGCTCATTATCATCATTATTGATGAAGCTACAGCACTTCAAAGATTTCTGAAATTTATCAAAATTTTATACTTTGGGACACAAAATATACTTTAACTCGAAAAGTAACCAACTGATTTTTAAAAACATGGTACCGTTGGAAAGAGGAGACAATTTCCTTTCCAACGATATGTTACTTGATGACCTTTTGAGACATTTGACCTTTCAAGGTCATTTTCTGAGACCTTGACCTTTGACCTACATTTTTCAAAATACCTATCCTTCAATTTTCCTGTATTTTGGGGAGGAAGTGCATAGTGATGTAGGTAAAGGGCATGCAAAGTTTGGGTATTTCTTATTAAAAAGCAGGAAATAGTATTTGGTGTAAGGGTGCATCATACCAAAACGGACATTTCAATTTTATAATGCACATGGCATGGTAAACGAACCGCATATCAATAGCTATTTGTTTTCAAAGACAACCTCAGGCCATTATACATGTATGTCAAACATATCTGACCCCATCACTACCTTTTGCCATAAATTATGTAGCCAGTGGATGTCACTTAAATCCCTGGGCAAATTCACTTGTAATCAATCTTTGATCTATATGAAAATTTGTACAGCATATACCTTAATGCATTCTCATTACAATTTAGGTTTCTTTACAGAGCAAACTTTACCTCATCATTATAAGTAACATCTTTTCATACCTAAGGCCAACATTTGATGAGTATATCCAGGATGATTCTATACCTAAACAACCTAAACTTTTTGACATTCATCTGAGTTTGAAAGGCGAATATGGTGAAATGCACCAAAGTTTCCGGGTGTTGACTACAGTTAAAGCATTTTCCAGTCTTGTTTTTATTTTTTCTTCATGTTTTGCGCGGTCTCAAGAATGAAATGGAGGAAGAGCAAGACATTATACGCAGTAAAATCAGTGCAAATTATAGTTTAATGATTCAATATCCAAGCAACCATTCATCCCTGTGTTGCATACTTCTAGGAGTACTTATGTCAATGCCCTGTTGCAGTAAGCTATTTACTAAACATACTCATCTATTTGATCAAAACTAAATTTGAACCTACAAAGATCTTCTACTTTTTCGTATGGTGCTGCTGTGCAGTATAAGAACCACAAAACTTAGCTTACCACGCTGAAGATTACAATATACCTGCAAAGTGGCAATTTGCTGCTACATCACATGTAAAAGTTAAAGGACCAAGTGATGGAGTTGGAGGCACCCTCAAAAGACTTGCATCCAGAGTTAGTTTGCAGCTACCAGCTGACCTTCAAATCCAGAATTCTTCGCAACTGTATGAATGGGCAAAGCAAAATCTCACAAGGATCACAGCCATCTTCTGTTCAGCAGACGATATTACAAAACACGAAGAAATAATAAAAGCAAGACTGGAAATTCTATAACTGTAGCTGGCACGCAGAAACTGTTGCATTTCACCATATTCCTTGGGAACACAAGCTGTTAGTGAAGCACTTTCTAACAAACTCAGATGAATCTCAAAAAGTTTAGGTTGTTAAGGCATAGAGTCATACTGGATATACTCATCAAATGTTGGCCTTAGGTATGAAAAGGTGTTACTTATAATGATGAGGTAAAGTTTGCACTGTAGAGAAACCAAAACTGTAATGAGAATGCATTAAGGTATATGCTGTACAAATTTTCATATAGATCAAAGATTGATTACAAGTGAATTTGCCCAGGGATTTTAGTGACATCAACTGGCTACATAATTTATGGCAAAAGGTAGTGATGGAGTCAGATATGTTTGACATACATGTACAATGGCCTGAGGTTGTCTCTGAAAACAAATAGCTATTTATATGCAGTTCGTTTACCATGCCATGTGCATTATGAAATTGAAAGGTCCGTTTTGGTATGATGCACCCTTACACCAAATACTATTTCCTGCTTTTTAATAAGAAATACCCAATTCTCCAAGACCAAACTTTGCATGCCCTTTGCCTACATCACTAAGCACCTCCTCCCCAAAATACAGGAAAATTGAAGAATAGGTATTTTGGAAAATGTAGGTCAAAGGTCAAGGTCTCAGAAAATGACATTGAAAGGTCAAATGTCTCAAAAGGTCATCAAGTAACATATCGTTGGAAAGGAAATTGTCTCCTCTTTCCAACGGTACCATGTTTTTAAAAATCAGTTGGTTACTTTTCGAGTTAAAGTATATTTTGTGTCCCAAAGTATAAAATTTTGATAAATTTCAGAAATCTTTGAAGTGCTGTAGCTTCATCAATAATGATGATAATGAGCTGAAACTTGGTGTGTGTTAGTCTCTCTGAAGGGTCAATCAGTCTGCAAAATTTCATCAAAATCGGAGATGGGCCGGGAAAAAAGTGAGTGAGTTGGCATAGAATGACCCATATGCAGACGACAGCAACATTTTCCGAAAATCTGAAAAAAAATACTGTCAAAAAGGACATATTTCATTGGTAAATGTGGTGTCAGGACTGTCCATAGATATTGATGAGACGAAGATGGTTAAGATTGGGGCTTGCAGAGCCAAGAGATCGATATGGGAAGGGCAATTTGTACTGGAATGGACATCTGAATTTGTAGCTATGGCGTTAATGACTTGAGTAACATCACAGAACTTAACATCAAAAGAAAGCTACCACCCACGAAAACATTACTAAGACTTGGAAATGTAGATCCCTCACTCTTTATTGAAAAGTTGCAGTAATAAAACGTGTGATTATGTCAAAGATTACCCACCTTCTCTTGGCTCTGCCGAGCCCTAATAAAATTCTCACCAAAGAATTAGAAAGCTGAATAGCTGTCTTTCTTTTGGTTAAGAAGACACATAGATTCAGAAAATATATTTTTTGAGTGGGATTAAAGAAGGAGGCTTAAAAATGCATTACTTTCTTTTTCTTTTCACAAACTTGCAAAAAATCTTTGATGTGAAAATTAGCTTTTAATAATGGCTACTGGACAAGTATTCCAAAATTACTTAGTATAGATAAATATTTTTACCTTGTTGATTCATATGCAAAAAGTCTACTGGAAAAGATTGAAACTCGATTTTGGAGAAGTGTTGTCAATTCAGTTTATTATACTATGGTTAATATTCAGCCGAAGAACACAGATGATTTACAAGGGATTCAGTTAAAGTATGATAGTAAGTTGGGTAATCAGATATTACCAAGATGGATGAGGAATCGGGGGGTATATACTATCTGACCTACTATCTGCAAATGCTGAAATACTGAGCCAAAGCGAGATCAAATTCCAATATGGTTTTAAAACAAATTCTCTGGGATATTGAAATGTCAAATATCATGTAGATAGATATATAAATGCTTTTCTAAATCCTAATTTTCTTCACCTGAAAAAGGGTATGGGCCAGTAAACACCTTTTTCAATCGAATTGTTATTAGTATTATTATTCATTCACTAAACTTCCAAAGATGCAGAAATACATCTGAAATTGGATTAAAGGAACAATACATACAGAAAATAAGGCTAGTTTAACAGTAAAGACCCAATCAAAGCCATTGGATAATCGTAAATCTTCCCATAAGGTTTCTGGACTGAAAGTAAATATTGGAAAATTACGCTCATAAAGCCTCAAGGGGAAGGAGGGGAGAGGGGGGGGGGCAACAGGACGAAATATAAATGGAAGTGTGCTTTCGAATTGAAGGATAAGTTTGTTTTATTGGGAATCACATTCAATGTAAAAGTATTAGAAATAACTTTTTTTCAATCTTAGACAATTGAAGTGAAATAAACTGACACTGAATGGGACAATATATATTTGAAAGGTTTTGATCTCTAGTATGATAACTCATATACTGTTTTTCCTCCCCTACCCATCTCAGAAGTACATAGATGAACACGAGAAAATGATATTTGACTTCTTGTGTGCAAGGCTGATGGGAATGCAACTACGCAATATAAACATATTCTCATAGTCTTGGGCCCAGAGGATAGTAAAATTGGATAGCAGATGAACCCTCATTGCGAAGAAATATAAAATGCACAAAGGCTAGAGATACGTAGATAATATTTAGAAAATGTACTAGGTATTTCTGAAAATATTTCAAAAAAGAGAGAAAAGAGGTAAGCAACCAGATTTAGGATGATGAGTTTCTGAATTAGCTTTTGTGGTATGAGACAACCTTAAAACTACCATATACTAAAAAAAATGGATGAGATGAAAATCACTATGACTGCAGATCTGTTGGATCTAATTTGTGAAATGCTACTGAAGAATTAAACAGAAAGAAGCTGAAAATCTGAATTTCCTAGAATATAGACCAGTAAGAACTGGAGTGTAGAAATTGATTCAAAAATCAAGTTAAACATCTTTAAATATGGGGCCTCAGAGACCAACACTATTAGGTTTATTCTTTTCCCAGCCTATTATGCACGGCACCTTTCTCTAAGCATCAGGCTGCAGTTAGGTGTCTTTGCTAATTTTAACCACCCAATTGGCCAGGTTGCTTTGCACATGTGTGGCATTATAAAGGGCTGCTGTTTACAGAATCCATGTGATTAATACAGTTTTTTCCGTATTTGGGTGCATTTCTGGTGGATTTAAATCATAAAGCCGTTGAAAAGGCAGTGATCTTTAAAAATTTAGTACGCAGTTAATCTCATTCATAGTGCTTTCTTATCTTGTCTGAATATAAGAAACATTTAAAATATCAATTGACATTTTAAAGATATTTAAGTCTGTGATGCTGGTGACACACTAGTAATACGACAACTCATAATCTAGCACTCCTGTCCCCTTTCTTACAGTAGTTATCTAATCCCTGAGGTTTTGGAGTTTCGAATATAAGTTTTCTTCGACTTAGCGGCTTGAGCTGTCTTCGATATGAAAACAGTCTCTATTTTAGTGTGTTTTACCTCAAATGAGGTGTTCTAGGTTAATGAAGGTACATTTGATTTGTAAATAACATCTGCAATTTTGTACTTTATCATCATTCCTGAGGAATCGATTTTTTCAGATTAACCAGATAACTTTTATGGTTTTATCTTGTTTTACGTTTTGACTCATTAACCTAACATATCGATTACCTAGATCAAACATCCGGATGAGATTCAAAGACAATATGTTTTGCTCAATGCAAAAACTTTCTTTTCCACATTTAGTCTATGGGCTGGGTGGGTTTTTGTGTGCATGAGATGATATTTGTATATATTATTAGTATTTTTCAGCATTGACATGGATATGCCCAGCCAAATTGCTAATTTAAATTCTTATTTGCCTGTCTCAATCTAAGGGTTGTGTAGCCTTTGAAACGGCTACTTCGATGAAAGCATCTGGGTCAGGTTCATTTCCAATCAAATACATTCCGCAAGGGGCATACCCTATTGACTTGGTCAATGGTGTGCAATCGGAGCTGGCACCTCCCGGGGTACCCTAAGGTGTTGAGGCACCCTGCTTGCCTTATAAAAGAAGGGGAATGTGCGGATTTGTCTTTTGATACAATGCATCTATAAGATCCTTTGGTCATCTTTGGACCTGAAGGCTCTGCTCTTACTCTCCCTCTTGTTCTTCATTCATTTAGAATGATCATGTTTTGTCAAGGTTCTGCAGCATAAAAGGACCTCCTTTTGGTATATTGTATGGCACTAAATGGCCTTTGTGTTCCAATGTGCCTTCAAACACTCATTCATTCATTCCAATCAAATACAGTTCTTTGAAGTCAGTTGCCATTGGATGGTACAACCATACTTGGTATTATCTATCCTGAATGGAAAACATTTAAATGAGGTTCAAGAGTGAATATTATATGATAAATAGCTACTTTTGAACTAACATCTCAAACTCTCATTTGACCTTCAAATTGGTGATCTTTTGATCTTTGGTGACCTCATTTTTTGAGTTTAAACTCAAACATGATATAAATACTGGATGGATAGCAGTAAAAGACATATTTTGAAAGATAAACCACTGCTCTGTGTTTATCATTGCCATACAAAGCATGATGCTACATATAGTCAGCAACCCCAATTCTGGATTTATTAGCATAAGCTTTTCCTTTTTCCTGACAGCACATATATAATAACGAAGTGCTTGAGTTTGATATCATTGTCTTCCTCGTAATCTTCAAGGCCAAACAATTGCAATTGATGAGGAGAATTCAAAACCGGTACCCTCTGAGTGCAATTTTACTGATAAGGGTAAAATTTTCACTTTGACCCTATTTTTGTGGCCTTTTGACCTTTAGTGACATAAATACTAAAGCAATCTATAGTAAAAGGATAGTGATGCTTAGAGGATATCAAAACACACATTTTGAATGGTAAACCACTGCTCTGCGTTAATTATTACAGAACTAATAGACATTTTAGTTTCCCCTACCTCAAAATTCTACCTTAATTTTGCTACATGATTGATGAGGAATGACACCGTTTTACTCGCTAATTGCCGGGTTACAAAAAAGTCAACCCTGATTCTTTTTCATCTGTGGGATAACCAGATACAATGATATGGAGACTTCTTAAGGGTACATCTCATGCACAAGAAAAAACCCACCCAGCCCTTAGACTAATTCTTACCTTACCACATATATTACAAAGATGAATATTGATTACAGCATTATGCAATACTAAATAATGATGTTTTGTTTTCTTAGGTTGGGCCAAAGGAAATCCCTACAGGAGCTTGGGTTGCTATGTGTCTCGTTCCGGAAAATATATTCAGGAACCTAAGTCTGACATATTGGATGGCAACTATAAAACTCGTGCTGACCCGATACTTAAATGTTATGAAGCTGTACGAGCTGACTTCACTAAACGATATGGTCCACACTTTAGAGGTGTATTTTCAATTTATGATGGTGCAAGTGTTTGAGCGATGTGCATCATTACCACGACTTTTATTATAGTGGAAGGTCATCATCCTGTGGAACCAATGGAGCAGGAGGTCCAGGTGCAATGAATTCCTACCTCGTGATGCGTAAGTACTTTGAATTTAAGATGGCACGATTTTAACTCTCTCTCTCTCTCTCTCTCTCTCTCTCTCTCTCTCTCTCTCTCTCTCTCTCTCTCTCTCTCTCTCTCTCTCTCAGGTTATTGGAAAGTTTCGTTCGTCCACCAAAGAAAAAGGCATGGTTTGTCATTATTTTCCGCAGATGTTAGTCTGTAGAAAGGACTATTTTCAAATTGGTTAGGTTGGCATAACATTTTCATTACCAAGAGATAGTCCCAGTAGATAGAGTTAAGTTAATCGACTCATTTGGATTTTGGGTTTGTAGCTTCTCAATTTGGAGGCACGAGAGGTTCTATCTACATATTTAAACAATTCATTGTTTGTGTGATAAATGTGCTAGGCATGATAAATGATAATCGTCTTTGTTTTTATTCGCCCTATCAGTTCCCCCACAGAACCTCTTGTAGCTGCTTTTTATACTTACTCTTCTGTTTACCAAACTCGGTCATTCATTGAGAAATTAAATTAAGGATACCAGATGACAAAATCACCAAAAACTGCCATGTTATGTCTAAATATCTCCCATTTATTATCTTTCTTCAAAATAAAACGTTAGTGTTCTCTCTTTCCAATATATAAACCTCACCTTAAAAGTACAAAGAGAATGATAAACTTATCTTAATTGAATTTGAATTAGCATTATTGCCACTTTTACTATAATTATATAGAGATGGAAAACACTTGAGGAGCTTGGAGTCACGAATTTTAATGGTGATAATTAGACTATACATCGCACTACTTAACTACTTGTGGATAATCATAAAAGAGTATACAATGCATCAAAACGTTGCAAAGGAATAACCTGGGAGCTATTTACCAAGTCAAAATAAAACAGCTCTCGTATTCAGTAGTATGGAAGTGGTTAAATGCCAAATCTTTGAAATGAGCCGGCTGACACATGATGAAAAGGGAATTACAGGAAGTGTGTTTTTAGAGAAATGTATGTAGTTTATTCCAAAGCTTCCACCTTTATATCGCATCATCAGATATATATATATATACATACATATATATATATATATATATATATATATATATATATATATATATATATATATATATATATATATATGTATATATATATATACAAAAATATTTATATGTATATATATATATATATATATATATATATATATATATATATATATATATATATATATATATATATATATATATATACATATGTATATATATATGTATATATATATATATATATATATATATATATATATATATATATATATATATATATATATATATATATATATATATATATATATATATATATATATACATGTGTATATATATATATATATATATATACATTGATTGTCATGTCATTGATCATAATCATAGTTCGACTGGATGTCATCGATCGATATATATTTACTTATTTTGTTTTTTGGGTCTATTCGGGGACGTGTATATACCTGAAACGCTTCTGATAGCATGAACAGAGAGGCCTTTACCTATACAAACCTGAAAGCAGACATCTTACAGGTAGCTATTCATCTATTTGGAAGTTATTAATTCGACTATAAGTATTGTATGTAGTATGTATCTTTATTGGCTGTAATGGGTTACATTACAAAAAACATACTCTGAAATGAGTGTTATACAAATATCAAACAAAAAATATAGATAATACAAAAGAGAATGGCATGCGCGAATTTCTGAGGTATTAAGCTCTGCCTGCCGCGTATATGCCGAAATACTACTATGTACATTTATGGTATATAAATACTTATGCTCCATAGAGAGATACCTATTCACAGAAATATAAACGTCATCCCAAGAACCAGGAAAGTTTGTATCTGGATAGACAATAGAAACATTTCTCTAGATTCGTCAGTTCAGAGATGGGAGTCACTGCATATTTCACCATAGATATTTCTCTTGAAATAAATTAAACGTTCATTTAGTCAGACGAGTGATTTGTTATACATCGTTGCTTATTTCATAAGATGCGAAACTTTGTAGGCTCACCTGCTAAAGAAAGATACCTATACACTCTAATCCCTTAACATTAGGACTCTACATTAATTACAAAATCAAGGTCTAGCGCATTACCACCTTTACGCGCACCTAGTGCCATCTATGGGCGTTGTCGCAAACTAAAATACACAAAATTGCTTAAAGCTGGCGGACCTCGATGAAATAGCCGAAATGTGATATTGCGAGAAAAGCTTTTTCGCTAATCGCATCGTAGGCTTAACAAAAGAGATACCATGGGATAATTTAGGAAAATTATTATAGCGTAGAGAAAAGTACATACAATCGTCTGAGTAATATGGCTCAACACAAGATGAAAGATAAAATACATATAACACAGGGCATAGCAAATAAAGTTGCTGACCAGCACACATCGGCGTATGCTAGGTTTTAAAACATATGGCGTACCTAGGTGCCAGAACATTAATCATATTTCTAGGATGAGAGATCATTGTAGGGAAATTTAAGAAACAGATGTACTCATTCTAAGTTGTGAGTCAAAACGTTCTAGAAGCATGTACTGTGAGTAATAAACAGCACTGTTTTTCATAGACCGTTACAAAAAATACTTAAACAAAAAATATCGAAAAAGTAACTCTCATTTATCCATTAATATCATCAAAGATGAGTAAAAGAATAGTGAAGAATTACCCCACTCCCTCTCTGCTTTTGATTAGTGTCATGTACATTTTATGTACATTCGTGGCAATAATGGCAAAGACATCAAACATCATTTCAGGAGGGGCGCCATTTGGAATTTTGCCCAGCATTAATAATAGATTGCTTTCAGAGGAAGTGAGCACATTGACATTATACAATCTTTCTACCTCATTTATCTGTCCCAACATTTTGTTTCGTTGAACCTCAAGGTTTGGACAGTGTAATATTAGATGTTCTACATCTTCTATAGCGAAATTCTGACACAGGTCGCAGTAGGGGCGTCTAATAGGGTCATTTTTGTATTGATAATCGTCTGATTTAAGTCTGCTTGCTCTGCACACCAACTGTACCATAGTTTCACAATATCTTATTATATCATGGGATCTATCCCCCAATTGCCACCATATTAATGTCTCTACCGTATCCTGTGTCAGTTTTACATAGTTTGTGACTTTGAATAGCCTGGACCTTATGTTCCAGTCTCTATTTTCTAGAGACCAGGCATTGGTCCACACCAAATCTTTCCACTGTTTCTTACTGAAATATTTAGTCCCCATCAACATACTACCTCAGCAATTCGCAAAATATCGAAAGTTGGACTTTCTAGAGCATTAACTCTTGATATTTGTTGATTGTTCATAAACTGCATATATCGATTCATAAATACATGTCTGCACACAGAATCATCATTCAACATCGCAATAGTCCTAATAAACAACATTTTCTTTACGTAAATATACATTTCTAGACTTAACCATCCTAGACCAATATAGCTAGTTTCGCGTGGGGCTCTCTGATGGAGACGCTGGATTCTCCTTCCAGCATACAGCTGGAAGTCTTCAAGTAGTCCAACGTCTTCATCGCTTAAGACCCAGAGTTCACTAGCAAAAGTTATGATGGGGACAACCATTGTCCAAAAAATCATCCCGCACGCACAGATAGACAGTCCTCCAGGTTTCAATCCTAGACCAGCAGCTGCATTTAGGGCCTTCCGACCTTTACTGATTTTATCTTTTGTTCTCTCAGTATTGTCCCTTTGACAATTGTTCTTCAGGCCCAGATGGTCATTACTCACAGATTCCCTTATTACATCTCCCCCTAGCCTGTAATATCGATGTTGAGAGTTGGTTTTATTCTCTCTGGGACCTTCACCATAGACCAAAACGGCGCTCTTTTTTGGATTAAATTTATAGCGCCACTTGCAGCTGTGGTCATAGACTGTCTGGAGGACTCTATCTGTCTTCCCTTTACTTGTGCTAGCCGTGGCTATGTCGTCAGCGTACCCAATAGGGGAAACACTGACGCCATACATTGCGCAGCACAGTTTGCTATTCTGAAGATTCACTAATAAAGAGTTAATAAAAGCGATATACTTAATTAGGGAGAGGTACCCCCCTTGATGAATTCCACATCTGAGGGGGTACCACTCCGACATACTATCTTGGATACGCACGCGACAAGAGAAGTCCTAATATGAATTATAAAGGAGTCTCCATGTACGCCCTTGTACCCTAGATCCCATAGACTGACAAATAGACCATTAATCCAGACTCTATCGAAGGCCTTCGAGACGTCCAGGTACGTCATGAAGACCTTCTCATTGGTTTCTAGGAGAGTGGCTATGGACTCCTGTAGGACGAAAGCAGAGTGAACACAGGAGACCCCTTTCCTGCATGCCCCCTGTAGTTGAGTTAAAACTCCTGATGAGAACCACCATTTCTCCATCCTCTTCCATAATACTAACTCGAAAAGCTTGTTAAAAATACTCAGTAAGGTAATACCCCTATAGTTATTTACCTCTAAGGTTGACGTATTTTTCCCTTTATAAAGGGGGACCTGGATGCCTATACGAAAATACTTTGGTATATACTCATATTCAGCGATGTGATTAAACAAGAGACATATAATCCTTACTAATGCAGGACCAGCATTCTTTATGTGTTCCTTGGTAATACCATCATTTCCTGGTGCTTTATTTGAGTTTAACAGGTCTATGCCCTTTGCCACTTCTTCCTCAGTTATACACTGTCTAGAAAAAACGTCTATATCAGTGGACTGAGTCATGTCTTTAATTCTGATATTAACATGCTCAAAATGTTCCTTATCAAAGTTTACAGATTCGACTGGGGTCCCTAGTGAGGCGAAATGACCACGCCATACTTCTAGGATCTCGCCCACATCATGTACCACTTTCTTTTTGTTATTTTTTATAGAGGGGGTCTTGGTATAATGTCAAAGGAGATGTAATGTGTAATTTGTCAAATCAATTGCAAGAGCCGTATAAAACAATTAAGGATTTGTTTGAATAGTTGAAGTACATTCTAGGTTCTGATTTTCCAGATGGTCCAAACGTAACAGAGGCCTCAGTTTCTCTTGGCTGCTGGAAATCTGCAGATCTGCCATCGTTCGAAGGAAAGGATGACATTTTGGATGGCAAATATGAAAATCGTTCTGATGCAGTTCATAAATGCTTTGCTGTAACAAGAAGGAAAGACCAAGAAGTTTTCGCAGTTACGGATGGTGGAAAATGCCAGGGATTAACTTACGGCACGATGATGGAGTATATGAAACAGGGGCGTTCAACAAATTGTGCAAATGACGGCAAAGGTGGTCCAGAAGCGAGTCAAATTTATTATCATTTCGGCAAGTTACTTGGACATATCAATAAAACTATCTATCTATATATTTATCTATCTATCTATCTATCTAATTATCTATCTATGTAGGGTATATATATATATATATATATATATATATATATATATATATATATATATATATATATATATATATATATATATATATATATATATATATATATTTATATATATATATATATATATATATATATATATATATATATATATATATATATATATATATATATATATATATATATATATATAATTATATATTTAAATATATATATACATATATATATATATTATATATATATATATATATATATATATATATATATATATATATATATATATATATATATATATATATATATATATATATATATATATATATATATATATATATATATATATATATATATATATATATATATATATATATATATATATATATATATATATATATATATATATATATATATTATATATATATATATATATATATATATATATATATATATATATATATATATATATATATATATATATATATATATATATATATATATAAATTTATGTATATATATATGTATATATATATTTGTATATATACATATATATATATATATATAAACACAATATCATTATATCTCCAGCAAGATCTGATCGAAATTGTGAGGATCCTTTTGGTTATTGTGAGAATAATGAGTTATTGTGACAGATTTCCAAAACGAACAAAGTTTAATTTTTAAGATCGTCGACAGATGAAACCGACCCTGCCATTGGGATGCTGGAAGAATGGAAAGTTGCCTTCATTGGAGGGAACGACCAACCTACTAGACGGCGACTATACAGTACGCACTGATGCCATTTATAAATGCTTTAAAGCTGTCAGAGAGAGAGGATGGTCGGTGTTTGCAGTTGTAGATGGAGGCCAATGTAGGAGTTCTGCGAATGCCACAGACATTTACAAAGAAAATGGTATGAGCAAATGTCCAAACATAAACGGAGGCAAAGGAGGTTCGGGCTTTGGCAATGTGTATCTTGCAACTGGTGAGTAATAAAAACTTTAACAGAAAATTAAAATGTTAATTTCATATACGATATTGTGCCCTTCCCACCTTTGCTTAACTAAAATTATATCAGACAATTAAAATGATAATTCAATGTTTGATATTTTGCCCTTTTAACCTATAATGGTCAAACACCCAATAGGATAAAGTATGTGGACAGATATTGCTGGTCCATGTAGTTGATTAACCTCTCTTGAAATAAGAGTATTGTCAGTTGGGTCATAACATTTTGCCCATAATCAGCAGACTTGGTAATGGTTTCTGGGAGCTCATTATAAGGTTGTAGGGAGAACTTAAACTCAGATAGCTATCTAGGACTTCAGGTTAATGTGAGGTAGGGGTAATACTAATATATTCTTTGTCTTTGATTACACTGTCTGTGTCATTTGCTCTTTGACTAGCAATTCTCACATGTGTCAGTAGCACATCATTTCATTTAAAAGTCAAATGCCTTTATATTATGCCCTTTAGATTTTACATACACAAACGCACACACAAAATATTATTCAAGATCAGATTTATTTTCTTCTACATTTTACTTCATTGCACATGTTAATGAAATTTAGTAGAAGAAAGATTTCCTGTGTTCCAAATTTGATTGATTCATGGTATTAAATCACACTTATTGTTCTAATATATTCATTGAAATGAAACCCTGGTATGTTGTTTTTCAAAGGTTGGATCATGGCTCGCCCCTACGAATGGTTGGCATGTGTTAAAAGTGGGTCAGTTCCTACATTAGAGGGCATTGCAAGGCAACTAGATGGTGATTATAAGAAACGTACAGATCCAGAGCGTAAATGCTACGAAGCAGCAAAGGAGAGAGGCTGGTCACTTTTCACACTTTCAGATGGTGGAGCATGCAATAGTGGTCCAGATATAATCTATACATACAGAGCCAAAGGGGAAAACAAGGGTTGTATGAGTGAAAAGGGTGGTGACGGTTGGGCTGTGGTCTATGCTATAATTGGTAAGCTGTTGGTATCATACGAAGTCTCACACTTCACTGTTCAGTGGTAATCTTATTCCTTATAGCCAAAGCTCTATAGATAGTTTACCCTTATTTCAAATTTGATACTCGTAATGTGCTCTTATGTTTACGTATAGTTGTGAGTTCATCCATGCATCAATGCTCTGGAAACAAGGTGGCAATCAAGCATCTGATCGTTTCTTATGCCCGAGCTTCCCATCCAATTACTGCAGGAATTAAATGTTGACACAGTAAGGGTTATACCACACATCGCTTGTCATCATATTCTCTTAAGATTATATTTTGCACAAATATATATTGCGTAAAATGCTTCCAAACAAAGCATAATCTTGTAGGCTATTAGGAAAAATACATATCGTGGTGAGTCCTTATGAATGACTCTTACTCTTCAAAACTCACCAACACCCACTGATTGAGAAGATCTGCCAAGTGTAGTATAAGGTTAAATATCTTACTTGAGTTGCAAATATCTTGAATTACTAGGGTATTTTTATATGCTGGAAATCTCAGCTCCACCTACATAGTCTGACAGTGTATATCATTATTCACAGGTCACATAACTGATGTTAACCTCTTATATAGTAGATAACACATGAAAATAAGCAAAAATGATTTGTTGCTATGTGGCATGCATACTTCATTTTTTTTGAACATTTTTAGACATTACTCTTCAGTTTTTTACAAAAGCTGTTGAATGTTGCAATCATACTAATTTAATCAATTAATTTAACTGGTTGTCTATTTAGACTGCAACATAGAGATTATTTTCAAAGAAAAACAATAAGCTACCAATCCCTAAAACTATCCATAGGTTTGCATGGTCTCACGTATATGTAAGGTTATAAAAGATAATTTTTCATGCTCTAGCAACACCCTCGTTGAGGGTGCTTCATCTGCTGCATCAAGTCCATTGACTCTTAAAAGTTCATCTCCTGTTCCAGGTATGTCGAATGCTCCATCCTCATCACCGGAGCCCAGTCCAACACCTGCTCTACCAAGTTTATCTCCTGCACCTGGAGTGACAGTTTCATGTGGAGAAAGAATTGACATTCGTATTGAGGGGGAAAAGTGAGTAAAGAAAATATTTCACATGACAGCAAACTTTTGTATTATGTTTATGGTTGAAGATTTTTACCATAGAATAGCAATTCATTTATAGTTTCTCTGATGCTACCATATTTGTTCAATTGATTTTTATCGTGTATAGATAGCAAAGTAAATGGAGCCTAGGCTATCCATATAATGCATGGCAAAGTACTTGCATGTCAGCCATGTCAATGATCTGTATCCAATCAACTAGTGCATTGGTTTATGTACCTTTTTTACCTAACAGAAAAGGTTACATACAATGCAGAGCCATTTGGTGTTTATTTCTGAGTTTTGAGGTAATCTAGTACCTACCAAGGGGTATTCACAAAACAAACACTATGAAAAATTACTCTTGTTAAGATGGAAAACCTTTGGTGGACAATTTGGCTTAAAACGGTGTTTAAATGGATGACATTTCATTAAATACATAATCATTTACATTTGAATGTATAATTAATGACTTACTTTGTTTTTAATGCAGTGGTATCGCTGGTTCAAGTAGCCTTCACCTCTCAACCGTTACTGGGAAAACTTGTTCAGCAATGAAAAAGGGTGGCAGCTTCTCCTTCAACATTGGTTTAAATGATTGTGGCACAACAGTTTCGGTAGGTGCATTGTGAAATAAATGAACATATCAAAGCCCTGCTGAAAAGTGTTAAGTATATAGATACTTATTTACACAAATAACAAACCGTTGATGATATTTCAAACCATATGGATCATGGGCCGACTGCACAAAAAAAACTTAAGTCAAAAACTAACTTGATTGCTCTTGTTGTAATTTTTGACGTAAGATTTTTTGTTTGTTGAAGACAATCACTTAGCTAAGATTTGACTTAAGATTCTTTGTGCAGTCGGCTATCAATGCTCCCCGCAGAGGTACTGTGTTCTTTTGGTCTTGCTAGTTTTGCTATGAAAGATGATTAAGGATGAGATTTTGTGACATAATCCAACTATAAGGAATTTGCACAAATTGCAATTCGTGAATTGAAATTTGACAGATAACAGTGTGCATAATAGAAACAAAACCAAATTCCACATAGATAAAGCTAATGTGTGTATATTTCTTTCTGCGAACAATTAACTGTATATTTGCTCTTTTATAGAGTACAGAGGAATATATTGTTTATGAGAACACGATTCGTGTTAACAATAACCTGACAAAAGGCATGATTCAGCGTCAACATGAGAAAGCTATAAGCTTTAGATGCCGATATAACAGAAAGAGCAAGCTGAACAATGTTGAGTTTTCTGGAGCTACCACGTACGTAAATGACATAGTCTCTGCTCTTTCAAGTTTATGTATGCAGTATGGTCTTACATATGCCTTTAACATCACATTACACATTTATTCTTTCATGTACAATGTGAAGTTTAAAGAATGGTTTTTAATCAGTTGAACAGTCTACGTGAAGAATATGACTGATGGGGTATTTGTAGCCAAAATTAATAATAACTGCTTTCTTGCTATTATACAGACAATATAAAAATGATGTGTTCTTTCCCACTTCCAATTCCTAAGTCAATTGATTCATTACTATGTTTAAAAGTTAATATTGAGTATTATTTTATTGCAGCCAAATTCAGTACAACACAACAAAGTTTGGAACGTTTGATCTTTCTATTGGACTTTTTAAGGAAGATAGATTCATTCAGGCGGTACAACCCAATGATGCTATAGATGTGCTTGGAACTGTCTACGCAAGGCTTAGACTCAGAGCCAGTGGTGAATCAATCAAAATGGCTGTTCAGTCTTGCATAGCCACACCCCATAACACCCCTCCAGATAATGCCACTTATACACATGATCTTATCAACAACAGGTCAGTTTATACAATTTTCTCAACACATTCCCTTGAAATAATAAATGTGAATAAAAATGCATGAAAAAGACAGAAGCCTACAGATAAGGACCAGTGCATATAATATCAATATTACTGGATCTTCATGAGAAATGACATCCAACACTGTTACCTATCAATGTCTTTTTTATGCAATTCTATTCACCTTCTTCTTAAAAAAAGATAAACAAAAAAAAATGCTTCAAAGTTGCTCTCCCTATTTTGAGCATGCGAAATAACATAAGAAAAATTGTGCAAGCACTACTTACAGGATTACATATTTCATTTCATTATATTTTTCTGGTAAATAAAGGATGAATCAAAATTGGCAATTGCTACAAAATTGGAATGCCATTGGAATGTTATAATACAGTATGTTTTGTTCAGCTGTTAACCAGATTGGCCTGATTGCCATATACCTGTTGGGCATTTTAATGGGAGCCTTTAGTAACGGAAAGACTACTTTTGTTTCTTTGCAGAGTGAAGGGTAATTTTCTTGGCTGGTAGTTTGCAGGTGTAGGACAGGTATAAACCTTTCACATCTGGGATTAACATATAATCTCTGACAACTTAGGTAACAACTGAACTCATAAAGAAGAGTGGGTGTTTACCCAAAAGCAAATGTAACTTTCAGGCAAAGAATTCTAAAAATACCTCATTAACAAGATTTATCTATGACAGGATATTTACATATCAAAATTCCTCAGACTATTTCCAAGTTTAAAATGTGAATAGGTAAAACCCTAAATTGAAGAAATGTTATTGATTATGGTGTTTTCCTCTCATTAAAGGTGCTTGGCCGACTCAACAGTGGGAGTGATAGATGAGAGAGATGCTAAAGAATTTAAATTCAAATTTCAGTCTTTTGTGTTTGCAAAACTTGGAGATAGAGTGTTTGTTCACTGTACGGTTGTGGTCTGTGAGGCAGGAGAAACCACACAAACATGCACAAATGTAGGTAATCAAGTTGCATTGTTAGTGGGGTAACTATTAGTGCAATTGATGGTTGATTCTTTGAAATTACAAGCCTCATCAGTTTTAATTCAGTTCTTGTGAGTACAGAACAGTTATGTAAATCAAATCATTCATGTAGACAGTTAGAGGAACTACTGTATAACACTTTAAAATGGAGTCTCAAATATTTAGCACTTGAGTGTCAGTATAACATGAATCCACAACATTGCGATAGCCATTATCTTAGTTACACTCAAGTTCATATATAGCTAAAACATAAACTTAATGCACATTTGCTGTGTGTTATCATAGCTCAATTAAGATGCCCACTAAATGAATTTTATTTGTACTGGAGCTCTGTATAATGCAACTATTCATATTGAATTAAACCCTCTTTAAATTACATGTCAGTGAGAATCAAAGTTTTTTAATTCAATCTAAGTTTCATTCACTGGTGCCATATTACACTACTTTCTGTAAAAGTTATTTATTTAAATTAAGAACGAAACATTTGCTCTGTTTTGTATTACATAATAGCCATCAGCACCTTGTACCAAGAGAGGGAGACGCTCCGCTCACATGGGTGGTGTCACGTACACTAAGTATGCCATTACGCATGGTCCATTCAAGCAGACCACCTGGAAAAGGTCACTCCTAAGTGAGTACCTACATTATCTTTACATTTACTTCCCCATAACACGGATACCACGGTCCTATCAATGATATTTCAAAAAATTGTCAGTAGTAGTATTTTAGGTTACAAATGAATAATGTTGCTTATATACTATGATTCACTTCTCATAGTTCTATGTTCTGCCATGAGTATGTAAGGCCTGATAGACAAAAGATGTACCATTGCAAGGCAAAAGTATATGCTAATATTTCTGAATAACAACCCTCTCTCTCTCTCTCTCTCTCTCTCTCTCTCTCTCTCTCTCTCTCTCTCTAAAGAACACTTTCCCTTAAGGATGCTATGAATACAATTTTCAAACCACATATTGATAGTTGTGAAACTTATTGGCCTCTGTTTGATTTTACAGTAACCACCAAAGCAAGAAACACACCTGCCAAGGATTGGAGAGTTGTTTCAGCAGTAGTCAGCGGGGGTCTTCTTGTCATTCTGGTTGCCTCCGTTGTCGTATGGCAGAATAAAAAAAGCCAACTGCAAGAGTACTCAGCCCTCAAACAGGGGGTGCCTTCTAAGGAGTAGATACCATTCGTCCAAGATCGTTCTTTTATGCAGGGTTGGTTATTTCCTTTTCCTTAGCCATAGTTTGTGACATTTTTTCAAAAGAGCATAATTGCAGAAGTCAGATATTGTTCATTTTCGCCTTGAACTTTATTTATTCAAATATTTACACTATATTGTGTTTCTCATGTTGACATATTACAAACTGAATACAATCTTACTAAAACATCAAAAAGCCCCAGTTGCAATAACCAGGTATACAAATGGAAAACAGGACTAATACCCCAATCTGCATGATTATATGTTTCGATCACTTGAGCGTGCTCTTTACAGATGTACTACATTTTCTTTAATGTATGAATTATTTAAGGAAATCAATAAAATATAAAATGGATGTGATATTGTTTTTATTTCTAATACCTGTTGAGATTTCTACTTTGTAGGTAGTATTACATGTATTTGCTCAGAGTGGCTCGACTTTATAATTCAGTTTTTTAATGCACAGCATTTAAAAGACTACTTGGCCTTTACAAAGTTAATTTTTTCTAAAAAAATCTTATGTTGAGGAATATATTGGCCATTGTCGAAGTGTGCTATCAGGTGGGGTTAGATATTGCAAGTTAAAAACTCATACAATATTCAAGGTGATTCTTAACGAAACTTTTATCAAAAGCTATGAAACAATGACCACAGAATTTCACAAAAATGGTAAAAGATCAATACAGAGGGAAGGGTAACTCATTTTCTCCAAATCTTATCTTTTCCTCCGTTCAAATGTTATGATTCAACTGTTTTATTATGGTTCATTGTTGAAAAAAAGAAAAGGTAATTTTTCAAAATAGCAATAAATGGGCAAGACTAAAAGCAGTCTGCAAATATTTAATACTTAATGTGTGTTTGAAGCAACTATGTTGATGAAATTCAATATAGGGAAAGGAGTCTTAAAACCATCCCTGCTTGTGCATAACACTACGGAGGTTCTATTAGGAATAGCGAACGGTAAAATTCAATATTGAATGGCCGAGTTCAATATTACCACTTGTATATAAGTAATAGGAATACGCTGTATGCTAGTGGTTTTACAGCTTGGTTTCCAAGTATCAAATCGCAGTTTCAGGTTTCTGCTGGATCCCGATAGGTGGCTTGACCTGGTCGTCATATGAATATTTCGTGCTGTGAAGAGCTGTATATGGTTCTGCTGCAACTGAACGACCCTTTTTAACTATTCATGAAGTGAATATAAACATTACCACACTTATGGACTTCTATCTCGTTGCGATATTACTTAAGCTGTTGAAAGCGATATTTCCATTACTTCCATCATTTTGTTCCTCGCCTAGCCCCTAGGTAAAATTGCACTGGATGCAAAACAGGGCCTTAAGTGACAAAACAGCGGAAAATACTCTTGTCAACCAATTGTTTACCATGCTTATCATTGGTACACCAAATATATATTCCCCAAACTCTTTGTTGCCAGTTAATCATACAATATTGTCGAAGGTTAGGATTAGCCAAAGAAACACCCCTCTTAGTCCGGCACAGAAAGCTGGATTTTGGGCTGAACCTTTTTTTTTTCATGTATAGTTTTTTTCTCAATTGATTCTGGTAGCCAAGGGTATCCACTTTAAGAATCTGCCGGGTGCCGGGCTGGCACCCTTGAGCAATTTGAGATATCGACCCATCTTTGCCACCCCCTACGGTACAAGAAATGGACAAATTGGGCTTTCTCCGGTTTTGGTTGATCCAGATATTAAAATCTAAGAAACCTACAGACGCATCAAGTTACATAGGCTCAATCTAGGTAGCAAATAGGTATATGTTTGCATTTGAATATCATTAGGTACCTTAATTGCTGAGAACAGGGGTCAAAAAGTGGGTCATTTAGCTAGAACATACACATTTTCGCCTGCATTTTGCTAATATTTGAACGGCATTAGCTCACAATAAAAGAGTCCATCACTATTCTAGTTCTAAATATGACTCATTCAGGTAGCAAATTACTTGATATTTGTAGTAAGCCAACGTTAGGTGCCCGCTATGCTGAAAACAGGGGTCAAAAATTAGGTCAATTAGCTAAAATGTACAATTTTTGCCTGAAATTTGAACAGCATTATATAGACTTATATATAACTTTCACCATTCTAGTTCTAAATGTGACTTATTTAGGTAACAAATGAAATGGTATTTGTACTTGGATAACTGTAGGCACCCGCACTGCTAAGAACAGGGGTCAAGAATTAGGTCACTTAGCTACAATGTAAAATGTACAATTTTCACCTGTATTTTGCTCTTTTTTGAACAGAGTTACATTGACTTATATATAGCGTTTGAAGTATTTTTGTTATAAATATGACTTACCTAGGTAGCAAATGAAATAATAATTGTAGTTGGACAATTGAAGATACCTGCACTGCCGGGAATAGGGGTCAGAAAATAGGTCATTTAGGTAAAATGTACAATTTTCGCTTGCATTCTGCTCTTTTTTGAAAAGCATTATATTGACTTATATATAACTTTCACTGTTCTAGTTTTAAATATGACTTATTTAGCTAGAAAATAAATTGATAGTTATAGTTGGAAACTGTAGGTAACTGCACTGCTGAGAACAGAGGTTCAAAGTTGGTCACTTAGCTAGAGTGTACAATTTTCACCCACATTTTTTGCTCTTCTTTAATCAGCATTACATCAACCTATAAAAGTCTTTCACCATTCTAGTTTGAAATATTCCTCATTTTGGTAGCAAATAGATTGATGATTGTAGTTGGACGACTGTAGGTACCTGCCTTGCTGGGAACAGGGGCCAGAAAGTAGGTCATTTAGCCAAAATGTATGATTTTTGCCTGCATTTTACTCATTTTTAGATAACACGTTATCTTTGCACTAGTTTCATTGTGTGGGAAAAAAATGTCATCAAATGTCTAAAGAAATATACTATAGTCTAGCCTTATTAACTGTTGCAGAGGGCGCTATGATATTGATCATAGACCTGAAGGCCGTAGCCTATCATATTCTCATACTGTATAACTGGTTAATTTGGCGTATACTTAAGTTGGCGTTTTTTTTTCAAAAAAGTATTTTCCTCGTATTTATTTTGGCGTCTGGAGCAGTCAGAACAACGCTATCTTTATGTAAACATATTTTTAAGTGAGCTTTAATTTGGCGTGGACAGGCATTTGCCAAAAAACGCCAAATTAAAAACCACGCCAAATTAACAAGTTATACAGTATCAGCCCCAGGGCCAATATGACAATTTATCAGTTCATCACATGGTACACTCAATTGGTTAAAATCAGAATAGCAATAATAACAAGATTTCATGCCCTCTGTCGGAAAACATTATAGGGATTTGTCAATTAGTCACATGGTACAAATCTTGAAACATACATCTTTCCTGAAAAATACCCTGAAGAATTCCCCTGACTCGGATGGATTTAGACAATCGCTTATATATATATATATATATCATAAGACTCTGACTAGGAGAGAGGGATCAGGATTTGGGATTATTTTTATTGTCACCTTTCGCACCATACAGAAGATAGGTCGTGACTAATCTGTTGTAAATGGTAGGGAACAATACATAACTTTAAGTCAGTAATAACTTTCTCACATGCCCCAAATACTAGATCTAGAAGGACTCATAAAAAGTAACCTTCAGCTTGTGTGGACTCCATTATGCGTGATTGATATTGGCTTATAGGGAAAGCTATGCAGCTACATGTGAATGAAATTGACCGACAGGGACAGCTTCATGTACATTACAGACATCTAATTCATGCACCAGTCAATCAGACGTCTCCTAGTGCCTGGTTGTACCGCCACCTATGGATAACATGTCATAAAAAATAATCCAATCACATTACTGATCCATGTAGTTTGCGAATCAAAGCAACATTCAGTTGCATGTGAGGTCATCGATGCATCCGTGCCCAGGAGACTGGATGACAATCAGACGTGCAGCTGTGTATTTTGCCTGGGATCCTACGCATTTAGTGCAGGAATCAAATGTAGGCACTGTACTGTTCTGTACATGTATATGTGTGATGTGTCTACGCTGAATGTTTATGGTTATGGTATATACATTTTAGAAACTAATGGTAACCTATTAGAAATATAAATTCATTTGATTCACAAATCAGTCACATCTAGAACTAGATGGTGCCGTATATGCTGATGTAATGCTGTTCAAGTGAGAGTACATGTAAAACGCAAGCGAAAATCGTACATTTTAGTTAAGTGACCTATTTTCTGACCCCTGTTCCCAGCAGTGCAGGTACCTACATTTGTCCAACTACAATTATCAATTTATTTGCTACCAAAATGAGTGATATCTAAACTAGAATAGTGAAAATCTCATATATGTCAATGAAATGCTGTTCAAAAAAGAGCATAATGCGGACAAACATTGTACATTTTATCTAAGTGACCTATTTTCTGACCCCTGTTCCCAGCAGTGCGGGTACCTACTGTTGTCCAACTACAATTATCAATTTATTTGCTTCCTATATAAGTCATATTCAAAACTATAATAGTGAAAATCTTTTATAATACAATTTAATGCTGTTCAAAAAAGCAAAATACAGACAAAAATCGTACATTTTAGTTAAGTGACCTATTTTCTGACCCCTGTTCTCGGCAGTGCACTTACCTACAGTTGTCCAACTACAATCATCAATCTATACACATCTTTAGCTAAGTGACCTAATTCTTGACCCCTGTCCTTAGCAGTGAGGGTACCTACAGTCGTCCAAGTACAAATATCTTTTTATTTGTTACCTAAATAAGTCATACTGTATAACGGGTATATTTCCCGGGACTTTTATTTCCCGAAAAATGATGTTTTCTACTTTTTCCCGTTTTTTAATTTCCCGTCCTTCACATGGCTGCACTGATATTAAATTTACCGAAAGTATGTGTTTTCGCTTCTGAATCTATTAGTGCAGACGAATGTTGTATGCACTGAACGTGCCGTGGTGAACAACAAAGCCATCCCAGCTCAATTGGCTCTATTGTTATGCGCATTAATAGCAATTAAAGCAGTATAAATCCAAGTCGGACCGGTTCGTGGGCAGGTTGAGAAACTTTGTGAGTACTGCAAACCGTACTAGAATACACTCAAATTATCAGTCCGCCTGAGTTTATCCATCCATGGGGCGCCTTATACTGGACAGCTTTAAAGTGTCTGTTTGATATGATTGTGAGTTACTACTCACTTGCTGTCATAAATGTTTTAGCCAAATGAATATGTTTTACTGTGTATCATTATTTGTTGACTTTTAGACATAAAAACCGCCGCTATTCAGATAACATAAGTCGCCATCTGCTGGGCAAGCGAATTACTTAAATATACGGCTGTATTACTCAATCTGAATACGAATATCGCTTGCCCCAGCATACCAACAAAAATGATTAAAGATAACGTTTTTATTGTTCCCGTCTTAAACCCATTCGGTAAATTCGGGAAGATTAAGCACACGTTAACATTACCCTTTATACAGTATTTAGAACTAGTAAGGTGAAAGTTATATGTAAGTCGATATAATGCTGTTCAAATTTCAGGCGAAAATCGTGCATTTTAGCTAAGTGACCTACTTTTTGACCCCTGTTTTCAGCATAGCAGGCACCTAACGTTGGCAAACTACAAATATCAAGTAATTTGCTACCTGAATAAGTCATATTTAGAACTAGAATAGTGATGGACTCTTTTATTGTGAGCTAATGCCGTTCAAATATTAGCAAAATGCAGGCGAAAACGTGTATTCTCTAGCAAAAATGACCCACTTTTTGACCCCTGTTCTCAGCAATTAAGGTACCTAATGATATTCAAATGCAAACATATACCTATTGCTACCTAAATTGAGTCTATGTAACTTGATGGGTCTGTAGGTTTCTTAGATTTTAATGTCTGGATTAACCAAAACCGGAGAAAGCCCAATTTGTCCATTTCTTGTACCATAGGGGGTGGCAAAGATGGGTCGATATCTCAAATTGCTCAAGGGTGCCAGCCCGGCACCCGGCAGATTCTTAAAGTGGATACCCTTGGCTACCAGAATCAATTGAGAAAAAAACTATATATGAAAAAAAAAGGTTCAGCCCAAAATCCAGCTTTCTGTGCCGGACTATCTCCCCCCCTCCCATTAAAGAAAAATAAGAATACTAAAACTATCAGAATAAGCAGAAAGTCCACACTTAACTGTAACAAGGAACGGTACTCTGCTGTTAGTGCTGGGTTGAAGTCCTCCGCCAAATGTTTTCCTCTATGCCAACCAGTGCAGAGACCTTAATAACGTTGGTTGCCAAGTGTTTTCAGTTAGTAGACTTCGTCTTAGTTTAATCATGTCTGGATATCATTTAGAACTTTGCCTAAACATGTAGGCCCCAGGAAGTCCGGAGAAGGAGAAAGGGGTTGAGAGACATGGCCCAACTCATTTCCCTTTAAATAGCTGGCCTGTTGGCTGGTAAAGACAGACAGTGGTGAGCGACAGGCATAGAGATAGGGCAGAGGTACATGTATTTGGATCTGAACAGCAATAAATACAATACAATAAATTGGGGTCGTCCACTTGTCGGTTACATACGTTTTGCACGCTCAAAGTATGTGGACACAAGCCACCATGTTGTTTAACTGGTAAAACACTGCCGCCATCTATTGACCAAAATATACAACTTGTATACAACTTGTATGACCTGCTGCCCTCTAGAGTGAAATATCCAAACTACAAATGGAACTAATTCAATGGATGAAGTCAATAATCGAAGTAGATCACCATATTTGACCTCCACTGAGGAGAGAAACCGCATAATACTACCTACTTAAACAGGTACGTATTCCTCTATATCATTTCTATAGTAGTTGTCAAGGAATCAGCTGCATTGCTTATTTCGTCTTAAAGGATAACAGTATTACAAACAGCTTTGTTTTTGTCACAAATACCAATGAGAAAAGTATCATGGTTTAAATAAAGTCATACCTTAAAGATATATTAAAAAAATATTTTCCGCTGTCAAAGGCACGCTAGAAATGTAATTGTTGAATGATCTTGGTCGATTCATATTACCCTAGACACACCTGCTTCTGTATTGTATTGTATTGTATAGTATTGTATTGTATTATATTGCATAGTATAGTATTGTATCGCATCGTATTGTATTGTATTGTATTGTATCGTACTTTATATATTGTATTGTGTCGTATTGTATTGTATGGTATAGTATTGTATCACATCGTATTTTATTGCATTGCATTGTATTGTATTGTACTGTTTTGTATCGTATTGTAATGTATTGTATCGTATCATATTGTATTGTATGGTATTGTATCGTATTGTATTGTATTGGCAAACAAAGGGCTATTTGTAATAGGCAAAGGTCACTCGTCCCCTTTATTCTTCATTTCAGATAGCGCCACCTACCACAAAGGCGGTGACTGTCATGCCTACGTACCTGAAAATGTTTCACATAGCAAGATATAACCAATATGCATTGTGCAGTGGTGCTATGGTCTGAATATGTTCCTAATGTATATAGCGTATTGATCAAAATTATACTCCTTTTAGGCCTAAAGTACCCGTTTTAAAGTAGGAACCACCTAGATCTGAATATAAGGGCTGAACTTCATCAAATCACTAGTTCCTGGTTCATACACGAGTATATATCTCTTTGCTTGTCAGAAATTAGGGGAGGCAAGTTTGACCTAGCAGCTGACCGATAGATGGCGCCACCTGCCACCAATAGCCGGCTGCAATGCTCCCATATCTAAAATATATTCCCCTTGGCGAGTTGTACCATCACACCAAATTTGATGCTTTTGATAGAAATTCTATGTGTCTTAAATATGCTGGACTATATGCTACATGAAGGTTAAGACAGTCACAGTAAGTACACGGAAAGTGTGTAGAGTCTGAAATATGTAAAAATCTCGAATCGAAACTATACTCACAAATCAACCCTATAAGCCACCAAGATATTCAAATTCAAACGTTCTCAATACTTTCGGTTCCATCTCAAGTTCATACATAACAAGGCCCTGGTTTGTTTTATCCTAACTTCGAAACGGTGCTAGTCTAAACATATGTTGGTCTGCTATCATTTCCTGTGATATATGTGCGCCACCTTTTGGGTGTAAGTAAAACAAATTAAATTGTAGAGCCGCGACATAGGAAACTCTTGGTTACAGATACTTTGACTACGTATGAACATATGTATGTATATTTATATATATATATATATATATATATATATATATATATATATATATATATATATATATATATATATACATATATATATATATATATATATATATATATATATATATATATATATATATATATATATATATATATATATTATTAGTTACGCCCTGTTGAAAAGTGCGGTACGGCCTGATATCCACCTGAAGTCATTCATATCCCACGAGGCGGAGCCGAGTGGGATATGGACGACTGAGGGTGGATAGCAGGCCGTACCGCACTTTCCAACAGGGCGTAACAAATTTATCATCAGCTCCCCCCCCCCCCTTACCCGACATAATTTCTGAAGTACAGCAAGCTCTAAGTTCATCCTAAACTTTACTGTGGGAATTGATTACAGGATGTAGGTTATTGTGGCCCACTCAGCCAAAACCTCGCCTTTGCCTTGCTGGTGCCTGCGAGGGCATTCATATTTCCACAATCACCTACCTCCCATGATCAATTCCCATTATATCACAAGGTTTACAAACATGTTTTGGTCAAGTTTTTTTGTTTTAAATGAAGATCTATACTACATTTAGCATGGACAGATTGTTGCACCATTCTGGATGGTGCAACAATCAGAACGTCATAGAACAATAGGATTTACTATTGTTTGAAGCATGTGCATGTGTGACGCTCCCATTGTTGACTAACCTTTGTTGAGTAACCGTATAACATATGCAGTAAACCTGTCAAACCCATAGTGACCATGGCGAAGTGGGATAAAACATTGAAAGTGAGAGCCTCACTTTGAGAGTGGGATAAAACAATGAGAGTGGGAGCCTCAATTTGAGAGTGGGATAAGAAACATTTATCCGGATCCTAACATTGCCATTTATTGAAAGGGAATGAAATACAATCCAGTACCCAACAGCAATTGACCAATCAGCTGCGAGTATCTCTGTGGAGCTGATGATATACATATATATATATATATATATATATATATATATATATATATATATATATATATATATATATATATATATATATATATATATATATATATATATGTATATATATATATATATATATATATATATATATATATATATATATATATATATATATATATATATATATATATATATGGAAATCGAGATATAGAAATGTACATACGAATACCGATATATATTCATCATTATCATAAATCATCATCAACCTATACCGGTACCTTTCAAGGTTAAAGTACAAAACTATACTACAAAACTCCACATCTACAATACATTAATGCGTACATAAAGGTGCATTTAAATATACAGTGTATATATGATTTTTTCATTTTTATACACGAAATTCAGACTTTTAAAGGGTATTTCATTATCAAATATATTTTGAGTGATATACGGGTAAGCTCCCTACCGTTGATAGAATGTCAGGAAAAATGCTTCCGATTGAACCATCTGGACTTTTAACTGACAAATATAATTTCATCAAACTCAATTTGCATATAACAAAACAATTTTAAATTTGTATAATCATACCATCAAAGTTGTGTTCGAATAACTAGAAACAACCTATGTCCTCTAGTAACAATATTGTTTTAAACATACACATCAAGTGGTCTAAAAAGTTGTGATGATATCTCTCTCTATATTATTGAAACTACTTTGGAAAAACCTGGTGCATTTGCGAAATTTCGTGGGCAACAAACTGGTAGAAATAGGATTAAGAACAGATCCAAGTTGTACATACTGTAACTTTTAAACAATAATAATGATACATGCTTTTAAAAAGTGTCCGAAAGCAGTCGAGATGTGGATACCAGTTAACAGGACATTAAAAACATAAATTGACACCCAGATAAATATTGGACACACAGAGAAAATCGTTTTGCTTTAGAACAGCAGATAGCCTCATCAATAGAACTATCTTGGCCACAAAACAGACTGTATACTAAACTAGACAGATAGCTAAAGTGTACAACGTATGGAATGTTAAACTTCATTCCGTCAATTGCAGATAGAGAGAGGAATACATAGCTCTGACAAAACAAATCAATTTAGCAACGTCTAGAATCTACTGTACCTAGAATTACCAAGGTTGAAAAAAAATGGTTCTCGTAACTTGTTTATAGTATCTGCAAGGATTGACAGAAAAGTTGAACAAGAGTCGTAACATTATTTTTCTCTGTCTCTATGTTTTTTGTCTTGAAATGAGTAAATAAATACATTTCATCTAGAAGTTATAAAAGAAGACATATGGTAATAATTGCGTATACACAACATCTTAGTTTTATGAGATAACAACAGCTAACATTAGCAGCTAAGGGAGGAGCTCTCTATGCTCTTTCTAATGATGTCATGATATCAGGACCCACACTTACAATATCAATTTCTAAATATATATAATATATGCCTTAGGCCCAGTACGAAATAAGTGAGAAATCGTCAAATGAAAACTGACATATTTTGCCGGAAATCTCGGAAAATCAAAACGTTTTCATTTGATGATATTTCCATGATTACCGGGCCTACAATACACATAAAAAGAACATATTTCGAACTTTCAAGATATATAAGATCAGTTTCTTAAGCCCAGTAATTACAAAGAAATTGTCGAAAGAAAAATGACATATTTCACCGAGTTCTTGGCAAATCAGCAAATTATTTCTCACGATTTTAAACAAATTTTTTTTAATGAGTAGTATTTTCCTAATAGAAGAAAAATATTATAAAAGTTATGTGAACTTTAGAAAAAACTTAAATTGAAGTTGAAATCATCAGAAAACATTCTGGACAAGGAAAATATATTTACATTGTACTTTGTAGGACTCGAACCCACATTATATCACACATTGTAGGAATTAATCATGGGAGGTCAGTGATTGTGGCAATACCAGTACCCGGCCCAGTCAGCACCCAAAGTTGAGACCATAGGGCAAGGTGTTGGCTACTGACTGAGAGGCACTGGTATTGCCACAATCACCTATCTTTCGTCATCCATTCCTACTACATCACAAGACTTACAAACATGTTTTGCTCATTTTTTTTGCTTTAAATTAGGATCTAAACTAAACTTAGCATGAACCGATTGTTCCATTCTGGATGGTGCAACAATCAGAACGTCATAGCACAACATGATTTACAACTGTTGGAAGCATGACGCTCCCATGTGTTGAGGGAGACGGTTATTATGCTAAATTGTACCATAATTTGCACTTCCGAAAAGCGCAAAGGCCGAGCGGCAGCTTCACTAAATATTTTTACTTTTCTTTGAATGATATTGGCATGGCAAGGAAGAGTGCCCATAGATTCGGAATTCATGATTTTAACTATTTCAAAGCTTTAAATGCTTTCGCAGCTCGATATTTCTGCCTTAATAGGCTTATCCAGGAGGGAGGACTCACCCGGTGCGCCCCTATAGTCTATCTAACTTGAGTTGGCTAACCGCTTTTTCCTCTTTTTTTCCCACAAAAAGTTTGTTTTTGCCTTCCAAACTAGGCAAACCTCTTTGCAGCACTACCGCGTGTATAAACATACTTTTTGTCTCAAATTTTGTCTGTTGATTTTGCTCATTAGGTCCCATGGTAAAATTTGCCCATTGCCTTCTATTGACAAGAGTACAAACACACGAGATCGTCATTGTTGGCAATGAGCTAAAAAGTTGACTTGCAATTGGGGTCGTTAAAACAAATAGTTGTGAATTGGTGGAGGGTAATCTGAATTGGGGGGGGGGCGAAAATTTCTTTTGATCACTATTTTGAGGGGCGGAAGGGAAATGAGGCAGAGGGAGGGGGCATATTCAGAATTTAGGGGGGCGGAGGCAATTTTTTCCCACTCTCCCCAATACCATGCATCGCACGGGGAGATTGATGGTATATATAAAATTGGGAAGAGACCTACAATTTTTAAAATGAGATTTAGAAAGGACACGATCTAAGGATTATTTAAGTAAAGTTTGAAAAAAATGGTAGTAAACTTGGAAATTAATGAGCAAGTATGCGAAACAATAGCCTACGATGGTGCAGGCGTGATAGGCCGCAATATTTTTTTCTTCCGCAGCTTTTCTAGAATACAACCTATTTTTTCCTGCCGGGATTACTGGGATTACTTCCCATAAGGGTCAAATAAAAGGTCCAAAATGCACACCCCTGACCCTGAAATCCAAGATCCGCCGCTGGCATTCCCCTTCAAATGCAGTCAAAAAGTTACGTGACGTCAATATTTACTTGTTCTTCGCGAAAATTTATCGGGAGCTCCATGATATAAACTTGATATTTGTGCAATAACCACACAGTAGGAGTAGCGATTGACCGAAAATATGGCATGAAATTACAACGATTTCAATCTGTTGCAAAATCGTCATTTCGCAACAAATTTCAACTTGAATTAATTGACAAGTAGAATTAATTGTGGCGGTTCTAAAAACTTAAACGGCATTGAAATTGACCCACGGAAAGACCAGTAATTCATTTTAACAGTGTATCAGCAACTGGTGCTAGTGTCGACATTTTCCCCTAGATGTCGCCACTCGTCATTTGGCGGGATTCGATGACGTCATTTCCGTGCCATATTCCGCCGATAGAGAGCGCTATTTGTTGCCTGGTCATCTACGCTCATAACCGTATATAATTTGCCCTTTCGAAAAGGGCAAAGTCTTGGGCGGGAATTTTTTTAAATGCATATGTCTAAGTTGCAATATGTCCAATGACTAAATCTAAGTTTGCCTTTTGCTCTTACCACATGTTATTGTTTTGAAAATTACGTACTCCACATTCGTTTTTTCCCGATTTTCAGTTCTCTGCCTTTGTTGCATGAAATATTCCCTATTGTAGCTGATTTTTCACAAGTTTTATTTTTTCCAATTTCATTTCACATCTTTCATTTTTTAAATTTCCCAAGGCCAAAACGTGAGAACACATACATAGTTTCGTCCCAGGAAAGGCTGATGAGTTGGCATGCTCTCCCGAGCAATCTTTCCCAGATACGCATACAGCCGGCAATGTACGTTCACAATAAAAATAAATTGCTCGCCATTCCGTGGGTCAATATTAATGAAATCTAAATCGTTAGAACCGCAACAATTTATTCCATAGGCTATCAATTCGCTTTAAAAGCGGTTGCAAAATGTAGATTTTGCGACAGCTTGAAATCGTAATAATGAGTATGCCATTTAGTTTAAAGGTCAATCTCTTGGTCAGAACGGAAAAAATGAAATCATCCATAGCTTCGCCCTCGCTTCTTGCCTAATTGCCAGCATTTTATTATTGCCACTCAGGGTCACGGTCAAAGTAATACGGCACGTTGTCATCCGTGACCCAATTACGGCCAGCTGTGACAAGTTCACGTGATGTGATTGTTGCACGTTCAGAAACACGCAACAATCACATTACGTGGGAGCGATCACGCGAGATTCGCCGAGAATCTTAAGCGCATGCGCTCTGCGAGCGAGGTTTCCCCATATCCAGCGTAGTAGACTACCTCGCTCAGGCTTTCGCTCGGTAACACTTTCCCATGGCTATCACCTCAGCCACACAACATCATATAATCTGCATTTATCTGCTCTTATGGCACAGATTCATTGTATGGCTCATCGGCATGGTGGTCAGAACCTGTATACGTTTCCAATAGCTTGGTAACTATTTCTATTTGGTAAGAACAGCGGCAAATGTTCCTCTCCATCAAGTCACGTGACCATGGTACGTACCCAAAAGTGTGATATATTGTCGTATATACCAGTAGCACGTGACCTGATGGAAAGGAACATTTACAGCCGTTCCAACCAAATAGGCAAAGTAACAAAGCAATGGAAAACGTGTGTAGGTTCAGACCACCATGCTGAACAAGTATAGATCATCTACACAGAATCTGTACCAATAAGATGAGATAAATGCAGATTGTATGATGTTTTTCGGCTGAGGCGGTAGCTTTTGTATAATAATCTCCTCCCTTAACAATGGGAGCGTCACACATTCACATGCTTCCAACAATAGTAAATCATATTATTCTATGACGTTCTAATTGTTGCACCATCCTGAATTTCGCAACAATCTGCTAATGCTAAGTTTAGCCTAGATCTTCATTTAAAGCAAAACACCTGACCAGAATATGTATGTAAGTTATTTTTACTTCAAACCTAGTTATCGCAAAATTTAAGCTCCTCACTAATCGGCCTGCAAAGCCACAGCATAAGACTTTCAGCCGTTTCAGAGGAGATAGAGTCGCAAAATTTGCAACTTGGTATTAATATGATAATAATGCTAATACTAATACTACTACTACTACTACTAATAATAATAATAATAATAATAATAATAATAATAATAATAATAATATTAATAATTATGATAATATTAATAATACTAATGATAATGATCATTATCATTAGTATTATTAATATTATTATTATTATTATTATTATTTTTATTATTATTATTATCATTAGTATTATTATTATTATTATTATTATTATTATTATTATTATTATTATTATCACACGTAATTATACTAGAAATAACAACGACAACAACACTACCGCTACTACTACCACTAGTACTAAAACTACAGCTTCTACTACTAATAATAATGATGATAATAGTAATAAAACATTTGAAATTGCTCCCTCTCCACCATAAATGTTCAACAATTTGTCAATATATATATGTTAATGGTCCACGTAGTCAAATATACACCTCTTGATATAGAAATGTTTTCAGGTGGGTCTATAAGTTTTGCACACTCTCAGTAGCCGTGATCTTGTCTGGGAGATAAGACACAATTCAAGGTGTGCTCTGCTGCAAGCCTTTCAAACTAGTGCGTGGTATTTGCAATATATTGTATTGTATGTTTTATTGACTGCGCATCTGCGCAAACGTTTTCAGTCAAAAATTTTAAACATAAAAGGTAGCATAAAGTAGCATAATAACAAAATAAAGACTGAGTACAGGAAACTTATACATTTGAGCAGATATACATTCAAAGAATGTCATTACTAATCCGCTCTAATAATATTTTCAGTCAAAAATTCGAACATAAAAGGTAACATAAAGAAGCATAATAACTAAACAAAATAAAGACTGAGTACAGGAATCTTATACATTTGAGCAGATATACATTCAAAGAATGTCATTACTAATCCGCTCTAATAATATTTTCAGTCAAAAATTCGAACATAAAAGGTAACATAAAGAAGCATAATAACTAAACAAAATAAAGACTGAGTACAGGAATCTTATACATTTGAGCAGATATACATTCAAAGAATGTCATTACTAATCTACTCTAATAATATTTATATGCTAGATTGTGAGTCAAAAATAGAGTATGCATCTCATTTACAAACAGTTTTAAGGTTGCTCATGAGTCAGGAAGTTCCACTTAAGGTGTATCCGTCCGGATTACGTCAAGTGGAGTCGGTTACACTGGCTCACCTAGTTATCTTTCAAGCGTCACTCTTCTATACATGTCGGAAATATGTTTAGTGAAAATAGACCATAGTGCAAACATTCCATCAAAACTGACGTCGTCAGGTTGTTTGCCCATGAGGAAAAAGAAGATTTCCGCTGGTCTATTGGTGCATTCTATAACTTTAGGGTTACACTTATCTCTTATCTCAACAAACATGTGTCTCCTATCTTCCTCAAAGAAAGGGCACTGCATAACGATGTGCTTGATATTTCCTTCGATTCCAAGGTCACACTTTTCGCAGAATCTGCTCGCTAGGGATGACTTTTTCATTCTTATATCTGTTGCTTTCAAGAGACTTGTGTCACACACGAGGCGTGCCATAACTTCGCATTGTTTCATGAGTTCGTGTGATACGTCTGAAACAACCCACCATGTCAAATAGTATGGTTTGTCTATGATTTGGAAGATTAATTTCTCCTTAGTGAGTTGATTCTTGAAAAGTGTGACTTCCTCATCCTCCATTTTCCAGGCATTTTCCGTGAGACATACTTGCTCCATGTTTTTGCTGCTCCAATGTAGAGTCCTTGTGCTTGACCATATTACCACAATAGTGTAAGACACCTGAGCATTTGATCCTGTTTGTTTTTCTGCATTTCGACCACAGCATTATTTCATTTATCATCAGTTTTTTTCTGCCGGTAACACACCTGCACATCTAATACTGTTGAGAAATGTGATTTTCCAATTTGCATTTTGACCACAGTGTTATTTCATTTATCATCAGTTTTTCTCTGCCAGTAACACACTTGAACACTTGATCCTGTTTGGAATTGTGATTTTTCAGTCTGCATTTTAACCACAGTATTATTTCATTTATCATCCGTTTTTTTCTGTCAGTACACACTTGAACAATTGATACTGTTTGGAATTGTCATTGCCTATGCTGCATCTTGACCACAGTATTATGTCATTTATCATGTGGTTTTACCGACAGTAACACATTTGATCAAATGATCCTGTCTGGCATTGGAATGTTCATGTCTGTATTTTTTATCAGTTTTTTTGCCATATCACAGCTAGATTATCTGTTGTTGACAATGGAAAAAATACTGCCTTTTATGATGAACAGAATCCTTACCTTTGTTGGAACAGGATATCCGCAACAGCACGAAACATCACATACTAGTGTTATGTTTTTTCGAGCTGAAAAACTGGACAAAACTGCCCCATCCTGTCTCTGTTTATTCTGAATTATTCTCCTTCCTCCGAAATATGTGTGTATGAAGTGTAGCAGGTTCGTATTGCCTTGTAAAATCGTTGTCTGTCTGCTCCAGCTTAGAATGGCATAATATACAACTAAGGGGTTTGAATACACACCTTTTGTCAGATTTGTCATAGTTATAGCAACGTCGGACTCTCTGGTGATACAAAGACGTCGTTTTATATTGTCTGGCCAAAAATATGAAATAGACCTGAAACAATTTTAACACAGCCAGGTTCAGTTAATGTTGTCATAATCAGTCTGATATATCAAGTTTGCTAATCATCCAAGCAATTATTTCATTTAGAAAGGATGCTTCCCTCTCTGGAAATAAGAAATTTCACAATTGTCTCTTTGATTTCGATAATCAGGGTTGATCTTTCTCACACATATACGGATAAGCAACTGAACAAAATCTATCTGCCAATAAATAGTTAAGTGACTTGGATATGCGTGCACAATTTTGGTTCACCCCACCATTAGGTTCACTTGGGTAGAACATAGGGCCAGGATAGCCAGGGTCATTCTTATTCGCAACGACATGTCCAGTTTCTGTGCATCTCCACACACCCTCTACGTCAGAATCACTTACTCCAAGCCAGATGAATGACAAGCTTTCTGAAAATTAGATGAAAATATTTTGAAAATCGTTATTTTTTTCATTATTTTCGAGCGACCTCTATATCAGAATCACTTGCTCGTGGTCTGCATTTTCTGTAAATTGAATAAGTATAGCGATGAACGGGAACAGCAGCAGCAAGTTCAATTAAGAATATAATAGAGACGGGGATTTTACAGCGCTATTTTAGAGCGCTATTATCGCTATCTTATTGTTCCCGCTATTCTTAAGTGATTTACAGTATTTTCGACCAACCTCTATATCAGAACAAGTTGCTACAGGTTAGACGATTGATTGATTTTCTGGAATTAAGGTAAAAAACCCATTGAGGTTAAGGTTAGATTCTTCTTTTTTTTTTTAAATTCGCTATGGTCATTATCTTTATTTTACGAGTATCTTTGATTTGAATGTTATTTCACTTTTTATTGCAAAGTAATGAGCAGTCTATCTCGCAACGTGTGCTTTGTCATATGACTATCCTTAATATTGACGGGAAAGAATTCATCCAAAATCGATTAGTTCAGTCCCAGGGAAATTGATTCATACGCAAACGTAAAACTTTCTTTCAATCTCAAATTGCACACTTTTATCGGGTGTTCATTGCAGACGTTATGATAGAATCAAAGACAAATACATTTTTAAAAAGGTGCCAGTTCTTACAATAACATATAATCTATTTAAACTAAATTTGGAGTTGATCATCACATCTGTTGAGAGAGATTGTTATTCAAATTGATTTTACATTAATGTCAGTAAACAGTGATGACTTAACTGCAAAGGAAATGTGTACACATCTACATTACAAAGATAGTCTTTCTGTCGGATATTTAGATACAGGCATTGGTGATATCTCTTTGCCTTGGTCATAATTCTAATTGTTCTCATAGCATAGCTGAGATAAGGCATTAAATTGAGGCGTAATCGATAATATACATTTTTGTCGTCCAATACACACATTTGTTACTTATATATATTATCATTTTCTTAAAGATCTCGTTGGGCGTGAGTCAATCTTTTGACTTATCTAGTGCATTTTTTTTTTATTAAAGGCACACGTACTCATAAAATAGCACATGAACAATCATGATAGGTGACACCTTGGTCATTGATATAGAAACAAACAAAATATGCTTTTATTAGCTTGCGTCAATTTCTGTATTTTAAATTTGACTACAATTTTGATTACATGAATAAAAAACATCTTTCATGAGCAACAATTAAAATATAACATATATTTCGTGATGAATGAAATCTCTAAGGATTGGATATCAGTAGTGGAGATACTAGAACTGTGGATCGTTTTTGCTTTAATGTTGATTTTCCTGTCTGTCAATCCTTGCCATCATTTCACACTGAATATATATTTTTTTATAACTGGTAGTACATCGGGTTTGGACTATCTTGTTTAAAATAAATAATTGAATACACCAATGTACATTGAATACATTTAATTCCTGTTATAAATGTGCGGCAAAACCAGACATTTTTATCAGACCACATTCCCTACTGCCTCTGAATATTTTGGTTTAGACAAGCCGACACATTCGTGATATCGCAGTTAAAGATATTAAAGAAATTCATCAATATGAGCTCCTAACTATCGTAACATATATCAGGGCATGACCTGGCAACTGGGAGGTGATGGTCGACTTGTACAATTATCAAATCTCAAACAGTGAACTTACCGGTACTTGAACGTATGTAGTCACGTATGGCATGGAATTCAGTCAGAATTTCAGGACAGGAAAGGTATGCTCCTTGAGTCTTGCAAGCAGCCACTGCATCTGTCCAGTTCTTAGGATCAGGCATCAGCCGATAAGAGGAGGTCGTGTTAGGCAGGTGTACGAAGTCTGGCCCCCATGCAAATCAAATGCAAAATAACATGATAACGTTGGGAAGTAAAACTTAGTGAATCAAAACCCAACATGCAGGAAAACTAACATTCTGAAGAAAAAGTCGGTAAAATGTTTGGACAACATGTTGGTAACAGTATAACATTGATAGGAAAACATAATGTTAACATTATAACACTGAACCGCGCTGACAGACATGAATGTTAGTAAGAACAGTGTATATATATATATATATATATATATATATATATATATATATATATATATATATATATATATATATATATATATATATATATATATATATATATATAGTGATTTCTGTTTCTGATGACAGTGAAACTCATTCAAATGCAGAATAGCATGAAAATAATGAGTAAGAATGCTCAGTGACACTACACTAGAAATGCAGGATAACTAAGTAACAGTGGGCAGCATTACTAGTTGAACCTAAAATCAAAATGAAGGATAGAATGATAATTTTGGGGATAAATACTCCATGTGACTAAAATCATTTAGTCTCATGATGATAAAACAATTTAGGAAAAAATACTCAATGAAAATAAAATCAAATTCCAATATTGAATAATACAATAACATAGGGTACATATACTCATCAGTCTATAAGTTAAGGTAGGTTCATTGGAAAGGTTATTTTTAATTCTTGGATACATAATGGATACAACACAATTTTGGATGAGGAATTCATAAAATATGTTTCCAATTTCTTTTCTCAACATTTTCAGGCTCAATATCAAAGGTCATTCTTTGAAATATCTAGAATGAAATGAAATATGAAGCATTGGAAATTACGTATTATTAAACGTGAATTTCAGGTAAATTACATTCATTTGGTATAATGCATCCTACATAAAATATGATTCATTCAATGTCAAAAGTTAATGTCAAAGGTCGATATGAAGATAAATTTCCAGCTTTATACGAAAACAGACGCAGCAACAGATATCTTGATGACATTGGGTAGCGAAGCAAAACGCAGGATAACATAATAGCATTGAGAAAAAAATATTCAGTGAAAATGAAATCGATATGCAGGATAACATGAGAACATAGGATTCAAATACTGGGTGAAACGAACATTAAAATCCAGGATAGCATTAAGACTTTGGGGAGGAAAGCCCGTGCACTCAGACATCCACACATATCCACATGGACGTACACACTAACTCACACACACACGTGCACATACATGAACGCACACAAACACATACATGCACATATACGTACGCAAACAAACACATACATGCACATATACGTACACACACATTCACATAGACGTACACACACACACACGTGCAAAGACGAACAGACACAAACACGTGTAAAGACGTGTACATATAAACACATGCTTACATTCAATGTCCTCGCTCTTAGAAGAGCCAGTTCCAGCAACGTTTGCCTCAACCTTAGATATAAAAAAAGAAACAAGTTAGTTTTTTTAAACATTTTACCTCATGGATGTAATAGACTTATGAGCTGTAATAGCAAATAGCAAAATATCTTAAACGAGTTCTAGGTCGGAACGAATTTGCTTGGGAATGATACACATTGATATATACTCTTATGATCAGAGAAAAATGCCTACAATTTCCGAGATATGTTTGTTGGTTTTGTCTTGCCCGATTTGTAAAGGAATCAATTGGTCGATTTGTTAATTGTCATGATAGTGATGGCCTGATTTGACAAAATGAATATATGGCAATCGGAACAGATACAAAGCTAGGGAGGTCACCTTGGAAGCTTGCCAACTTAGTAGCTCTGCATTGAAACATTTCGAGCATTATTTTTGCTTACCTGATAGTACATGGCTCCTTGTTCCTGTGAAACGTCATTACAGGAGTCCGCGATCTTGCTTGAAAGCTGACATTGTTTGCTGTTTTTGTTATAAGTGAAGGAGCGACATTTAGGGTTGACATCGCACTTTGCACCACATTCCACGGTTGATATGCCGGTTACTGGTCCTCCAATATTACCATCAGAAAATGCCTTGTCTTTTCCGCATGGCATATAAAAGTTTTGATCTGCACGTGCTAGACCAAACATCATCAAAGTGGATGTCGTAAGCAAACGTTTGCAGTTCATGTTTGCATACGAAATAAGCTAAAATAGACAGCAATGACTTCATGCAATAGGCGCTTACCAGATTAATGTTAGAAAATATTCCTTTAGAAAAAAAATTGATATGATAAGATGATTATAAAGATGATCCTACCAGAAAAATAGATTTGAAACAAAAAGTTCCCCGAACGGCTTTTATCAAGTGCCAAATCGCCAAAAGCCAAGTTAGCACGAGATGTTGCTATCGTGTATGTTTGAGATCTGTCTGTTCATCGACTGCGCGAAAAAATCATTTGTACTGCTATAGCTGCATAGAAGGAGGGCTTTCATCACTTTGGTATGAGCATGCGCACACTTAACTCATTAAGGCTTAGAGCGCTGATGCACTTTTTCGGCCAGAACTGAAGTTCGGAAAATATTTGAGAATGGAATATTATCCAGAACGTTATCCAGAACGTTTTTTTTATTACAAATCTTAAGTATCATATGTCCAACCAGGATGTAACTCAAAAATTTGATTTCTGGATATAATAACAAAGCTAGAGGTGCTATGACTACCCTAGACAATAACCTCAAAGATGAAGTTCATAAAGTCATTAAGGATGAGGATTGTAACTTTCTGTTGATAGATATGGAGGTTTGATGTTGCAAAGATATTTTTGAGTTAACGCTACTACAGGCGATTCTTGCTTCTTTGAAAACATGTTCAACCTAATTGAGTCATTTGATACAAATACTTACATATTTAAAGGAGACTAGAACCTAATGTTAAATTTTGAAATAGACACACTCAACTTTAAAGCATTGCACTGACACTGTCAAGCAATTCATAACAGACAAAAAAAATATTAGACATTTCGAGAGTTGAAAATAAAAATGCTAGGAAATACATGTGGCATAACCTGAATCAATAAGAATGTAGTCACCTGGATTTATGTTATATCAGAAAATCTGTTACCCTTTCTTTGATACAAAGAATTATTCCAATTACAGATATGATCATGCACTAGTAGCTTTAAAACTTTTAAATAAATTGAAAATGGGGCTAGGATTTTGGAAAATAAATAACTCGTTGCTACACAACACTGTATTTGTGATCAGAATCAATGATGAAATCATACTAAATATTCAAACGTATGCTTGCTCCCCCTACGGGTCAGATTTACTATACCATATAAATAATCTTGATTTTATGATTGACATTGATGTTTTTTTCGATGTATTGTCAGCGCAACAGAGAGGATTTAAAAAAATAATAAAGCAAATAATAAAGCACCCTTGACAAGGAGGAAAATAAACAGGTTAGAGCAATGGACTTAAGACAATTTAGAAAATGTAGGTCAACTGGTAAATGTTTCATATTTGTTTGGTTATATTGGAAAAAGAGTTACTAGAATTTATAAAAACTGACACTTTTCAGGCTATGCCCTAGGTAAATATAAGTTTACATTGTTCTATTTTAGTTTTACATAATACTACAAATATCAATAATTATGTAATGTGCATTTGCCAAATGTAGGCGATATTTTGCATTCTATTGAATCTAATCACTCTGTATATCTTAAAGGTTGGGGTTTTCAAAATGGAACCTTTTCCCTCTTCTAGGTCGAACGATCATTATATCCCGTCAGACCCATACTTCTATTTGCTGCTGCTCTGCTTGTACGTAGGATGGATTGGTTACCTTCATATACATATGCAATAGCATAAAACTGATAGTTCAGCAATAGTAATGCAGGTCATGTTACCGTTTCTGTTTATACGATGGCAGGTGCAAAACCAGTACTTGAAGAGGTAGTCCAAGTGCAAGAGATGTCTACATCATGATAGGTAAGTACTTTGAACACATAATAGATATAAGATGCTCTCTCTCTCTCTCTCTCTCTCTCTCTCTCTCTCTCTCTCTCTCTCTCTCTCTCTCTAGAAGATAAGAGAACACCAACAAGTGGTTATGGAGAAATTTACCAACCATTGGTCAACACGTGCTGCCCTGAGTTCTTATCCAGTGCCTCCAAATGATCTCTACTAGGCTTGTTCTACTTCTATTGCTTTGTCATAAGAGGGGCTTCTCTGAATCACTTCAATTAAAGCCTTAAACTGATAGTCTTAGTGTCAATTGCGTTGCTGTGTCAGTGTTTTTTTTTTATTTTTTTGAATTTGAATTTTGTTTTTCGTCACATTTATGCCAATTGTGGCTAATTCGTGACTAGCCAGTTGTAGGTAGTGTAGGAAATCGGAGTATCCAGTAAAAACCACCGCCTAGCCCCAAGTCACTGGCAACTTTCTCACATGCCCAGGCCGGGATTCAAACCCAGCCAGTGGTGAGAGACAGCGTGCGGTCAGTGGCGGCGCCTTAGACCACACGGCCGTCAGAGCAGATGTGTCATTGTCAGTCAGATAAGGATCTTTGATAATTGGCATTCTGTATCAACAGTGGATGCATCGAAGAATGCGAAGAAGTCTTTATAGCCAGGTGGATCTTTATGACAGGTAACCTTAATTGCAGAGAATATAGTAGCCATCTATTGGTGCTTTGCAGAAACAGTTGCATAAAATGTTACAGTGTCCAGAAATGGCATCAAAATGTAATTGTTTAATGTTTGTTTGGCTATTTTGGAAATGAGAGTTATTTTATGGAAACTGGAAAGAGGCATTGGTATAAAAGGCTGAGTATAATAAGTCTTTGCCCTAGGTAACTAAATGTTTGCATTGTTTTGTTTTTATTTTTGATGATACTTTGAACAAATATCAATACATATGTAATGTGCATCGGTCTCTGCCTAATTCGCTATATTTGGGACACGCGTCATATATGTGTTCTACAGTATCTCCTTGAGGCATCCTCACGGTTGATAAACAGCCTACTCGAGGTATTACAATCACGTCCTTGGAGGTTGTCTGCTTCAATTGCCGTATGCTGTAAAGGCTGATGACTTCATGTTGGGCGCTGACCAAAAAACGATCTTTATCATTGCATTATAATAAACATTTGCACTTTTGTGATACATGAAGTAAACAGACAAAATAACTAAAGTGATAAAGTTGAGAATACTGTCAAGGAAATGTACAGTTAAATGGGAGTAGGTGCTTATTTATATATATATATATATATATATATATATATATATATATATATATATATATATATATATATATATATATATATATATATATATATATATATATATATATACATATATATATATATATATATATATATATATATATATATATATATATATATATATATATATATATATATGTATACATATATATATATATATATATATATATATATATATATATATATATATATATTTATATATATATATATATATATATATATATATATATATATATATATATATATATATATATATATATATATATATATATATATATATATATATATATATAAATAAATATATATATATATATATATATATATATATATATATATATATATATATATATATATATATATATATATATATATATATATATATATATATAATTATATATATATATATATTTATATATATATATATATATATATATATATATATATATATTTATATATATATATATATATATATATATATATATATATATATATATATATATATATATATATATATATATATATATATATATATATATATATATATTTATATTAATATATATATATATATATATATATATATATATATAAATGTATATATATACATACAGTCAAACCTGCGAATAAATACTGCCCTTGGAAAGTAAAAAAACGGTCTTTGTTCACGGGTGGGCTTTGTTCGGGGGATGATTACTTATGCTATGTTCATAAGACTATGTTCATAGACTGCATACTCTTTTTCACTTTTTTTATCTGTTTCAAGATAAATCACAAATTGGTGGGTAAAATGTAAAGAGGACTAAAATGTATCTGATTAAAAGGTTTATTGATATCACATATCATATTTCATAATACCACAAATAAAGGTAAAGCTAGGAAAAGCAGCACATGTCGTGGCAGTTATCATATATATGAGCATTCAGAATCAGAAAGTTATACTCATTCAGAATGAGAAAGATATACATATACATGTACTTGGGAACCTGGGTTTCTCCAACTCCAAAGTCCTCGACTATCTTACGAGCACTTCTGCTCTTATTGTTGAGCTCTATTACCTTTGCTCTTTCTACCAAGGTAAGAAACTTCCTTTTAGGTGGCATCTCTACCTGGGTTTTCAACCGTACTGCACAAAACCTCAGAGCAAACTAAAGACATGTGACCTCATTTTTCATCAAGACAAAGGATGACAAAATTGCAATTGAACATAAGCTGGCTTGGGTTTAATTTAACTTACACAGGTTCCCACCCAGGCTTGGGTTAAATTACAATCGTACCCCATTGCTGCATGTGTGTGCGTGTGGTATGTATCCCTTTAATCCCCTAACAAAAAGGTAGTGGTTATGACTTACTGAAAATCAGGATGAGAAATTTCTGTCAACAAAGAGACTTGGAAATGTCTATTTCTGAAAGTGGTCCTTGTTCACAGGTGAAACATGGGCTTTGGAAAGAAAAAAGGCGGTACTGCAGTATCTTATGTATGAGTTTAAGCAAATACCAGTTTTGCAGCTTGCACTTGGACTACCTGTTCAAATACCGGTTTTGCACCTGCCATCGTATAAACAGAAACGGTAACATGACCTGCATTACTATTACTGCAGATTGCATATATATATATATGAAGGTAACCAATCAATTTCACGTACAAGCAGATCAGCAGCAAATATAATTATGGGTCTAACGGGGTATAATGATCGTTAGACCTAGAAGAGGGAAAAGGTTCCATTTCAAAATCCCACACTTAAAGATATACAGAGTGATCAGATACAATCGAATGCAAAATATCGCCTATATGAGGCAAATGCACATTACATAATTATTGATATTTGTTTAAAGTATTATGTAAAACTAAAATAGAATAATGCAAACTTATAGTTACCTAGGGCAAAGCCTGAAAAATGTCAGTTTTCAACATAAATGCCTCTTTCTAGTTTTTTTTAAATAACTCTTTTTCCAATATAGCCAAACAAATATGAAACATTTACCAGTGGATGCCATTTCTGGACACTGAGACCTGCATTTTTTATTTGTCTAACGTTCATTGCTCTAACCTGTTTGTTTTCCTCCTTGTCAGAGGTGCTTATTATTTGCCTTATTATTTTTTCAAATCCTCCCTGTTGCGCTGACAATACATCGAAAAAATCGAAGAAAAAAGATCAATGTCAATCATAAAATCAGGATTATTTATATAGTATAGTAAATACGACCCGTAGGGGGAGCAAGCATACGTTTGAATATTTAGTATGATTTCATCATTGATTCTGTTCATAAATACAGTGCCCTGTAGCAACGAGTTATTTATTTTCCAAAATCCTAGCCCCATTTTCAATTTATTCAAAACAGTTTTAAAGCTTCTAGTGCATGATCATATCTGTTATTGGAGTAATTCCTTGTATTAAAGAAAGGGTAACATATTTCATGATATAACGTAAATCTAGGTGACTACATTCTTATTGATTCAGATTATGCCACATGTATTTCCTAGCATTTTTATTTTCAATTCTCGAAATGTCTAATATTTTTTTGCCTGTTATGAATTGCTTGACAGTGTCAGTGCAATGCTTTAAAGTTGAGTGTGTCTATTTCAAAATTTAACATTAGGTTTTAGTCTCCTGTAAATATGTTATCATTCGTATCAAATGAGTCAATTTGGTTGAACATGTCTTCAAAGAAGCATGGATCGCCTGTAGTAGCGGTTAACTCAAAAAATCTTTGCAACATCTGAAAGCTCAATTTCTATCAACAGAAATGTATCATCCTCATACTTAATGACTTTATGAACTTCATGTTGGAGGTTATTGTCTAGGGTAGTGATAGCACCTCTAGCTTTGCTATTATATCAAGAAATCAAAATTCTTGAGTAACATCCTGGTTGGACACATGATACTTAAGATTTGTAATAAAGAATAACGTTTTGGATAATATTCCGTCCTCAAATATTTTCCGAACATCAGTTCTGGCCGCTAAAGTGCATCAGCGCTGTAAGCCTTGATGAGTTAAGTGTGCGCATGCTCATACCAAAGTAATGAAAGCCCTCCTCCTATGCAGCTATAGCAGTACAAATGATTTTCTCGTGTAGTCGATGAACAGACAGATCTCAAACATACACGATAGCAACAGCTCGTGCTAACTTGGCTTTTTGGCGATTTGGCACGTGATAAAAGCCGTTTGAGGAACTTTTTTGTTTCAAATTCATTTTTCTGGTAGGATCATCGTTATAATCATCTTATCATATCAATTTATTTTCTAAAGAAATGTTTTCTAACATAAATCTGGTTGGCGCCTAATACGTGAAGTCATTGCTGTCTATTTTAGCTTATTTCATATGCAAAAATGAACTGCAAACATTTGCTTACGACAGCCACTTTGATGATTTTTGGTCTAGCACGTGCAGATCAAAAATTCTATATGCCATGCGGAAAAGACGGGGCATTTTCTGATGGTAGTATTGGAGGACCAGTAACCGGCATATCAACTGTGAAATGTGGTGCGAAGTGCGATGCTGACCCTAACTGTCGATCCTTCACTTATAACAAAAACAGCAAACAATGTCAGCTTTCAAGCAAGATCGTGGACTCCTGTAATGACGTTTCACAGAAACAAGGAGCCATGTACTATCAGGTAAGCAAAAGTAATGCTCAAAATGTTTCACTGCAGAACTACTTTAAGTTGGCAAGCTTCCAAGGTTGCCTCCGTAGCTTTGTATCTGTTCCAATTGCAATACATTCATTTTGTCAAATCGGGCCATCACTATCATGATAATTAACAAATTGACCAATAGATTACCTTACAAATCAGGCAAGAGAAAAACCAACAAACATATCTAGGAAATTGTAGGCATTTTTCTCTGATAATAAGTATATATCAAAATGTATCATTCCAATCAAATTCGTTCCGACCTAGAACTATTTAAAGATATCATACTATTACAGCTTATAATTATACTACATCCATGTGATAAAATGTTTAAAAAACATGTTTCTTTTTTATATTTAAGGTTGGGGCAAAGGATGCTGGCATTGGCTCTCCTAAGAGCGAGGACATTGACTGTAAGTATGTTTTTGAATGGTACGTCTATACACGTGTTTGTGTCTGTTCGTCTTTGCACGTGTGTGTGTACGTCTATGTGACTGTGTGTGTACGTATATGCATGTGCATGTATGTGTTTGTGTGCGTACGTGTATGTGCACGTGTGTGTGTGTGTGTGTGTGTGTGTGTGTGTGTGTGTGTGTGAGTGAGTGTGTACGTCCATGTGGATACGTGTGGATGTCTGAGTCCACGTCCCTGTGCGTGTGTGTGTCGTCATCGTGCTATTGCAAGACCGTTGTAACAGCACTTTAGAGACTGTCGTAAGACTCCTGTGACTGGCAGCGTTTGAAAAACACAAAAACACGTACGATAAACCAAGACCACTTCCAATCAGTTCTTTTTATCTGATTTTTCATTTTGATATGTTTCACTGAGTATTCCTTCCTTAGGTTTTCATGTAATCCTAGTCTGGAGGATTCGCTACTAGGGTGTGCAAAATTTGGTGCATAGTTGTTTTCAATGGATTCTGCCTCTGAAGGGGGTCTAGATCAATAATCCATCGGGTGACACTCTGTCACCCTTGAGGAATTTGAGAAATCCAAGATGGCCGCCAAAATGGCCGCCAAATCAAGAAAATGACTATATCTCATTTGATTTTTGGCCTAAGAAAGAAATTCTTTCATCTTGTCCTAGGTTTTAGGGGCCAAGGAGTTCATTGGTGCTGACAGAAGTTACATTTGATAACTAGGTCATAGGGTTTTTTCAATATGGCTGCCAAAATTGCCTGCGATAGCAGGAAAATGACCGTAACTCAATTGTTTTTTGACATAGATCAATACCTTTTGCATGTACACATGGGTTATAAAGGCCAAGAACCTCATTGGTGCTGGTTGAATATATAAAAAGGTTATCATAAATTCAAAATGGCTGCCAAGATGACAGTCAAATTAGGTAAACCACAGGTGTCAAACGTACCATATGCGACTTATATAGCATACATACTGACAGATTAATCCAAAGTTCCACAGCAATTAAAAGCAAGTGTTACAGATATTTCAACATCTAAATATCAACAAATTATCTAAAGAATTGCATCTTTTGAAGATTGCTTTTGATAATTGATAGGTTAAAACATAGATAAGAGATAGAAATGCATGAATGGCATCTTCTGGATTTTGTACCATCATATTGTAGTACTATCTATGGGTTTATGTCACATATGGAATCTTTATTCCACTCCTATCCTTCTCTGTATGGACTAACTGTTCTTTGATTGAAGCAGCCTTGTTCTCCATTGCATCTACATAAAATTGAACATCCAAGATGTGCAGCTGCACCGCATCGAAGAATAGGGTTGGTCAGTTGCACACAAGCACTGTGTTATCTTTAGAATGACAGATGGTGCAAATTGCTGATCATGAGGTATGGTTTTGGGCTGTAAGGATTTGAAATGATCATATTCCAACCAGACATAGTCATATGAACCCATGTCAGGAGGATCAGTGTTAAGTGCTGTTTGCCAGATTGTAGCCTGTAAATGGGCTCTTTTCACATTTTCTTCAAATGCCATAGAAGACGGAGGTAAATATTGTAGTTCAGGCTGAATGCATACCCCTTTCCTGAGCATCTTTGCACCCCAAACTCTGTAAAGAACATCAGACTTCACGTCTCCTGGTCTAATTGTTGTGCTATAGCAGGCTGCAACGTAGGATGTCACCTCCTTGATGATTTCCCCCATGTCCGAATCTGTATTGCAAATAATGTGGAATTGATACCTGATGCAGAACCTTAACAGCTTTGACCTTGCCTATACCAAAGTATGCCCCAACTTTGTCACATCCTATTAAGGGGTGTGCTGCAATTGAATTGGGTACAATAGCAAGGTGCTTCTTGACTGTCTCACCAATATTCACAGAAACCTTGTGAGGACTTGTAGGTTCCATGGTAACTGTTGAACATGATGGTGCATAGTAGTTGTGCATAAGCAGGACAAGGACATCTGTTTCTGCAATAAATGGAACTGTGAGGGACTATGCCAATGTGTTTGTGAGGTTTGCTCTAGAAAAGGTGGAACATGTTCATAACTCTATTTTGGTTTTGATAGATACCAAGAGTATAGCGTTAAAAGTGGTACTAGATCATCCAGGTCCACAAAATCATCGAGACAGTACAGATTGGCACTAAAAATTCCACTGCCTCCCCACACTGTTAAACTGTCCTATCCACACAGAATTGATAAAGACTGTTCAGGATAAGAACCACCCAACATTTGCTGTTACCATATAGGGAAAGATACCATTCCATAAGAAGTCAAGGATGGTACAGTCTAAAAGTGCCATAACCTCTGAACCACCCATAAAGAGGCAGATGTCAGCAGATGATAAAGCTAGTTGCTGCTGGTGCGAATGTGATCAGGTTTTCTCTGCTGCTAAAGATGTCTGAGTCCTGCATACATGCAGTAATACCATGATATACTGACCATGTTCATTCAACAGTTATCATAAAACCTACAGGACCTCACAGGGTTTCAGTAAATACTGGAGAGATGGTCAAAGAGTACCTTGCCATTGTACCAAATTCAATTGTAGCACACCCCTTAACAGGATATGAAAAAGTTGGAGCATACTTTGGTATATATAGGCAAGGTTGAAGTTGTTAAGATTCTTGAAACAGAGTCCCAATTCCACCATATTTGAATACAGATTCAAACAAGGGGGAAATCATCAAGGAGGCAACATCCTATATTGCAGCCTGCTATAGCACTACAATTAGACCAGGAGACATGATGTCTGTTGGTTAAATTCTTTTGGTTGCTAAGATGGTAAGGAAAGATGTATGCATTCAATCTAAACTATAACATTCACTTCCGATTTAACTGGCATTTAAGGAAAATGTGAAAAAAACATCTGCAGGCTACAATCTGGCATCCAGTGTTCAACACGGATCTCCCTGACATGGATTCAAGTGACTTTGGCTGGGTGAAAGATGATAGTTTCAAATCCTTACAGACCAAAACCATACCTCATGATCAGCACTTTTGCACCACCCTTTGTTCTATAGATAATACATTGCTTGTGTGCAAATGGTCAACCTTATCCATCAATGCCATGCAGGCTGCTTCAATCATATTACAGAGTCCAGATAGAGAAGAACAGGAGTTTAATGAAGATTCCAATGGTGATACTGACACATAGATAGTACTACAATATGATGGTACAAAATATAGAAGATATAGGTGGGACTCACCACACATAAAAACATTTCATTCATGCATTTGTATTTCTTATCTATGTTTAACCCATCAATTATCAAAAGCAGTCTTCAAAAGATGCAATATTTTACATGATTTGCTGATATTTAGATGTTGAAGTATCTGAAACATTTAATTTTCATTGCTGTGGAACTTTGGATAAATCTGTCAGTATGTATGCTATATCAGTCACACACAGTACGTTTGACACCTGTGGTTTACCTAATTTGGCAGCCATTTTGAATTTATGATAATCTTAATATGTCTTTAACCAGCACCAATGAGGTTCTTGGCCTTTATAACCCATGTGTACATGCAAAAGGTATTGATCCATGTCAAAAAACAATTGAGTTACGGTCATTTTCCTGCTATCGCGGCCGTTTTGGCAGCCATATTGAAAAACCCTATGATCTAGTTATCAAATGTAACTTCTGTCAGCACAAATGAACTCCTTGGCCCCTAAAACCTAGGACAAGATGAAAAAAATTCTTTCCTAGGCCAAAAATCAAATGAGATATAGTCATTTTCTTGATTTGGCGGCCATGTTGGTGGCCATCTTGGATTTCTCAAATTCCTCAAGGGTGACAGAGTGTAACCCGATGGATTATTGATCTATACCCCTTTCAGAGTCAGAATCCACTGAAAACGACTATGCACCAAATTTTGCACACTTCAGTCCAAAAATGGCATTTGGCACCCAGACTATATATTCTTATTTCAGTTTCAAGAAGTATTACATCCTAATGTTATCATATTATCCAACATTTCAATGTTTGTTTCACTGAGCTTTCCTCCCCAAAGTCGCAATGCTATCCTGGATTTTAATGTTTGTTTCACCGAATATTTTAACCCTATGTTCTTATGTTATCCTGCATCGATTTTATTTTCACTGAGTATTTTTTTCTCAATGCTATTATGTCATCCTGCGTTTTGCTTCGCTACCCAATGTCATCAAGATGTCTGTTGCTGCGTCTGTTTTTGGATAAAGCTGGAATCTTTTCTTCACATCAAACTTTGACATTAACTTTTGACATAGAATAAATCATATTTATGTAGGATGCATTATACCAAATGAATGTAATTTACCTGAAATTCACTTTTAATAATACGTAATTTCCAATGCTGCATATTTCATTTGATACTAGATATTTCAAAGTATGACCATTGACATTGAGCCTGAAAATGTTGAGAAAAGAAATTGGAAACATATTTTATGAATTCCTCATCCAAAATTGTGTTGGATTCATTATGTATCCAAGAATTGACAATAACATTTCCAATGAACCTACCTTAACTTAAGCCCCATTCTCACATTCACGATCTAGAACATGATCCGAACACGATCAAGCGATCGTGTTAAGTTGAATAGAGATCAGCCTGTTGATCGGCATGATCGTATGAAGATCAGGCTGGGTCGGCGCAACTCGTACTGAGGTCAGGTGTGGCCACGACCATTTTGGAATGTTCAAAATCTGCATGTTCGATCGGCAAAACCGGCCCGGTGCGAGTTGCTGCGAGTTGCTGCCAATAGCTAGCTAGTAAACATCGTATGAAGGTCGGCGACGTCCTATGCACATCAGACGCACATCCGCGTATTGCGTATGCAAGAGTGTGGGAAAGTTGCATACGATGTGCATATGATCTTTATTGCCACTTATACGATAGCTATTGATTGCCTATTGGTAACCTGTACGCTATCCACGATGTTTACACGTCGGCTATTGGTACGAAAGATTTTAGTCATGTGACCGGAACTGGCAGCCATGACAGCGAAAAACAAGATGGTGCGACTGTTATACGATGCTCATAGGTATATCCCGACTGTCATACGCTACTCATACGCTTGCTATACGACTTGAATACTTGAATAGCGTATAGCAGTCCTGTACGATCGTACTCCCATCGTATAGTAATCGTATTACTATCGTATAATAGTCGGGGTTTACCTATGAACATCGAATAATGGTCATATTAAATGCGGGTTTGATCTTGAAGAAACATATTCAGGTCCAATAACTGTCCAATACCTGTCGTGTATCAGTCGGCGACGATCGTCGTCAAACTTATAGGCATCTTATGGATATCCAATGGTAATCGAATAAGAGTCCTCTACCTCAAAAAATAAAGAAAATTTGCATAATATCGTACTCAAAACATAGATTTTGGTCGTATGCACTACATCTGCCAGGTCGTGTTCGGATCATGTTCTAGATCGTGAATGTGAGAATGGGGCTTTATAGACTGATGAGTATATGTACCCTATGTTATCGTATTATTCACTATTAGAATTTGACTTTATTTTCATTGAGTACTTTTTCCTAAATTGTTTTATTATCATGAGACTAAATGATTTTAGTCACATGGCGTATTTATCCCCAAAATTATCATTCTATCCTTCATTTTGATTTTAGGTTCAACGAGTAATAATGCCCACTGTTATTTATTTATCCTGCATTTCTAGTGTATTTTCATTAAGCATTCTGACTCGATATCCTCATGCTATTCTACATTTGGATGAGTTTCACTGTCATCAGAAACTGAAATCACTATATATATATATATATATATATATATATATATATATATATATATATATATATATATATATATATATATATATATATATATATATACACACACACACACACACTGTTCTTACTAACATTCATGTCTGTCCGTCCGGTTCAGTGTTATAATCTTACCATTATGTTGCCCTATCAATGTTATACTGTTACCAACATGTTGTCCAACATTTTGGTCGTTTCACCGACTTTTTCTTCAGAATGTTAGTTTTCCTGCATGTTGGGTTTTGTTTCACTAAGTTTTACTTCCCAACGTTATTATGTTATTCTGCATATGATTTGCAGGTGGACCAGACTTCGTACACCTGCCTAACACAACCTCCTGTTATCGGCTGATGACAGATACTAAGAACTTGACAGATGCAGTGGCAGCTTGCAAGACTCAAGGAGCATACCTCTCCTGCCCTGAAAGCCTGACTGAATTCCATGCCATACGTGATTACATAATCCAACGTAAGATCACTGTTTGAGATTTGTACAATTCGACCATCACCCCCCAGTTGCCAGGTCATGCCCTGCTGTATGTTACGATAGTTAGGACCACATATTGATGAATTTCTTTAATATCTTTAACTGTGATATCACGGATGTGTCGGCTTGTCTAAACCCACATATTGAGGGGCAAGAGGGAATGTGGTCTTATAAAACTGCCTGGTCTTACCCCATATTTATAACAGGAATTAAATGTATTCAATGTATATTGGTGTATTCAATTATTCATTTTAAACAAGATAGTCCAAACCCGATGTACTACCAGTTATTGGAAAAAATATATATTCAGTGATAAATGATGGCAAGGATTGACAGACAGGAAAATCAACATTAAAACAAAAAGGATTCACAGTTCTAATATCTCCACTACTGATATCCAATCCTGAGAGATTTCATTCATTACGAAATATGTATGATATTTTGATTTTTACTCATAAAAGATGCTTTTTATTCATGTAAACAAAATTGATGTCAAATCTAAGAAACAGAAATCGACGTAAGCTATTAAAATCATATTTCGTTTTTTACTATATCAACGACCAAGGCGTCACCCATCGTGATTGTTCATGTGCTGTTTTATATTTCTTCCTATGAGTATGTGTGCCTTCAATAAAAGTATATTCAATAGACAAGTCAAAAGATTGACTTGCGCCCAACGAGATCTTTAAGAAAATGATAATATATATAACTAACAAATGTGTCTATTGGACGACAAAAATGTATATTATCTATTACGCCTCAATGTTATGCCGTATCTCAGCTATGCTATGAGAACAATTATAATTATGACCAAGGCAAAGAGATATCACCAATGCCTGTATCTAAATATCCGACAGAAAGATTATCTCTGTAATTTAGATGTGTACACATTTCCTTTGCAGTAAATGTCATCAACTCCAAATTTAGTTTAAATAGATCATATGTTATCGTAAGATCTGACACCTTTTTTAAAATGTATTTGCGTTTGATTCTATCATAACGTCTGCAATGAAGATCTGATAAAAGTGTACAATTTGAAATTGAAAGAAAGTTTTACGTTTGCGTATGAATTGCATATGAATCAATTTCCCTGGGACTGAACTAATCGCTTTTGGACGAATTCCTCCCCGTCAATATCAAAGATAGTCATATGACAAAGCACACGTTGAGAGATAGACTACGCATTACGTGACAATAAAAAATGAAATAACATTCAAATCAAAGATACTCCTAAAATAAAGATTATGACCACAGCGAATTTAAAAAAAAAAAGAATCAAACCTTAACATCAATATATTTTTTCACCTAAATTCCAGAAGATAAATCAATCGTCTAGCTTGGAGCAACTTCTTTTGATATAGAGGTTGGTTGAAAATAATGAAAATAACTATTTCCAAAATATATGAATCAATGTAATGTCTATACATCTAATTTACAGAAAATGCAGACCACGAGAAAGTGATTCTGATGTAGAGGTCGCTCGAAAATAATGAAAATAACGATTTCCAAAATATTTTCATCTAATTTTCAGAAAGCTTGTCATACATCTGGCTTGGAGTAAGTGATTCTGACGTAGAGGGCGTGTGGATATGTGTAGAAACCGGACATGTCGTTGCGAATAAGAATGACCCTGGCTATCCTGGTCCAATGTTCCACGCAAATGAACCCAACGGTGGAGTGAGCCAAAACTGTGCACGCATATCCAAGTCACTTCACTATTTATTGGCAGATAGATTTTGTTCAGTTGCTTATCCGTATATGTGTGAGAAAGATCAACCCTGATTTGTGAAGTCAAAGAGACAATTGTGAAATTTCTTATTTTCGGAGAGGGAAGCATCCTTTCTAAATGAGATAATACATGGATGATTAGCAAACTTGATATATCAGACTGATTATTACAACGTTAACTATACCTGACTGTGTTAAAGTTGTTTACGGTCTATTTCATATTTTTGGCCAGACAATATAAAACGACGTTTGTGTATCACCAGAGAGTCTGACCTGGCTTTTACTATGACAAATCTGACAAAAGGTGTGTATTCAAGCCCCTTAGTTGTATATTATGCCATTCTAAGCTGGAGCAGACAGACAACGATTTTACCAGGCAATATGAACCTGCTACACTTCATACACACATATTTCGGAGGAAGGAGAATAATTCAGAATAAACAGAGACAGGATGGGGCTGTTTTGTCCCGTTTTTCAGCTTGAAAAAACATAACACTATTATGTGTTGTTTCGTGCTATGCAGATATCCTGTTCCAACAAAGGTAAGGATTCTATTCTTCATAAAAGGCAGTATTTTTTTCCATTGTCAATAACAGATAATCTGATAAAAATATACAGACATGAAAATTCCAATGCCAGACAGGATCAATTGATCAAGTGTGTTACTGTCGGTTAAAACACACGATAAAAGACATAATACTGTGGTTAAGATGCAGCATAGGCAATCACAATTCCAAACAGGATCAGTTGTTCAAGTGTGTTACTGACAAAAAAAACTGATGATAAATGAAATAACACTGTGGTCAAAATGCAGACTGAGAAATCACAATTCCAAACAGGATCAGTTGTTCAAGTGTGTTACTGACAGAAAAAAAAACTGATGATAAATGAAATAATACTGTGGTCAAAATGCAGACTGACAAATAACAATTCCAAACAGGATCAAGTGTTCAAGTGTGTTACTGGCAGAGAAGAACTGATGGTAAATGAAATAACACTGTGGTCAAAATGCAAATTGGAAAATCACAATTCTCAACAGTATAAGATGTGCAGGTGTGTTACTGGCAGAAACAACTGATGATAAATGAAATAATACTGTGGTCAAAATGCAGAAAATCAAACAGGGTCAAATGTTCAAGTGTCTTACACTATTGTGTAAATATGGTCAAGCACAAGGACTCTACGTTGGAGCAGCAAAAACATATCGCGAATACCACACACTAGTTTGAAAGGCTTGCAGCACAGCACACCACGAATCGAGTCTGATCTCCCAGACAAGATCAAAGCTACTGATAGTGTGCAAAACTTATTGAACCAACTGAAAACATTTCTATATCAAGAGGAATATATTTGACTACGTGGACCGTTAATATCTATTCATTGACAAATCTTTGAACACTTATGGTGGAGAGGGAGCAATTTAAAATGTTTTATTACTATCATCATCATTATTATTAGCAGTAGTAGCTGTAGTTTTAGTACTAGTGGTAGTAGTAGCGATAGTGTTGTGTCACATCACATTCATAGGCAGTAGAAAAATAACCCTATTAAATACCTTGATAACGTTAACATGAATTCCCTATTCAAATGGAATGCAGAACTGTCTCACATACACAGTCCTCATAACCGAGGATATATTTTACTTGCATACTTCTCTTAGAAGTGGCAATGGAAGTGAAAGTTAGCCTCATCCATTTAAGAAATGCCTTTTGCCAGACTTCCAAGTTCAATATTGCCCGCTTTATGCCCAGAATTGAAGCCTAACACAACTGGATTACAGAATAAACTGTGAGGTTATAAATGATTGAATTTGTTCAATGTATTTCTATTTATACGGGCAATTTGTTTTTGACTGAGTAAAGATTTTGCCACATTTGCCCTTATGAGAATGCAGTATTTGTGTCTGGAAAAGAATTGGTGTGTTATAGATTTCAGGCAAAGTATTTGTCATGGAGGAATAAGTCGTTAAACAAGTTCACGTGTTAATCATAGTTTTCAAGATGTAGTACGGAAAAATCAATATGCATTTCGTGCATCAGGCATTTGATACGTATACATGAATGTCATAATTAAAATAACATTGCAAAACCTACATTAATAATCATAGCAATATACATAGCTATAATTACAAGTGGAAATACAAAGGATCATCATAATTAAAGTACCCCATCCATCACATATTGTTCCATTGCATATTGTTTGACAGGCATAAGTTCCTGCTAAACCCTTATCGCGCCAATTAATCAGTAAAGAAGCAATGGCATTTCAAAGCATGTACTGACACTAGTATAATACATAATGCAGACAGGTTGTTAATCACAGATATATATTCATTTTAAGTTGTTACATACACAATATATGACAAGGTGAATAAAATTGGAGGTTTCGAACTGTTTCCAGTGATATCAATATAGAAATTGAAATAAAGCGATTAGCGATTGTTAAACTAGATACTTTAGTGAAGTATCATGAGGATTTTCAGCTTCCATTGGGATCAAAAGCAGCAAAGTGATTAGCAATAGAGTCAAATAGATATTACCCAAATTGCTAAAACAGAGTAGGTTTAGTTTGGATTTTCTATTATCGTCAATTTTCCTGTCACACTTAAGGTGTAGCCTTAAAACAGCCTACTCTGATAGGTTTCTGGTAAGAATCCTTCTTATTCTTTATAGCCTTGTTAATTTATACGACATCAAGATACCTATGAGGTGTTTCTATGACGATAGTCATGGTCCATTTGATCCAACATCAAATGGTCCAACATTGTTTATAGGACTGGCAATACTTAGCCAAAATATATGTAAAAAAGTGAATATAGGCGAAAGATTAATAGAGGAGGTAGAAACATTCTTGGCATTTAATTTAGGCAACCAATTTGTACACATTACTCAAGCATGAATAGCGTATAGTTCTATCCAATTACAGAACCTATTAATGGGTTGAAAGCAAAAAGGTAGTTACCCAGGATGTAGTTACATTGCATGATTGCTGCAGCACGCTTAAATGGTAGTACTCTATCCAATGATAATGAAATGGAAACAATTGTACTTATGAACCAGGGGAAGGTGTTTTGTGAGAAATATCTAGTCTATCATATAAATATGTTTGTAATTCCAACACGGGGTTGGTTGTATTAAGCATAAATACCTCTTTCATGATATGCTATGAGGCATTATCTAGTGCGAATTGATATCAGTTTAAGTAAATATATGAGTCGATATCTGCAGATTAAACTTGATGATAAAGAGCGCCAATGAATGCAAAATCATCAACTATGTTCTACTCTCGTTTATGTAATGTATGGGAAATGTTATATGCGTTGTCATATATATATATATATATATATATATATATATATATATATATATATATATATATATATATATATATATATATATATATATATATATATATATATATATATATATGCTAATAAAGGTAATGTTCCTGTAAGTTCCTAGTGCTTGGCTCATCAATTGGTATACCTATGATGTTGGTGGTGTCACTTGCATGCATACTTTCTGCACATGACTATTACTTGATTCAAGGTCCACCCATTCACCTTCTATCTGTCTTTCACATATCCCCATGTGTTGATCAATGCCCTATTTTTGCACCTTTCACATGCACTATGGGCTTGGATATGTGCTCTCACCACTCACTTTTTTGGCGCAAAGACCGTTACTCTACTGTCATTTTCTACCCACCCTGCAGCCTTTAACGCCCTGCCGCAACACTTGCCTTCCCCCCATCTTTAATTGTACTGTCCCCAGTACCTCTTTTAACGGGGCCCTATCTGGATGCTCTTTATGGATATTGTGAACATGTAGTAACTTTTGATGCTTTCTTAAATAGCAATGTCTGTCTCCCACAAAGCACTTTGAGGGCAGCAGTTGAGGCCTATATTTAATTACTATTGAGATTACCTGTCATGAAGATCCACCTCTCTCTAAAAACATTTTATGAACAATCCCCAGGTTGAAAACACCTATTAGTATATAGAAACTAGTAGTAAAGACTAAATGTTCTAAATGCCACTTTGAGCCACCTAGGCGTTTGTGTTGCCTACTAATAGTTTTGACTGTTAAAAGCCATATAATAACAAGCACGGTTGTAGATGCAAAGCATCAATAGTCAAAAGGCGGGGCCAAGTTATTTATGAACTTGTGAGGGAACCGGATGTATAGAGAACATTAACATTATAGAGGAAAATAATTTATAATGACTAGATTTGTATCATTTTTGTAGAAATGAAACAAATATCGGAATTCTAGGCGCAAGCCTGGGTGCGAAGCTACTTCACTCAGGGTACGCATCAGTTTGGTTACGAACCAGTTTGGTTACGAAGTCTCCTGATTTCATACTATACACATAGCAGACTAGAGCCAGTCCTATGAGCCGCTTCACGCCAACAATATATGGTGGGCGATACCAGTCTCTAATCCGTGACGTGATTATGAGACTGGCGCTAGTCTATACACATTGTAATTTTTTTCTTAGTAATTTTCCTTCCTATACTGAAAAATATACTTTATGTCCGCTTAAAATATTTTATATATTTGACAACTTCATGCTAAATTAAAATAAGGAAGGCACAATTTTCCGCGGCAAAGGCACCTTTTATATTATAACCAATCAGAATAGAGAATTATATTCAGTCCGGCCTCAGGATTTTGAGCACGGACGTCTGGCCCATGAACATTTCAAAACGGCTTCCCAGATAGGCGAGGCCTGAGGGCCCCGCCAATGATGTGATATGAACGATGCTGTGTCTATGAAGATCATATAGATCATACTACTCTCTGGCCTTTGGCCGATCAATCTCAGCTTTTTATTCACCACGTCTCCTTTTGGCGCATTTGTCAGTGTCTTACTATAAATAGTATAGACCGCCTGCTTTCTCCATAATCACATGTTGGTGGTCTCTATTTCATCAGCACATATATATATATATATATATATATATATATATATATATATATATATATATATATATATATATATATATATATATATATATATATATATATATATATATATATATATATATATATATATATATATTAGAGCTGCACTCACGGAGGAAGATCAACTCATGAGCTCAGCACCCGTTTGACTCGTGAGCTCATGAGCTCACGGGCGTTCTGATTTTCCAAAAAGATATTTATTTTCCAGCCCAGCTATTAAGAAATAAATATTTATTGCGGAGATTTATTAACATTGACATGTTTATTTAATTTCAAAACGTGCTGACGAGGTAAAAAGGTCAGTTTAACACTCAACACCGCTTGAACGTATACATTGGAGATTGTAAAGAAGACATGACAGCGATAAGCAGTTATGCATGTTGAAAATGTGTGTTATGTGCCCTGTGTTACGTTTGTGTTCCCAACATCGCCGAGCTCACAATTCGAACATTTCAGCTCGAGCTCGGCAAGTTTGCTCCAGGGCTCGAGCCACTCGAGTTCGTGAGTGGTGAGTGCAGCTCTAATATATATATATATATATATATATATATATATATATATATATATATATATATATATATATATATATATATATATATATATATATATATAAATATATATATATAGAGAGAGAGAGAGAGAGAGAGAGAGAGAGAGAGAGAGAGAGAGAGAGAGAGAGAGAGAGAGAGAGAGAGAGAGAGAGAGAGAGAGAGAGAGAGAGCGACAGAAGGAGAGTGTACTGTAGTATCTTTTGTCTGAGTTTAAGCAAATACCAGTTTTGCAGCTGCCACCGTATCAACTGAAACAGAAACATGATCTGCATCACTATTGTTAAAGTATCAGTCTGATGCCGTCCTATATGTACATGAAGGTAACATTCCACTCTCGACGCACACAAGCAGAAGAGCAGTAAAGAGTAGTATGAATGTAGTGGGTTGTAGTGAATGTTTAAAGTAGAAAAGGGAATATTACAGAAAATGATAGCAACAGGACAATTGGAACGATTAGTAAGATAACAAAGATTTGGCATCCCAGAAATCTAACACCTTATTGATAAGAAGTAGTTATCAACTATCTCTGTTTAAAACTTACCCACCTTATCCTTTCTCTTCCAATCCACAATCTTAAGTATGAAATATGTAACTTTATGGCTGAGTAATCAATATTGCAATTTGATGCCATGTTGTCCTTGTTTGCGTCCCAGAGATGAAATGTGTAATATTTATGTGGGTTATATTTCGCTGGGATTTACGTCATATCGCGACATGACTGCCACCCAGAACTGAAGTTATTCCCTTCATAGCCACCGTCGACAGTCAGTCCTCCCCAATAGCCTTAGGTCACATCACGAAAATACTACGTAGACAGCTCTCCTAAATAGAAAACATCTGTGTAGCAACATGTAAGTGAGGATCCACTGGAGAGTCTAATCCTTGGTAGATTGCTCGAGAGCTAGACATTACAACGCAGAGACCACGATTATACAGCTTTTCACACATTCTAAAATTAATCTCATATGCCTATCACCACCCAGCAAACAATAAACATTTGTGCTATGTCTACAGATTTTTTACTCAATATCCGTGAAATGTTACTGAGAACGTTAATTGATATTAAAACGTTTGGCTTGAAAATTATAACAATAACATTTCTTATAATAGTTCATACAGTTATATATTGGACCCCTTTTTGTAGCACCTCCTGTTGTTACCATCCAGACCAACATAGGACAGGTTGATACGTTATTATACTTATGCCCAGCAAACACAAAACATTTTCAAAATATTTTTAGGACGGAAAAAAATTTGTTAGAAACGTTCACAATAAACAGAAATAAAACATAAGAGAAATGTTCAATAACCAATGAGAAAACATTGAAACAATGAATGTAAATAATGTTATACAATAAAAATATAATATGAGTAAAACATTAATGAGAATAAAGGAATATTTTCTCAAAATATTAACCAATTTAATTTCATAATAATGTTTGATAACATTACATTTTCTTTAATCAACATTTATAGTTCACATATAGTTTACATCTGTGTTTTACAAATGTTGTTTTTAACATGTATTGATATATTTGATAATATATTTGATAATATTAAAATACAATTTTTTTAACATTTGAAATAAATGCTTTAGGTCTGCCTATTACAAATGTTTCTAAAGATATTTATTAAACATTGTATTAACAAAGTTTAAAACATTTCTAAAAAGTTTGAACAAAGTTGAAATTTATTATCTAACTATATGTTAATAAAATAATAACCAATAATTTTCTGCGATAATGTTTAATAACCTTATCCTATCTTGTATTAACATTTTAGGTAAATTTTATACATTTGCTTATTACAAATGTTTTTTTTAACATCGGTTTGCTATCAAGAACACATCCTGTGAAATATTTGAGAAACATCTGAACTAAGCTGTGATGAAATGTTAAAAATGACCTTAACAAAACGTTGAATTAATGTTTTGAAATGTTTTGCCGAATTTTTTTTTCAACATTACTATAAAACAGTCCTTTAATAATACGAAAACATTAGAAAAATACCAATTACAACACAAAAACCTTGTGCAATATTTCGAAAATATTATTGAAGAATGCCCTATGATATTGCCACATAATAATATCAAAATGTAAAAACAACAGCAACAATTCAACAGTATTATCCTAATATTAAATAACGTTTATTTATAACTTCACAATTGTTATCAACTTCTTTGCAAAAGCAACATTTCATGCTTAATTTAGAGGAATATGATTGATGAACATGAAATATTGACTTAGACATTTACAAAAAAATAGTTTCCAAACTAATATATCATTACTGGCATTGATTTAAAATATTAGGTTTCTTAGAAAGCAGGAAATATCAGTATGTGTCATTCAGAAAGGCATTGATAAGGGGTGACTAAAGAATATAAGTAGCCTTTTCTTCTATCTTGACATATGATACTGTACAGTATACCTTTCAAAGTAAGAATGACCCAGAAATCCCTAAAATGGAGATTTCAAAAGTTTGGTTGCTATGGGAGATGGGTAAGTACATTTTCTTCTCTAAAACTTTTTTCAACACTCCTATCTGGAAAAGAAAGATATTTTTAAAATGTTGAAATAATGTTGAGTAAAATGTTTAAAAAAATGTTGGCATAATATTTCCCAGCCCTGCAACTTCAATGTGGATAGATATCTTCAACAACAATGTCAAAATGTTTCCTAGAAATAGTTTATGAAAAATTTAAGCAACATTGTATAAACATATATTTAATATTTGTGAAAATAATAATTTAAGTGTTATAAGAGATGTTTTGGTAATAATTTTCAGGCCAAATGTTTTGATATTAATAACTATTTTTCAAAAACATTTGATGAATAATTTTTGCAATATATTGTTTAAGTATCTTAGTAGGTGACTTGATCATCTTGTGCTAAGGTCCCCCATGTTCGTAGTAGGCCCCCTGGTTCTCTATCCTGTTACACTGGTTAGTATTCCCGGGTCGCATCAGTGGAGAGCACCTTTTACTTATTACACCGGATCCTTTGACCTGGTATCCTGGTAGCTGCGACATTGTAGTACATCTACTTTCAGTATGACTACCACACCTTGTACATAATTTGTTCTATCTCTGACATGATGTATGTTTGTACACTATGCTAGTGATAGTGTCACAATGTCTTATTATATTTTTTGTATTAATCCCATGTTCTTATTTGTATGTTATTATTTCATATAATTGTATTTGATATGATTTTGTACAGTACAGTTCAGTAAATAAACATACAATACAATACAATACAAATGTTTTGTGTTTGCTGGGACGCTTTGCCATTAATCAAGATCAAAAGATACCTATTCTGATGAGTACCCCTAAGAATTTCCGTCTGGATCTTTCCCATGTTTAACAATAATTTGAGATGTAAATATTATTTTATAATCTATTTATATATATATATATATATATATATATATATATATATATATATATATATATATATATATATATATATATATATATATATATATATATATATATATATATATATATATATATATATATATATATATATATATATATATATATATATATATATATATATATATATATATATATATATATATATATATATATATAAATATATATATATATATATATATATATATATATATATATATATATACATATATATATATATATATATAATATATATATATATATATATATATATATATATATATATATATATATATATATATATATATATATATATATATTATATATTTTATATATATACATATATATATATATATATATATATATATATATATTATAGAGAGAGAGAGAGAGAGAGAGAGAGAGAGAGAGAGAGAGAGAGAGAGAGAGAGAGAGAGAGAGAGAGAGAGAGAGAGAGAGAGATTAATATATATGGCAACGACTGAAACTATCAAAACTCTCATGAATGGAATTCCACGGTTTAAGACAACCAAAACAAATGGGATGGATCACTCACCAAAGGAAGATGACAAGGTAGTTTCAAACGTGGGACTCTCTGGATAGGAATAAAGTTTACATCTTCCTATAGAGTCCTCCTTTCAATGTCTTGGGCTGGATATAGGTACACTCTGTGATTGGACAAAGTTACTATCTGATACCTTATTTGAAATATAATTTAGATTGGAAGGCTGACTGCTATTTAAAGATTGTACAGTTACTGAAACCCCAGACATGTTTCAGCCTCTTTATTCGGTGGGGTGGGACTTTTTAGGTACTGTATGTTTATAGATTGGATTAGGGTCATGTCCTAGTTTCAGAAAAGCTTTTGTTAGACCTGATCTTGATTTACAACAAATCCTCTACAAGTACTCATCCTGGTAGAGCGAAAGGGAAAATTGTTGCATTAATGAACAAGACGCAGTCATTGCAACAATGTCGTTTCTCTCATTTTCTTTTATTAATTCATCTATGCCGATAATTAGTAATTACTTTCCAAATTGCGTAAAACGATATGACTGATTAGGAGCACATTCCAATGTTAACTGTAGAACAATTGTACAATTGGACTGGTAAAATACTGTATGTTCATAGATTGGATTAGGGTCATGTCATAGTTTCCAAAAAATTGTGATCTTGATGCTCAACACATCGTCTAATAGTACTAGTCCTAGTAGGGCGAAAGTGGAAGTGATAAAGCTATCATTTCATCGTAAGACATATCATCTAAGTGCACATATTGCAAGGCTAAGAAAATGTGACAATTGTCTATCAAAGTTTCCTCAATCTAATTTGGCAGCAGGTAAAAATTCAATCTTTTTTAATAGATTGATATATTTCCATGATAAAGAGAACTCACCATGTAGTATAAGAGTATTTTGGTTTTTTTTAAATAGCTTGAAAACTCTTAAAACGGTAAAGTTTTTATACTGTAGAATAGGTATATATCGCACTACAAAAATTTAGGAGATTTAAGCCATGTTGTTGATAGACACTGCTATTGCGTTGTTGCCATTTTTAAAGGATTTTATTCAGACCTAAGGTA
>OZ012701.1:18401663-18428907 GCA_963942565.1 Maea johnstoni | reverse complement strand
TTAAATGTACGAATGTTCGTCACCTTTAAGCTGTCTTATATATCTAAGACAAAAATAACACACTTAGGGCGAATTTGGGTAAGTGAGCAATCGTGGATTTAACTCGCCAAGGTTTGAATAGGACACAGCCACAGTTCCTGCAACACAGCCGCTTAGTGCGAGTATAAACTAAGTGTCATGCTGTATTGTTGACACACATTCCCTGGCAGTCATGGTATGTACTTCATTCTTTTGGTGTTTTGAATGTATTTATACAGTTTTTCTGTTGTTAATTTGCCTTATATGTGCCTGACTTAGAAAATCTTGACCATAGGAAAGACCGAGTTTTAGGTCAAGTTCAACATCGTAGCAATCTGTACAAATTAAATAGCGTAGCATTCAAGTTTAGATAGGATTGTTTTCTTTTGGTTCTTTGCTTTTTTTAGTTTTAGTCTCTGATTCTTTTCTTTGTTTAGTTCTTTTATTTTCTCTGTGTTGCATTTTTTGCCTTCTTTTTTATTTACTTATGCCTCATAGGTGCGAAGTCTAAAATAGCTGTTTATTTTCTTTTGGGTAATACTTAACCCTTTTTCGTCCCCAAGTACACCTATGACCTGTATGTCAAGGTTACCTCTGGGCACTGTATTTAGGCTCTTATGCCTACAATATGTTGATTATATATATTTTTGTAATTGATTTTACAGCCAATAAAGTATATATATATTCTGTATTGATTGACTTTCTTCCCTACTCATTAATTCCTTTATCTTTTGGTATTTCCCTCCTTAGTTTTTACATTTTCTCATTTTTCCGAATTTTTCTCCTGGAATTACCCACGGTCCGACCACAGTCCATGTGTTTTCCGCCAGAGTGTCCGCTAAATGAGTGTCTGCTGATGATCCGCCATGCATTTGTATTAATTGTACAATGTAATACGTGTGTACAGTATTTAAATTGAAGTATTTTGTGAATGGACACATAAATTATGAACTGGTGCACTTTGAAAGTGGGTTTTCATTTTTTTTTTCAATTTTATTTCCTCTTATTTTACCCGATAGTGTCCCAAAACCTCTGTATTGGTAAGGTCCAAGGTCCTACCTCCACGGCGAATATGCACAATGAGTATTTTAAAAACATTTGTGAATGGACACATCAATTATGAACTGGTGCACTTTGAGAGTGGGTTTTCATTTTTTTTTTCAATTTTATTTCCTCTTATTTTACCCGATAGTGTCCCAAAACCTCTGTATTGGTAAGGTCCAAGGTCCTACCTCCACAGGGGATATGCACAATGAGTATTTTAAAAACATTTTTGAATATTCCCATAAGCCCCCAAATTACTAACAGCTTACATCATAAATGCTGATTTTCTGATCCTGTCATAGTTCAAGGTACATGTAACATGACCTTGGACCAAGAGGGTGTTCATATCTGTCATATTGTAAGTTTCTCTCTGTCTCGGTGAATTTTTATTTATTTATTTGTATAGTTTTTCAATTCTCCTGCATTTCCTTTTCGGCTATCTGTATTTTTGCACACTCTTCTATTCTCACACTACAATACTGAGCTTTCTTCTTTCTGTTCTACCACTCTTTCTGATCTATGTTTTTCTATTCTTGCTACAATTCACATTTCTCAATTTCTCTACCACTCTTTCTGATCTACTGTTTTTCTATTCTTGCTACAATTCACATTTCTCAATTTCTATACTCTTTGCATTCTCTGTCTGCTAATGAGCAGGTTTTGACAATTGTTTGATTGGAATTCTAATACTGGGGGGCAGGGGGGGGGGGGGGGTGTATACATAATTGAGTTGAATTTCAATGGAACAACAAAATCATTTACCGATTTAAATCTCTCTAAATTTCTGCAGAGGTCATATATACCAGGGAGATGCTGCGAGGAGCTAATTTTCATACAATCAAATTTGAATTTGGATCATTGGGAATTTTAATTATCGTCATTTTTTCTGACATATTTGCATGCAGTCATGACCAGCCAGTTGTATGTGGTGGAGGAAGCTGGAGTACCACTTGAGACCACCGCTTAATCCCAACCACTGGCATCTTTCTCACATGCCCTGGTAATTATCAGGTTTCTGCCGGCGAAAACCAAACCCTTTAAGAATCATAACCTGCTTCAAAATAATGATAAATCGCTGTTTGTATATCATTTTTGCGTACTCTCGCACCTACTTGCTTTATTTACATTTCCTTTAATTCTCATTTCTTGCTTTCTTCCATTCCTGTTTCCTTTTATTCAAATTTGTTGCTGTCTTTCTTTCCTGTTTTTCCTTTTATTCACATTTTTTGCTTTCTTTCTTTCCCGTATTAAATACATACTTTTTTGCATACTTTATTTCATTCTCATTGTCTCCTTGATTTGTACATTTTGTCAATATTTTGCAATTGTTCTCCTGTATTACACTTTATGGCATTATATTTCTTTTATGTTGCGCTCTCTCTCTCTCTCTCTCTCTCTCTCTCTCTCTCTCTCTCTCTCTCTCTCTCTCTCTCTCTCTCTCTCTCACACTCACACACACACACACAATTGAATGTTGAAAGATATATAATGATATAGTGTTTTTGTCCATTAAATTTTAATTTCTCAGCTGAAAAACTGTTAATAGTCCACCTGCACCTCTCACTTTGATTTTTGCATACCTCTGTTTATTTGATTAAATTATGTTTCTGGGTGTGAGAGTATCTGACCCGCTCCCTACTATAATATTTTGTTAAGGAGTGGGGGGGGGGGGGGGGGGGTGATTTAGTTTAATGAAACTAAATCTCACATGCCCTGGCAAGGATTTGAACCTGGGTAGTGGTGAGAGACAGCGTGCAGTGAGTGTATAAATACATGATCAGTGCGCAGTTCTTTTTAGTATTGGCTTTCACTTTACGTTCCTCTTTTCTCACCTTTTGTGATTTGTATTGTCTTTCTTTCTGTCTCTCCTTATGACATACATGTTCTCATCTTTTTAATTTCTCTTGCCTTTTTTATTGTCCCTTGAATTGCTGTTTCTCTCTTTCTTTCTGTTCACATTGACCAGACTTTTTTGCATTTTCGTTTTTTTAGTGTGTGCATCCTCTATTCTTCATACTGCCAGATTCTAAGAGGAGGGAGGGGGGGGGGGACAGTTTCTAAATTGTTTATTGAATAAGAACTGTTCCTCACCCTTATACTTGCTTATTCATTCTCTCTTTCCTTCTCGGAAGTCTCTGCTCTTAGTCACAGAATGACTTTAGCTTTATTTCATTTCTGTATTGTTTTGCTCTCTCTCTCTCTCTCTCTCTCTCTCTGATATTTATGTGGTGTTTAGGAATCTTGAGGTGGGGGGGGGGGTACAGATAAATACTTGAGTTGATTTTTGAAAGAATTCATTTAAACCTTTCTTCAACTTCTGCAGAGGGCTGGATACCAGGGAGATGCAGTGAGGGGCCAATTATCATACACTCTAAGAGAAATTTGGAATTTTGATTATCGTCACTTTTTCTGCCATGTTGCAATTAAGTTGTGACTAGCCAGCTGTTTGTGGCAGAGAAACTGGAGTCCCCAACAAAGTCTATCAGCTAACCCCATGTCACTGGCAACTTTCTCACATGCCCTGGCAGGGATTTGAACTCGGGTAGTGGTCAGCCACAGGGAGCTGTCAGCGCACAATCACATAAGGCCCACTTTGCAGTGGTCACATAGTGTGTTTCACGGCTAACATGTCTGCACTTTGCAGTACAAACCTATACTGCGCCTATTGACTGCAAGCAGGGTATATAAGTTGATCCCCTGTGATGACCCACACCCCAGGTCAGGTGGGGAGGTCTGCTGGTAAGTCGCGACGAGTCCATTTCATATTCGATAAAGACTTCTGTTAATTTAAAGAGTAATATCCGGTCATTTATTTTTTTGGGTCATTTAAAATCTCTCTGATATTAACTAAGGTGGGCCTGAACTTTTCATTTTTTTTCTGATTGATACATTTTAGTCTCTAATTTGATAAATAATTGTCACACAGTTCCTACTAAGTACTAGAGACTAAAAAAACAAGAGTGACGCCAATGGTTCAGTAAGGGTTCCATTGCTTCAAGTGGTTAAGGGAGTTTGATTGTGTTTTTTTATTCTATGCCTAAAAACTTCCTGCGCATTATTGAGTGTGAAATATAATCCAAGCCCGTGCTGTGCACGGGGGCCTGCTAGTCTATATATAAATACGGACTTTCAAAACCGTTGGTAACACTAACTGAGTTCCATGTGCCTTGCCGTCCAAAACTGCCGCCCTGCATCAATGGCCTGAGGTCCCATGAGTGCTGTTTGATTGTTATTTTTATTGACTAAGGCATTCTCGGTCTGTATTTTGTGAATTTATGAATTGAGGAGTTCGAGAGAAGACCGAGTCTGCCGGCATGATTTTTGAATTGCAGCGCCATCTATTGATGAGAGAACCTTCACAAAGAAGAGTTCCACTCAATGAACTTAAAAGGCAGACAACAGGCGAGCTTCCTCTTCTCGCATTTCTGAATGGAAGTAAGTTCACCTCCCAAAGAAACAAAACAAACGCTGAAATTTACGTATAGTAAAAATGAATAAATTCAGAATTGTTTAAGATCATCGTTTATAAAGGGCATATCAAGGTATCTAGCATGTTGGGAAGTACAGGACGATGTACTCGGCGCAGTTCTAGACATCCGAGTATAAATAATAGACAGCTGCCAGGCACGATCGTAAAATTCATAATTCTTAAGATTGCTTAATAGTTATAAACCAATTATCAAAGTATGTTTATTTATTATTTTTGTTTCATATGTACGTTCAGCAGTAGTTACAAATCCGTTAGAAGAAGGTGATTGAATGAGCGATAATAGATACATGTAATGATGTATATCAATGTTTATCTGATGTTGTTCCAATACATATTACTTATATTTTTTGTTTTTGGTGAGTGAATACTGCATTTTTAAACAAGAGCAACATCCTTTGCCGTGCATGTATAAAAGTATTTGATTTTCACTGTTGTTGTTTCAGTTTTATGATCGAACTTTGCGAGGTCATTTTCAAGAGTCATTCAATAATATAGCAAATGTTGAAGTTCTAATTTCACTATTGTACACAGCAGTCATTTTTTCTATATTTCATTATGATTTCCATGTGTTCTCTCTCTACTTTCCCCTTTGCTGCATTCTCTGAGCTCAGGCTTTTTTTATTTTTCTTAATATTATTCTTTCATTTTTTCTGCCCTGTATATATATGTATAACCTACCTCTCCCCACTTTCCTTTCTTAATTGTACACTTTTATTTTCAACCCTGTCAATTCCCTGTTGCTCTTTGATTTTCTCATTATTCTAAATTTCTCTCTCCTGTTTGTTTTGATTTCTTCCTTTTGTTTGAACTGTCTACTTTTCATTTTTGATATTTGCATCCTATTTTTGCTTTCTTTCAATTTTTCTTTGTAAAATTTTTGTGCACTCTTGCTTTTGTATATTGGGTACACTCCTACATCCAGTATATGACTATCAGGGGTGTCCAGATATTTAGGTTCTGGAGCACAGATGTGAAGCCTCTGTCGCGTGCTGGTGCACGATATACTTCATGTATCCATCTCTGCATTTCTGTATTTTTCTCTGTTACTTTTTCTTTGCATTTAGTCCAGTATTCTTTTTTTTATCTGCATTTCCTCTGTATTTATTTACATTCCCTCCTGCATTAACTTTTTCAGCTTCCAGTTATTTCTCTTTCTCTCTATAACTTACTGAAATTCTTACTGCATTCTTTTTCTCCCTGATTTCCTTCTCCTAATTTGTACTCATTTCTAAATTTCTTCTTTACATTCTTTCTTTTTTATCTTCACTTTCTCCTTTATTGTTTTTCTTTCTACATTTTCTTTGTATTTTTGGCATTCTTTCCTTTCTGGTTTTTTTATCCAAAATTTCACCAGTATGTATCATATATGTATACCTCTCCCCACTTATCTTTGTTTGCAATTTTTTATTTTATTTTTAGCATCCTGTGACATTAATTTGGATTCTCTCTCTGCCTCTCTAGATCTGTTCCCTTTTTATTCTCCTTCCCTCAATTATTGTTTTGGCAGCCTGTTTTTCTCTTTTTTATTCTCTCTGAATTTGTGTATTTATTTTGGTTCGTGTTTTTAATATTATAAATTTTTCTTAAGTTCTCTTTGCACATTCTGCGAGGAAGAGGTCATTGTTGATTGTAAATATGACCATATGCATTGCATGCATCACACTTTTTTGACCAATGGTCTACATAATGGCCACCATAACTACCTGCCAAAACTAACTACCTGCCTTACTAGCTCCATACACGAATCTGCATAGCTACCTGCCTAAAATGCTACTTCCATTCATAGCTAACTGCCGCAACCTACCTCTAAAGATGCCTACCACAAATACTATCTGCATGAATAGCTATATACCTGCCTAAATAACGACATGCCTTTATAGCTGCTTTCCTTTATAGCTAACTTACTAAATAAGTACCTGCGTGAGTAGCTTTTTTCCTTCATACATTCCTGATTAAATACAGTGTTAAACAAGAGTTTTCCATGGCAACCACTACAATTTCCACCCATTATAGGCAATCATTAATTAATGAATTACCCTTTCACTTCTTGTCAAAAACATTCCTTTATTAACATTTAATACTTATATAAAGGTATAAGCTCTATCCTGACCTGATAAAAATGTTGTTCAGAAAAAAGGCCTTGTGGTGCATAGAAATCTTACAATATCTTTTTTTCTTACTTCAATCGCATGTCAACTATGGTTATCACATTAACTGGTACTTGGACAAAATGTTAAGTAATCGCTATCTGGTTATAGTAGTAGATATATAACCCTACAACACCTTACCGTTTCTTCTCATTCATATTCATATTTCAGATTTTGCATAAAAAAACATTGTGTCTCAACCTATTAGGTTGCTTTCAGAAAAAGAAACATATAAATATGATTGAATCAAGCAAAAATGCAAATATTTACTATGTTAGCAGTTTAGTAATAAATTTAACACGTTTTCATGAAGAGGAATATTTCTTATGTTTTTGTGTCCGGCATTTATTGCTGGCCATTTTCCCCATTTTTCTGCAAGTTATGGAAATGAGTAATCACTTTTTCCTTGATAATCCCACTGCCCACTCAATTCCAATTGCAATATATTGGTTATGCAGAAATGTTCTCTGCTTATCCTCCCTCTACACATAGTTATCACGTTAGAGTGGCAGCCTCTGTATTCCGGTATGTTTAGCATGAGTTTCCATTATACTATCCAAATAAAATTTGATATACAACAAATGCATATCCAGCTCCTATTGCTATTGTATTACATGATTACAGTGTGTTTCAGAGGTTTTAGGCATTACTATTATAATAATAACGAAATAAAGCTGACAGCGATAAATTGTCAGAACGAATGGGAAGCAGCTTGTATTTCGTTCGATGCATATTTACTTATCAGGGAATGCCACATGTACTAGGAGGGGAAATCAACACAGGAGCCTTCATATTGTAGTGAAACGTTGCATAGTTGGAAAATGTGATATACATATTTTTTCTTATATCCTTGAGTTCTTAGCAAGCATATGAATTGGTAATACTCACTTGATCCACACCATCCTTTATAAAAAGGAATATTCTCCCCATTGCAAAGCGTGTGATTGTCGTTCGAGTGTCAAGCATTCTTTTTGATTGTGTCTATTTGATTGAATACAGGATTAATGTAAATAGCTTTGAGGAACTCTAAATAGTATTTACATGAGATTGGTCTGTTATAACCGATTTGTGAGCATTTCTATCCATTTATCAAAGGATCTTGTATTTTTCGGTTGCAGCAACCGCTGCACTTGTAGCTAGTCTGGGGAGCAGTTTCACTCTCTTACACTATTGGAAAGTAAATGCACAAATGTTTTATTGATGAGATAAAGAAAGTTTGCGCATTCTCGGGAAATGTGTCCGCCATATATATATATATATATATATATATATATATATATATATATATATATATATATATATATATATATATATATAAGTATATACATATATATATATATATATATATATATATATATATATATATATATATATATATATATATATATATATATATATATATATATATATATATATATGGGCAAAGTCAAGCAAGAGTTATCATCTAGGGCAAAACATGAACTTCGTCAAACTGTTTGGTGACTTATATAGTTGGAAAGCTCATTATCTCTAGTTTCCGGATCTATGTTTGGATTTTAGTCCCTACTAACCCAATCTTATACTGCTGGTCATTTATTTTGATTTAAAGGCTACCTCTGCAATTTATATGTTTTTAATAAGACTAATAATCATCCTTTAAACATTCACAGACTTGGATTGAATAAAAATGTGTTATATTATGAATTTAAATTAGGTAATCTGTGACTCCGTAACATGTGACTCTGTAACATTAGAAACACCTAAGACCTCTCAACCCTCAGGGCAGGCCCACAGCGCTGATAGACAGCGGGCAGTCAAGTTCACAAGTTATTGTAATAACTCACTAATTCTTTACTAGCGAAAGTCAAAGAACGGTTGGAATAATACCTCTCAACATTAGATTATACAACAGTCTTACGAGAAAATGAAAGTAATTCATTCATGCACACAATTTACGAAGGTGTTAACACCAAAGATCTCCTAAGCCAAGACGTCGGGGGTCTTTCACCTCATGCCCTTGGGGAACCAATATCTCAGACCCTTGACGAGCCCAGGGGAGCCGGAGAGTGGCATGAATTCCATTCTCTTGCATATTTCAACAGATACGAGATATTGGGTTTACGGTAACACTTTCCTCTTGTGAAGGGCTGGGCAATGTTATACATGTACATATCAGTTATTGGGTTTACGGTGACATTTTCCTGTTGTGGAGGGGTGAGCAGTGTTTTACATGTACATATGAGATATTAGGTGTACGGTAACGCTTTCCTCTTGTGGAGAGGTGAGAAATGTTTTACATATGCATATGAGATATTAGGTTTACGGTAAGGCTTTCCTCTTGTGGAGAGGTGAGAAATGTTATACATGTACATACGAGATATTGGGTTTACGGTAACACTTTCCTCTAGTGGAGAGATGAGAAATGTTATATATGTACATACGAGATATTGGGTTCACGGTAACATTATTCTCTTGTGGAGGGGTGAGAAATATTAAGCATGTGTATATGAGATATTGGGTTTACGGTGACATTTTCCTCTTGTGGAGGGGTGAGAAATGAATAGCATGTGCATATGAGATATTGGGTTTATGGTGACATTTTCCTCTTGTGGAGGGGTGAGCAGTGTTTTACATGTACATATGAGATATTAGGTGTACGGTAACGCTTTCCTCTTGTGGAGAGGTAAGAAATGTTATACATGTGCATATGAGATATTGGGTCTAAGGTAACAGTATCCTCTTCTGGAGGGGTGAGAAATGTTAAGCATGTGCATATGAGATATTGGGTTTACGGTGACATTTTCCTCTTGTGGAGGGATGAGAAGTGTTATACATGTACATATGAGATATTTGGTTTACGGTAACGCTTTCCTCTTGTGGAGGGGTGAGAAATGTTAAACATGTTGGTCATTCACTTTTTCTCCTGGGACATCTCTGATTTTGATGAAATTTGGCAGACGTGTTGACCCTCTAGAGAGACTAACACACAACAAGTTTCAACTCATTATCATCGTTATTGATAAAGCCACAGCACTTCAAAGATTTCTGAAATTCATCAAAATGTTCGACTTTGGGACACAAAATGTAACCAACTGATTTTTAAAACCGTGGTACTGTTGGAAAGAGGAGACAATTGTGAAGTTTGGTTTTGGAGAATTTGGTATTTTTTTTATTAAAAAGCAGGAAATAGTATTTGTTGTAAAGGTGCATCATACGAAAACAGACATTTTAATTTCATAATGTACCTGGCATGGTAAACGAACTGCATATCAATAGCTATTTGTTTCCAAAGACAACCTCAGGCCATTTTACATGTATGTCAAACATATCTGACTCCATCACTGCTTTTTGCCATAAATTAGGTAGCCAGTTGGTGTCACTCAAATCCCTGGGCAACTTCACTTGTAATCAATCTTTGATCTACAGGAACATTTGTACAGCATATACCTTAATACATTTTCATTACAGTTTTGGTTTTCTACAGAGAAAACTTTACCTCATCATTATAAGTAACATCTTTTCATACCTAAGGCCAACATTTGATGAGTATATCCAGTATGATTCTATGCCTTAACAACCTAAACTTTTTGAGATTCATCTTAGTTTGAAAGGCGTTTCACTAACAGCTTTTGATTCCAAGGAATATGGTAAAATGCAATAGTTTCTTTGTGCCAGCTACAGTTATAGAATTTTCCAGTCTAGTTTTTATCATTTCTCCATGTTTTGTAATATCGTCTGCTGAACAGAAGATGGCTGTGATCCTTGTGAGATTTTGCTTTGCCCATTCATACAGTTGTGAAAGATTCTGGATTTGAAGGTCAACTGGTCGCTGCAAACTAACTCTGGATGCGAGTCTTTTGAGGGTGCCTCCAATTCCATCACATGGTCCTTCAACTTTAACATGTGATGTAGCAACAAAATGCCACTCTGCAGGTATATTATAATCTTCAGCGTAGTAACTTTTGTGGCAAAGTTTTGTGGTTCTTATACTGCACAGCAGCACCATACGAAAAGTAGATCTTTGTAGATTCCAGAATGTTATAACCTATTTCGGGCAAGCCAAAAATTACATTGGGCAAGTAAATCAGTAAATCATTAACTACTTGCCCGGCATGGTAAGTTAGCTCTGAATTTAAGGTTGGTGCCTGCCAACAGTGTCATGAACTGAGCAATCTGATACCTTTACACAGCTTACACTTTACATTTTGTTTTTCTCCTAGTAGTATGCAACACAGGGATGAATATTTACTTGGAGATTGAATCACTAAACTATAAGTTACACTTCTGTCACTGCGTCCACTGTCTTGCTCCTCCTCCATTGCATTCTTGAGAGCGCACAAAACATGGAGAAAAAATAAAATCAAGACTGGAAAATGGTTTACTGAAGCCAGCACCCGGAAATTTGGATGCATTTCACCATATTCGCTTTTCAAACTCAGATGAATCTCAAAAAGTTGTTTATGTATAGAATCATCCTGGATATACTCAACAAATGTTGGCCTTAGGTATGGAAATATGTTACTTATAATGATGAGGTAAAGTTAGCTTTGTAGAGAAACCTAAATTGTAATAAGAATGCATTAAGGTACACGCTGTACACATTTTCATATAGGTCAAAGATTGATTACAAGCGAATTTGCCCAGGGATGTGGCAGCCAATCGGTGAGCAGAAGAAATCTCTCTTGGATTCTTATCCCTTTAACACGAAATCATGAGGCTGTAACTCTTATGCTGCTGGTGGCTCATTTGGCCAACACAAAATGATGCAAAAAACATTAAAAATGACCGAAAACCTGGCACATGGGTACTCATATGAGAGTACTTCATGAGAACTATCTAATGAATACCAGCATGATAGGGTTTAGATGTTTCTCAAGAATCTTCGTCTGATCTTGTGTAGCTCAATTACAAGTAGGTTCTGATATACCAAAAGTTATCGTTAAGCATATCGTTAAGAATTATTTTAAATGCTGGGGCCAAGAGATGGGCAGAAGAAATTGCTCTTGAATTCCCATCCGTAAACACAACCTGGGTCTGTAAATTCTTGGAATGCTAATGCTACTTTTGTCTGAAGAACAAGGATGCACATATTTTTGAAAATCATCTAAACCCTGTCATGTTCATTTTCATTAGTTAGTGAGAAATGAAGTGTTTTTTCAATGTCCTTATATGGCAAAATAAAGGTTTAAACCATAAATGCCCATAATATCAAATGCCCTTATATGGTACAACAAGGATAAATCCATAAAAGCCTGTAACAACAATTGCCCTTATATGGTAAAATAAAGCAATAACCCATTAATGCCCGTAACATATAATGCCCTTATATGGTAAAATAAAGCATTAACCCATAAATGCCCGTACGTCAAATGTCCTTATATGGTTAAATAAAGGATTAACCCATTAATGCCTGTAACACCCTAAAGACCCTTCCAAATGTCCTTATATGGTAAAATAAAGGAGTAACCAATTATTGCCTGTGACAGCTTAAAGGCCCTTCACAAATGGTCTTATGTTTTAATTCTCTATGATCAAACAAATATAAATTATTTGTTTCCTTACCACTGTGTAGAAAACAAAACAAAATACTGAATTGATTGCCACCAGGTGCCATACCTAGGCCGTTACACAGCATTTATTAGTGCGAAATTTACAAAATGCATAATTGAATAAGATATCATATGGACCATGAAATTACAAACACGTCAAGCCATAGTACTACATTGAAGTAGTATGCCATAAATATCATGATATGGTAAAGCAACAAAACATGATAGATGCCACAAAGTAGGAAATAAGAATATCGAGGCTAAGGAACCTTGTAATACAAGGCACTTTACAAAGATTAACATAGTAACTGATACCAACAAATGATTTATCACAATAGCGAAAAGAAAGTTCTACCATGTAGCCCGGTAGGCAGTTGTAGGTCAAGTGAAAGGCAACACCCACTTGGACATCTAAAGATAGCAACCTGATTTGCATAATAATACAGACCAGTTCCACTAGTCGGAACTCAGGAGTACACTTCCCCCTTTAACAACCACAGAGACAATTACAAACTGGAACCAAAACAAATACCTTTATATGGTAAAATAAAGGATTAACCCATTGAAGCCAATAACACCCTAAAACCCCTTCCCAAATGCCCTTATATGATAAAATAAAGGATTAACCCATTTTTTCCTGTTATGCTGCGGAAAGCCCTTTCTAAGATGTAGCTGGGCTTCCCAAGAAATCCTGGAATGGTACTATTTACTTTTACTATGGTTTCTATCCAACGACATATAATGATTTCCCCGCATTAACATAAAAGGCAAGATGACATCTCAATCACAAAAAATCATTTCTCCTTTCTTGCTTTAACCCTTTCATGCCTGTATTATCCAAAACTGCCTGACTATTTTGGTGATGCCTCTCTTTTACAAGCAATTTTCAGAAAATATTTGAAGGAGAGATGTTCATTAGGACTCTATCTACAACTCTCCTTCAAATATTTTGCAATCTTATGCAAAACCTCAAATCTATGTTCAAAGGTATCACCTGTCCAGACGCTTGTCTAAATATCCAGACATGAATGTGTTAACCCTAAAATGCTGCTGGTGGCTAACTTGGCCAATACAAAATGATGCAAAAACACTGAAAAATGACTGGAACCCTAGCAAATGGGTACTCATCTGAGAGTGATAACTATCCAATGAATACCAACATGATAGAGGTTGGATGTTTTCTAAACCTTTAAGTCCTTGTGTTTAGATGTGGGTCAGGGATTCATGGATGGCATTGCATTGCCATAGTTAATTCTTTTTAGCCTATTCTAGTTTGACTTTGTGAAGCAAATATAAATTAACACTGCTAGACATTGTTAAAAAAGGACAATAATTAATGAATGCATATATACATGACAATTTGTATTACTAAACAAATACACTACACATATTTTTTGTGCATATTACTAAAGTCTAAGGAAACACTCAACGTTTTCATTGATGAATAGATACATTGTAGTGGGCACGATAGTTGTATTTTCAGCAGATATATATAATTCAAATAAGAAATTATTTACAAGATGCTCTCTTGTTTGCTAACTAAATCATACATTTCATCCAGTGGACTCACAACAGATTTATAGCATAGAAATGATCACATTCACTATCCATATTTTTTCCAAGTCTATAAAGGTCTGAATTGTGTGCATCAATTTTGTGCATTAACATATAGTTATATATCGTAATCCCTTTTTCATCACATACAACAGTAAGTTTTCCTGCTCCCGCTGCCACAGCATTGACATAATCACATTCAGATTCCATCAATATATTTCTTTTCTAAATCTAGAAAGGTCTGAATTGTGTAAACCAGTTTTATCATTTACAAATAGTTATATATCTTAATCCCTGAATCATTACCGTCACACCGGACAGCAAGTTTCCCTGGCCTCACTGCCACAGTGCCAGGATAGTACGAACCATCCTCCCCTGTGAGGAGCTCCATCAGCATCTCTCCATCATGAGAGAGCAGGAGCACTCTGTGGTTATTAGAGTCAGCAATAAGAACCCTGCCCTGCCTGTCTGTAGCCACACCCATGGGCGTGTTCAGCATGCCTGGTCCTCTGCCTTGCTCACCACCATACATCCACTGACAGGTGTATTCACCTTGTTCTCCTGCAGTGAAGGCATAGGCAGCATTGGCAACCCAGTCTGACACAATCAGGCCATTCTCACCATGAGCTGTTAGAAAACGTGGGCTCTTAAATTTCCTCTCCTCTTGATGCCTGGTGGTAGGCTGTTGCTTGCTCCTCCCTAATGCAAACTTCCTGATGACAGACACAACTGCAGCACTGGTGGTAGGCTGTTGCTTGCTCCCCCCTATTGTAAACCTTCTGATGACAGACACAACTGCAGCATGCTCCCCACAATCCTTGAATACTCTAACACACTTCTCCCAAGGATAACAAACAGCTAAAGCACCATTATGTAACAGTGCCATCCCCCATGGACCTCCTTGACCTGCAGCTATTGTGTGAATGTAACTACCATCCTTGCTGAAGACCTTGACTGTTTCATCACTACAACAACCAATGGCTAGTTTACCACCTGATAACTCAGCAATGCCGCTGCTATCAGTCTTATGAGCGATTGTATGTGTATAGACACCAGCAGCGGAGTATACCTTTACACCTTTGTTAGTAGCAGTAAACACTTCTTCATCCTCACATATAACAATATCATGAATATATTCATTTTCACTACGTGGAAGTGAGTGGATGATAATTGGCTTCTTAGGGAGACTTCTTGCTGATGCTTCAGTTTCTGTACTTTTGTGCTCAAAAATGGATTCGACACTGGAAGAAGCTTTGGTGTAACTTGTGTGCAGTGTCCCTACTAGCTCCTTTATAGATTTAGCATCCATTGTTCCAGGAACAAATCTCCACTGAACATGTTTCTCAATTCTACTTATCTTTGCTTTAGTCAGTTCCTCCACCTCTGGCTCTAGCTTCTGTTTTCCTTGTATTATCATCATGGCTTCGGGAGCCTTTCTCAGCCCTTGGTGCTTTTCTATGCAGCTCTCCACTTTGTGGGATAATGCAACATTCTCCTCTATCTTTGTGTCTATAATGGTTCCTATTTCCGCATGTTCTTTGGTTAATTGAGTTATAATTTCGTTTTCAGCTGAATGCACTTGTTCGCAAATATCATTACATCTGCTTTTCACCTGTGATATGACCTCATCAACATTATATCTCACTTTTTCTTGCTCTTCCGTAAGGTCACCCTGATCCCGACAGAGTTGTAGTTTAGTCATCATTTTGGCTTCATTCTCAAAGATGGATGTTTCCGCTAGACTTGCCTTTTCCTTCTGGTCTATTATAGCATGTCGTTTATGGTTGGCAATACATTCATTACAAATGGCCTCTTTGCAATCTTCACAATATAGAGACATTTGATTTTTAGGGTGTTTTTTACAGAAAATGCTGGTCAGAATGATCCTCTCTAATCCCTCAAAAGCTTCTCCTAGCTCGTCAGGGCTGGTTTCTGATGTAGAATGATGGTGTGAAGGATAGCATTGAAGGCAGAGTAGACTCTCACATTCACTGCACATCTTTGTGGTGCCTGATTTCCCACAGTTGTTACATTTTTGCTTACCTAATTTGTCCAGTGTCTCTTGTAGTTTGTTTAAGGTAAAGCTGATGGGAAATCCAGCCACGCCCTCTTTAGGAATGTCTACTTCTTGCCTACAGTTTGGACATTCAAAGGTACCTCCTGGTTTTGAATTTTTATTTATATGCTGTTTCAGGCAGTCCTCACAGAAACAATGTTGGCAGGGTAACATTCTGGGTGTCTTGTAGCCCTCTATACAGAGTGCACATTCCACTAGATTTTCTAGAGAGTTCATTCCAGTCGCCATGATTAAATTTGTTTTCTCTGACTGCACTGTATGTTGACTGGTAGCGAAAATATGTAGGTTATTTATTTATGATATTCCACTCTGAATGAATCAGGCCAGCGTGCTGATTTATATAGCTTAACAGAACAGCCAACTTTCTCTCAAATATGGAAGTCCATGTAGAACCTTCGCTTAATGTGACGTCATCAACCTTTACGTCCTGATGTGAGGTCAAACTCCACCACTTTTAACCTTTCTCTGTAGATCCTTATCCTTAGCTCTGAATGAGAGTAAATTCCTGAATTTGCCGCTATCAACCTGAATACGCCTGTACAGTAATTGAGCAGTGGTGTGTTATCCCACACACTATACAGCCAGACACCAGGACCTAGTTTAGACAACTGAGTTATAGGCCAGTGTGAGGTCATGTCAGTGAACAGGATACAGGTAGGAAAACGATAAAGGATTCCTAGTTTAACCATTTGGCTACTGGGGGCTAATTTTGCAAAATAGAAAAGATGCAAGAAAATACTGAAAATGACTGAAAACCTGACACACGGTAGTCATCTGAGAGTACTCAGTGAGAGCTTCCTGACAAATACCAACATGAGAGGGTTTAGATTAGAGCTGCACTCACCACTCACGAACTCGAGTGACTCGAGCCCTAGGGCAAACTCGCCGAGCTTGAGCTGAAATGTTCAAATCGTGAGCTCGTATATGTTGGGAACACAAACGTAACACAGAGCACCTAACACCCATAATTAACATACTTAACTGCTTATCGCTGTCATGTCTTCTTTACAATCTCCAATGTATACATTCAAGCGGTGTTGAGTGTTATACTGACCTTTTTACCTCGTCAGCACGTTTTAAAATCAAATAAACATGACAATGTTAATAGATCTCCACCAATGAAATATTTATTTCTTAATAGCTGGGCAGGAAAAGAAGTATTTCTTTGGAAAATTGGAACGTCCGTGAGCTCATGAGCTCACGAGTCAAATCGGTGATGAGCTCATGAGTTGATCTCCCTCCGTGAGTGCAGCTCTAGTTTAGATGCTTTTAAAAGGTTTTTTTACGTTCTTGAGCCATGATGTAAGTGGCCTCAGGATATAGGTAGGAAAACAATAAAGGATTCCTGTTTTAACCCTTTGGCTACTGGGGGCCAATTCTGCCAAAAAAATAGATACGTAAAAAGCTGAAAAATGAATGAAAACCTGGCATAAGGGTACTCATCTGAAAGTGCTGAACAAGATCTTTCCAATGAATAGCAACATGGCACCGGATTAAGGTTTGCAAATTTGGTCTATATAAAGGAGGCGAAAAAGCTAAGAAATGTGACTGAAGCACATGCAGGTGGTACACATCTGATAGTACACAGTGAGACCTTTCCAATGAATACTAACCAGATAGGGTTAAGGAGATTTTTGGAAGATACTGTGCGTTTTTGTCCTGTGAAGAAAATAGCGTCAGCATTAGAAGGGTTAACACATTTATGCCTGCACCGCATTCACCCCCCCCCCCCCCCCCCCAAAAAAAAAAAAAGAATAAGTTATCAAAGTCGTCAAGGTCTTTTACTCCCTGCAGACACGAAGAGGTTAGTTATATCAGCACATGATTTACTTATTATGCCATAATTTGTGAATTTTAGATTAATTTCCAAGTTATTTTGAAAAGTATCTAAGGATGTCTGCCTGTGACGCCCAAAACAGCTTGACATTTTTAGAAAATATTTGAAAAAAAGAATGTAGATCAAAACCAAACTTACAAGTCTCTTTCAAATAATTTGTGAATTTTAGATTAATATTTTTGAAAAGAATCTAAGATCCAGAAGACACTGGTCAAGGAGATCTCCAGGCATGAGAGAGTTAACCTATTCCTGCTTGTTATGTCATAATCTTTGTAATATTGTTACATGGAAAAAGAATCTGATCAATATATGTTAATTTGGTGATATTGTTATGATAAAAGCATTTTTCAGAAGGAATCTGACGAATATATGTTAATTTGGTGATATTGTTATGATAAAAGCATTTTTCAGAAGGAATCTGAAGATTATATATTGATTTTGGTGATATCGTTATGGTAAAAGCATTTTTCAGAAGGAATCTGAAGAATATATGTTGATTTGGTGATATTGTTTTGATAAAAGCATTTTTCAGAAGGAATCAGAAGAATATATGTTGATTTGGTGATAACGTTATGATAAAAGCATTTTTCAGAAAGAATCTGAAGAATAAATGTTGTTTTGGTGATATTGTTATGATAAAAGCATTTTTCAGAAGGAATCTGAAGAATATATGTTGTTTTGGTGATATTGTTATGACAAAAGCATTTTTCAGAAGGAATCTGAAGAGTATATGTTGATTTGGTGATAACCTTATGATAAAAGCCTTTTTTGCAGAAGGAATCTTAAGACTATGTTGATTTGGTGATAACGTTATGATTGGAGCATTTGTCAGAAGGAATCTGAAGACTATGATAATTTGGTGATAACGTTATGATAAAAGCATTTTTTAGAAGGAATCTGAAGACTATGTTGATTTGGTGATATCGTTATGATAAAAGTATTTTTCAGGAAGTATCTGAAATTGATTGGGAGTTAGAAGGGCTGAAAAAAATTAAGGGCAGGATTTTTTTTAGTAGAATCTTGTTAGGGTCGGTTTACAGAGACAAATAACCTTTTAAAACCTTAGAACCCCCAACACGCATGTTCAAATAGTTTATGAATTTAAAACATAATTTCAAAGTTATGGGGAGAGAGAGAGAGAGAGAGAGAGAGAGAGAGAGAGAGAGAGAGAGAGAGAGGGTGCTCTCTAGAACATAACTAACAACTCTCCTTCAAATATTTTGTAAAACTTTTCTTAGTTCCTATGATATTGTCAAAAGTATCTTGGGTCCTATTACTATGTATGTCCTTTTCATGGAGAGAGAAAGGTTCATTCATCCCTGTAGTAAGAAGAATAATCATACTTTGCGCCGGCTTGATAAAAAGTAAGAGATATTAGCAACAGAGTTATAAGTAGAAAACAAACAGAAATCGTTAAATATTTTTTAAAACGTTTTCTTAATTCCTAGGTTATCACCAAAATTATGTCGATATACCTATTCTTTGCAATTTACTGGGAATCAAACAATGGAGAAGAAAATATACTTTAACTGCAGAAGTAAAATCTTTCTCCAACATTTCATCATTTAAAATGGGTATGAAAAATATATGAATTATTTTCGAATCACTATATTTTCATTTTTTCTTACAATGTTTTTTTCAAATTTTTTATTAGAAAAGATGAGAAAATAAATGCATGCATGAGAAACTTATTCAAAGTCACTTCGTTTATGAAAAGCTACCAATACTAGATCGATAGTGTTCTTCTGGAAGTTAACTTAAGCTGAAATGTTGAAATTGCCATGTTTTAACAGAATAGTTTCCTGAAATGTTTAGGCTTTATCTGTTTCTCCAGAGACAGAGTCTGAAAATAGTACTAGCTTGACCAGCCAAGACTAGAGACAGGGTCAGACAATGGCACTGATCGAACTAGCTCAGACTAAAAACTGTGTTTGACAATAACACAGAGCTGACTGGCATAGGCTAGAGACGGGGTCTGACATTATAACTAGCCTGACTTGCCCAGACTAGAGACAGGGTCTGACAATAGCACTAGCCTGACTAGCCCAGACTAGAAACTTGGTCTGACAATATCACTAGCCTGACTATCCCAGACTAAAGGCAGTGTCGGTCAAAAGCACTTGCCTGACTAGCCCAGACTAGACTTTAACACTAACATGACTAGCCCTTATTAGAGACAGTGTCTGACAAATGCACTAGCCTGACTAGCCTAATACCAGTGACAGGGTTTGACAAAAGCACTAGCTTCACCAGACCAGACTAGAAACAGGGTCAAACAAAAACTCTTAGTCTGACTAGCCCAGACTAGACACTGGGTTGAACCATATTGCTAGCCTGACTAGCCCTTATGGGAGACAGGATTGACAATAACACTAGGCTGACTAGCCTTGACTAGAGACAGGGTCTGACAGTAGCACTAGCCTGACTAACCCAGACTAGAGACAGGGTCTGGGAATAGCACTAGCCTGACTATCCCAGACTAGAGACAGGGTTTTTACAATAACACTAGCCTGAGTAAATCTGACTATACACAATAGCATTAGCATGACTAGCCCTGACTATAGACAGGCAATAGCACTAACCAGAAGAGCCCACGCAAGAGACACGGTCTGGCAATATAAGTGCTACTATGCTATACATAGTTCGATTCGATCGAGTTGACACAGCGAATCAACAAATGTTTTATTGATTATTAAATCGAAATAAATCAGATACCAATGACAGTCCTAGGTACATCTCCAACTGAAAATCCTAATAAAACTGTTCATGAAGAGAAGTGCATTTCTTCCCCATTCTGGTTTTCTCTCTCATCACGGTATGACTTAAGCTGTTGATAACAATTTTAAAACCCATCCCTTCCTTCCAATGTCACTTAGAGAACCATGCATTCATAAATGCGTGCAACATAATCATATTCGGTTGTATTTAATTTGATATGTCACATCCATATGGAGGACCAACTTTTCATAACAATGTCAATCACTAACAACCTTCGATTGAATTCCGACCATTAACCCTCATTAGAAGTTGGCTTCAGACCTTTGTGGGGAAATTTACAATATGGACTCAGAAGGAATAAGTTGCAAAATTGTTTATTCCTAGCCTCCACTCTCATCTAGTGTTCTAAATTAGAACTAACTTTATCAGCTGTAATTTTATAAAATGAGATCTTCCTAAGATTAAGATGGAGACACACCTGCACATTTTCAGCTCATAGTGACATCTGGTGGTGAAAATGTAACGATTTCAAGTCTGCAAGAATTGATCCCGCTTTTAATCAGTGGATTTCCATGACAAATTGGGAATTATATAAAAGTACACTTCTAGGCATAACTAACATCTGGTAGTAAAATGGAACTAATTTATTTGAGAGTGATTATTTTTAACACTTTAATGAGATTTTCTATAAGAGATAATGCCTATATTATCAAAATCATAAAAATGGATAAATTCCGGACAATACTGAATACTTCTAACAACTGCTGACATCTGGTGTTAGAAAATGCAACGATTCATTTCCAGGCAAAGAGATTTTTCTAGAGAGAAAGTTCTCAACAAAACTGTACACTTTCAGGAAGTGCTGCAATCTGGTGTCTAAAGATACAACAATTACTACACTTTAATGAGATTTACTTGAGGTAGTTCTTAAAATACTGTTGATTATAAGCGTGGGCTGCCATCTGGTGTTAAAAACGGAACTTAATTTCCCCTGATAGAAAGAATCTATTCCACGTTAATGAGGCTTTCCTTGGAAGAAGGATCTCAACACTTTTAGCCAGTGGTGACATCTGGTGTTAAAAATGGAACTGATTTATCTTTCTAGCAAGAATGGTTCCAGAGGTTGATGATGTTCCTTCATACATGTAGTGTCTGAAAATAACTGAATTTTGTGGATGATTTATTCCTGATAAAAACATGTTTTGGAAAAATAGAAATGAGGAAATATGTTTGAAATATAAATAATCAGTCTTCTTTAAATAATTTGAGAATGCCTACTTTACTCTTATGTATATATCATTATTATTGTTATTATGAGGTGTTGGGAAATGATACTTAACAAAATATTCACAACTATAATCTTTTTTAGCTTAATGCATTTAAATTTAATTATAAATCGTGGTCATTGTGTTCTCTGCATGTTCATTATTCATGTATGGTTTACTGCGACTACGGGAGTGAAGAGTTCCCTTTAAGTAATTCACCACACAAGTGAAGCACGCATACTGAAAGTTGTAACCCCCGATTATTAAGTGGAACACCTATAAGAAAGGTGTTACCCCCAATTTTGAATTGTAGGACCTATAATAGATGAATTCTTATCTTTTCAGACTCTTCTTTTAAATAACTACCTGCCTAAAAGTGTACGTGTCTCAAGAGCTACCTACCTATATAACTGCCTGCCTCCATAGCTATCTACCCAAATAAATACATGACCAAAGATATACCTTCCTCCATACCTAAATCTGCACATAGCTATCTACCCAAATGACTACCGGCCTAAATAACTACCTTCCTTCATAACTACCTGCATAAATAGCAACGTTCCTACATCTTCTTACCTCGATCTATTCTTTGGAGGATCACAGTGTACGTATTTCAGCATATGAGGACGTATGTTTACAGGTCTTCTTGTCTGTCCCTCATCTCAACCTGAAACACAAATAAAACATAGATGATTAGCACTAGACAATGTTATGTATATGGTGAGCCACGAGGGGATTAAATAAGGTATAGGGAAAATCGAGAATCTGTTGATTTTGAAAATTCTTGAAAATCATACAATCTGAATTGTTTCTCTAACGTAAATCACAGGATATTTCTCCCATCCTAAAAGTACACCGTGAAATTGATAGACAAACCACTTCCATTCAATAACGCAAGGCATGAATTCCTTCATCCACTTTTTGGCTAAGTATATACTCGATGCAGATACCACTGAAGGTAAGAAACATATTACGTCCATGCATTACTCGCTAGAGATTATACCACACGTTGCTTAATATTGCATTCAGTCAGGATGTTCTAATAGAAATGAGCTTTGACACGCACATCAATAATGTTACTGGAAAAGCAAATAAAAATCTGGGCTTCATCTCACTTAACCTCATCACCACCAACATTGAAATAAAACAACAGGCCTACCAATCCTTAGTACGTCCTATCTTGGAGTGCAGCTCAGGGGTATCGAGCCTCTACACCGTCAGCCTTACTAACAAGAGTTAGGCTGTCCAAAGGTCGCAGCCCGCTTCATCCTACCGCGGTACAGATGGATGTCGAGTGTAGGAAATATGATCCATGAGCTCGATCGGCAGTCCCTAGACTAACGAGGCAGTGTGGCCAGCCTCCTGATGTTCTTTAAAAACCACCATAACCTTAGTGCCACAGAAATGCAAGAGTCGGTTATATCTAAGCAGCACTCAAAATCTACATGGAAATAAAACTTCCAAGTACCAGGTATCAATAGTACTAACCCAAGAAAACACAAACCCTACGTGGAATTGACTGTATATTTAAAAACTCTTTATGTAAAAACAAACGCCCAAAGTATACACCTGAAACTTTAGAACAGAACCAATAATGTAGTATCCTATTTGTTTAACAGTAGATAACTGAGGGGAATACTACAATAGAGGGCTCTTGGCTAGTCTTCTCTAAGGAAAGGGTTAACATATAACAAAGAACAACAAGTTTAATACCAAATATACTTTAATTGTAACTCAAAAGGGGGCAGACAGACCTGGGACAATAGAGGATGGGTAGGAAAGGGTTAACACTTACATTAATAGGTAGTCACTTGGTAAATGTATATCCACGTTGGTGATGGGTAACGGGAGGGTCAAAACCACGTCTGCACCCATGGATGGTTAGAAGGGAAGAGAGCGAGAGCAAGCAGGCTGGTATGTGCAAACGGCCAGCCTTCTTGCCTCTGCGCACTTTTTATTGCATGGTGTCAAGTTTACCCAGCGAGGGAGTCCAGCAGGGTCAGCCACAGCCGAAGTGCACTCGGTAACCCGAGGCCGGTCAGCTGGCCCCCTGATCTGCCCTGCAAGCAGACCCAACAACCAGGCAAGTAACGATGGTATACTACACCAAGATGGTGGATTAGATTATCCTAATTTGGCTTAAATGAAACACTAAAATACTTGGAGTTTTATCGGGGTTGACGGTTGGAGAGTTTTCCCTAAAATATACGGTGTAGATTAGGTACTGATTTATGATGCAAAATGTGTTAAGAAGATGTTACAGAAAGTGAAATCAGGTTTCGAAAGGTTGTATGCTTACTCTGGGAAAGTTTCATCAAAAATGTTACCCTACTTCTTTCGAAGGATTTAGGCTAGCACCCTTATGGTATAATGATATTGGAAATGTGATGTGTAGGAATACGTTGTTAGAAAAGGAAATTATGCAAGTCAAAAATGTATTAGACTCTGAAGGTGAACTAGTTTAAAGAACCGATTGAAATGATATGTATAATAGTCAATGCATTTTCTTTGAATATGAACATCTAGCTGTTTCTATAAGAAACGCACTCAGCGAGGTTAGTCAGCACAGAAAGCAAGCAATATACATCTCACGTCTATTGTTAATGGTTCAATGTTCCGATAAAGGCCGAATGAAAGTATGAAGTGACAATCTCCTAAAAACTATTCAGGATCATTGGTCCATAAAAAGGAGTTCTATTGTTAGATTTGAGACATTTTCAAGACACATACACTCTAAACTAATACATCATATAGCGTGATGACCAATAAGATTCTCTTTAAAATGGATCTGGCTGATTCGTCCACATGTTTATTTTGTCACAGAGAATAAACTGTTTTTCATGCTTTTCTGGAATGCAAAGTCCGAACGTTTGTATTATACTATATGATATTGTTGTTATGTCAATCTTGAGCAGTGGAGTTGATCATTACATGTGATGCTATTGGACTCTGGGCAGACTGGGACCACTATGGAAATAAGTTTCTAACTTTTAGTGTATATATCCTGTGTCAGGTTAGAATTATATTGCATAGCAGTTAATGACTCTCCATCTAGTCACCGTTATATATGATTTTCTGTGTGCCAAATGCTATGTAATACACATCTTACTTGACCGAATAAAGTAAAATCAAATCATAAGAAGGGTGATTGATAGACAATTCAAACTTTCAGATGTAGATAAGTTTTTTGATACCCTCCCAATGGCCATTACTATAAACACTGTTTTTAGCCGCTCAAGAAATATCAATAGAAACAGGCAAATAGGTTGCATCCTTGTAGAAGCGCAGCTGAGACGAAAGCTTTATAATCAGATGAATAAAGAAGATTTACTAGCCAAAGTTTCAATAGACATACAAATCTTCCTTAAAAACTAGTACTCCATTGAAGATGATTTTTGTAGCTATATATTGCCAAATTATTAAACTATATCTGTATGATTGTGTGTACTGTAATCAGGGAATATTGATGTTTAATTTGTTATTGTCTTTGTTGATCCGGCATTGCAATTTATGTTTCTCTCTGTCATTTATACAATGCATTAGTAATTGTATTATTCCTAATGTTATAACATATTGACCTGAGTGAATGAAGATAATAAAGAACAGCTGTTAACAGCTAATTGAAAAACAAGGTACCATGAGTACCATTGCATGTCATGCTTCCGATACCCAGCAAGGCTGTGGAACTTCAAGATTCGAGTGTGAGATCAAAGTCGGCTACGAGCTCTAGCAGAGAAGACGTTCCTGAAGGTACTCCTTTATTGTCAGGATGTAGTAACCCTCCTAGTTAATTCACTGATTTTTTTTATAAAATATTGATACAACTTTTTGGCTTTGCTGCTGCGCAAACCTCTCTTCTTGCCAGAGTCGTTGACGTGTATATGAAAGAAGAAGAAGATGGAAACACAACATGGTGTTGATTTGAGTCTCAATGAATTAGTGTTTATTCTCTAGAACTGACAAACACTTCACAAATGGCGAAATCTGCCAAATGTGGTTGAAATGTTTTGAACCATTAACCTCAAATCAAATACTAAAAATAACCACCAATTGTTTGTGAATATTGATACCAGTAAAAAATGACGGAAATGTTTGAAATTAAATTGTAATGCCTAGCTATTCCTTCTAACTGGACGGTTGGAAAGCATTCAATATATGGTTCAAAATATATTCTGACAATCTGCTACTGATACTATATGAATGACTTTGATCATTGATTAGAGATTATTAGGAAGAACATGGAGAATTCTTTGCTGGTCTTATATTGATTTCTGCTGTTGGGTTAGGGTCTTTGTTCAACTCTCTGAATGGTACTCTCTTAAATGGAAGATACACCAGAAGGGGTGGGGTGTATATCCCTTATGAAATATACAGTTTTTATCAACTCCTTGATAGTAACTCTAAAATACTCTGCAGTACCTGCTGTCGTATCTATTGGATGCCTAGTACGCCAGTGGGCTATGCTGATGACCTGGCCAGATGTAGCATTTCTAAAGTTGAACTGGATAGAGCTCTGGAAATAGTTTATAACCATGAACGTACTTGGCGGTATTATTTTAATGCCAAAAAAGAGTTGTATTCTTGTTCTTGGTAAACATAAAGCTGAAAATTCTCGTACCTATACAGCCTGGGAATGTTTAAACTAGGACCAGACAAAGTAAATGAACGCTTTAACTAGGACAATGTAGGTGTGAGGGTGTGTTTGTTAGATGATGATGGCACATGTTTGGAAGAGTGCATATCGAAAGCCAGGAGGGCTTTTAATCATTCATGTAAGTTTTTCAGATTAGCTCCTAACGTATGTTCTTTTTAGAGACTAGGGTGGATGAGACTTGAAAGAATTATTGAGGTGAAGAAAATACTCTTTTCAGATCAATATTTAGCCTTGAAACCAACGAGTGCTTCAAAGATTGTTTGGCGAAAGAGCTACCTTCTCTTGTGAACACACCAGGAGGAGTGTGAAAGCGAAAACATTTACCGAAATCCTGTATTTGTGCAGAAACGACTTGTTTGGTGATGCTAATGCGAAGGGTAATGGTGGTAATCACGAACGCAATGGTGAGTGTAATGGTTATCTTGATCATGACCTCGTTCCTGGTCACATTAGTGATAACCTACAGACTTCTATCACTTATACTTTACAAGATTACGTTAAGATGTTCATTCGAGATGTTTGCAATGTGTCACAAGCAAAGTGGAAGGAGGTGGTGTGGGCCAATAGACTTGGGATCAGTCTATTGGTCAGTGCATTCATGTCTGTATACTAGGTTAAACGTCTCAAACAAATTGTTCTTCTTTTCCATGTTTTAAGATAATGGCAGCTGTCTGGTCGCTCTTTGGACCGAATAGGTATTTGTGAAAATATGGCAAAGATAGTTTGTAAATGCAGTCTACTGAAGAGTGATCACATCTAACTGAAAAGCATAGCAAAAATAGATGGTGTGACTTTTGTGACATGTCAGATGAGGAAATTGCTATACACTATATTATGCAATATTCATCTTTTCAAAGTACTAGGAATGTTATGTTTGACCTGATCAGGTCAATTAAGGGGGGTATGGTGAGG
>OZ012701.1:18320006-18401463 GCA_963942565.1 Maea johnstoni | reverse complement strand
ATATATATATATATGTGTGTGAGTAAGTAGCAGTCGTGTTGCAGTCGTGTTCAGTCATTTTAGGCTTTTTTAGTCGTGTTTCGAACACGACTAAAATATCTAATTTTGGAGGTATGGTCGTGATCGTCATGTGTCAATATTGTTACTGTATTTGTTGTCCTGTTCCAATCTTGTTACTGTATTTGTGGTCATATTATATTCATTTTAGTCGTGATGCAGTCTAAGGGCTGTTTTTAAACTTAAACATTTACCCGTGGGAATATTTGCTACGACTGTAACACGATAACAACATGAAAGCAATATAAAAGCATTTTGACTTTAAAAAATACAAAAAGACTTTAATGGGTGTAAAAGAAATTGCTACTTGTTTTAAGTCTTCCACTCTTTTTTGATCACGTGATCCAAGCTCCTCAAGTATAGCTCACAACAAAAGCACTAGGTGAACATGAAGGGGCCAAGGAAAACTAAACACAAACATGATGAGAAAGCCCAGCAAACACAGAATATTTACAAAATATCTTGACATTCTGACATTCAGAAGCCCAGCAAACACAGAATATTTACAAAATAACTTGAAAAAGGACTGAAAAAAGATTGTGAAAAACATTCACAATAACCATGAGTAAGACATCAGGAAAATGTTTAATTACCCAAGTGAAAACATTGGTGAAATAATTAATATAATTTTTTTTACACAATACAAATATGATATAAGTAAACATTGACGAGAATTTATGAATATTTTCTCAAAATATTAAAGTATATATTTTTACGATAATGTTTGATGACACTAAACCATATTTTATCAACATATATGGTTAATGTTTATGCATCTGCTTATTACAAATGATGTTTTAAACATTTATTGAACTATCATTAGCACACTAAAAATGTTTCTAAAAAGTCTGAAACAGTCAAAATATAATATTGAAATATCTATTCATGAAGTGTTGAACAATATCTTTACATAATAATCTTTGATGATATTAAACTAGAAGTTTTCTTAACATTAAAATGATTGTTTAAAATATGCCTATTACCAATGTTTCTTTTAATATTAATCAAATATTGTATTTACAAAGTTTAAGATGTTTGTAAAATGTCTGAACAAAGTAATAATTGAATATCAAAATTCATATTGATAAGATAATCACTAATATTTTTGTACTATAAATGTTTGATAACATTTTCCTATCTTGTCTTAGCATGTTTTACATCTGCTTATTACAAATGTTTTTTTTAAACATGCGTTCGATATCAAGAATACATTCTATAACATATTTGTGAAATATCTACACAAAGCTGCAATGAAATATTAAAAATGACATTAAAAAATGTTGAAAAAATATTTTGAAATGTTTTTCCGATGGTAGGTTCATCATTACTATAAAACAGTCCTCACACGGAAGCATCATAAAAATACCAATTGCAACATAAAAACCTTATGAAGTATTTCAAAAATATTATTAAGAAATGCCCTATGATAATGCCACCTGAAAATACCGAAATGTAAAAACAAGGGCAACAATTCAATATTATTGTATTAATATTAAAAATGCTATTTTTTCATTCTAAAATTGTTAGCAACCATTGGTCATGAGATTCTTTAAAAAAGCAACATTTCCTGCAAAAATTAGATATATTATTATTGATAAACATTAAACATAGCTTTAAACATATACAAACAAATATATCATGTATTATTACTGGCTTTGATTTTAAATTGTAGGTTTCTTAAAAAGCATGGAATACCAGTATGTATCAGTGAGGAAGTCATAGAAGTAGTTGGTAGATAATCTAAGCAACATTGTATAAAAATATATTTTACGTATTGTGAAAATAATAATTTAGATGTTATAAGAATTGCTACGGCCAAACCTTTTAATGTTAATGAATATCTTTCAATCATAATGTGAAAATATTTGATGAATAATTTTGGCAATATTGTATTTCAAAATGTTGTGAAAATAAAATCCAGATATTATAAGAAATATTATGGCATTGATTTTCAGATCGAACGTTTTAAAATTAGTAAACATTTTCTTTATCATTTCACAGATATAGGGTAAAACATGTTGTAGACATAGCACATATGCTTTGTGTTTGCTGGCAGTGGTCAAAAAAAAGAAAACAACACAAAAAGAACTCACTTATCATGTGGCTGTGAATAAAGTGATTCGTGTCAAAAATACTGCTTGAAGTTGTACGTTGAATACATTCTTACAACTCCATCAAAAATCTCACATTTCTCATTGGGAGAGGTTTGCGAACGTAACACAACATTTCAATCGTAATGAACATGCCTTACAGTCTCAAAGCAATCGTGTGACTACAGGTAGCAGTTTTTTAACACGTATTAGAAACAACTTTAGATTTATAGCACTGGCGTTGTATTATTTGTATTCTCATTAGTGTCGTTTAACAGTTATTTCTCGTTAAAATGAATCATAATGCAGTCTTGTTAAGAACTTTTCAATTAATTTTTACATTCTTGTTGCAGTCTAAATAATCAAGGTGGTATCGTTTGTTAAAACGCATAATGTTATAAACGTTGCGAAATGTAATACCTACGCATAACGTAATACAAAATCGTTGCGAAATGTAATACCTACGCATAATGTAATAAAAAATCGTTGCGAAATGTAATACCTACACATAATGTAATAAAAAAATTGTTGTGAAATGTAATACCTACGCATAATGTAATACGAAATTTTCACGAAATGTAATAGCACAAGCTACGCATAATGTAAAAAAAATCGTTGCGAAATGTAATACCTACGCATAATGTAATAATAAATTTTCACGAAATGTAATCATGTACAAATGTAGGCTGGGTTAGCCCATTTCTAACTGGTCTGGTCATGTGGTCTGCCATGATTGCTATTTTCAAAATCAAACCAGCCTACTGTATATGCTCCCACAAATAGGAAGAATTCACCCAATTCAGCTGACCCCGTTGAAAGCTCATGAATCTTTGATCGCCAAATATATACAGGCCACCAGTTGGCCTTTAGCTAATGACATCAGGGAAACCTGCAACGATTTCCTGATGCAAATCAAAGCAAAAATACAACAAGAAAGTGGCGAAAATTAAGACTGTAACAAGAAAATGGCGAAAACTAAAACTTAATCGGCAGATGACAAATATCTACCAGTTCATTATAACATAAATTCCAATTTAGTTGATTATATGAGAAAAAAACAGATTTAAAGGGGAAAATGAAATCTCCACCAGAATGACACAAAGAACATGATCGACCCATTGTTAAAAGGCCACCATTGATTAAAACAGCACACCTGGCAAAGACTAAAACAATGATTTGGGGTGTTAATTTTTGATAACAAAAATATTTTGACTTGGTATAGGGTCGTTCCGGTGTGATAGTGCTCAGTGACCCCCCTCTCTGGTGACCCGCAGGTCACTGGCAGCTGGAGCTGAGTGACCCGGGTCATCAGCAACTAGCTGTCAGGGACCCGGGTCAACCATAACTAGTGGTGAGTGTCCTTTTCAGGACACTGGCAGCTAGTTATCAGAGTCCACCCAGTAGTGTAGTGACCCTCGGGTCACTGGTAACTAGTTACCAGTGACCCATGCAAAAAAACTATCTTCTGGCTGTTACTGTCCCTTTTGGATGACCCACCTATTGCTTTCGTTTACATATTAAACAAACACACACACACACATACATATATATATATATATATATATATATATATATATATATATATATATATATATATATATATATATATATATATATATATATATATATATATATATATATATATATATATATATATATTTATATATATATATATATATATATATATATATATATATATATATATATATATATATATATATATATATATATATATATATATATATATATATATATATGTATATATATATATACATGTAAAACCATTTTAAGATGCCAACAGTGATAGGTTTGGGAGTATGAATTTATGTGATAATTTTAACCCTTTTTTCATCAGTAAATAGCCTTTAAAAATTGTAATGAAAGATTCTGCTTTATCATAAGAATCCCCTAAACCTCCATGCTTGAATATTTTTTGTAGGTCACACCTTAAAACTATTTTTGATCATAACCAAGGACTTTTAGGAGAGCATATGGTTATCTGTTTTGGATTGTAAAGTGTATATTCTTAATTCACCAGAAAGACATAATGAAAATATATTGAAATATAATATGATAAATATCAATGATTCAGTGATTTTATTAAACAAATTAGTATTGGATACTATAAAAAATGTACACTACATAAATGGTTCATTTTTGTAATTCCATAGCAAATGTTCAGGCATGGATGGTTTGGCTTGTAAATGGGTTGATAATGAGAAACATATAAATGTATGATATTGAAATATTATATTTTCATTTGTATATTCAAAAAATAATTATTGCCTATTTTCTATAGATACATATTCTACCTGATTGGATAGTTGTTGTATTGCCATGACCACTGCTTATGGCTGGATGATTTGGATTGTAAATTCTAAGGTTGCTACATGCTAGCTCATTTTACTCATCACTTCAGCCAGCACATGCCAGTGGACATACAAATTCAAACATTTCAATAATATTGAAATATGAAAGAAAAAAATTACATATACAAAAAATAATCAGTATATATTTTACAAATATGCCTCCTCTAAGCAGTTGATTAGTTTTAGTATAACAATAAGTAATGTTGAGTGTTAGATGGTTTGGATTGTAAATTATATGGTTTATTATGGGAACCTCTTCCAGATGGCAGCTTGGATTGGTACATATACAACTAGTCTAGTCTAGACGATCACATCATCACAGTAGTGAACACATTGGCGCATGTAACTTCATGATATTGAAATATGACATTTCCATTGAGCTATTCCAAAAATAACTATAGCCTACTTTTTATAGATACATATTCTACCAGATTGGATAGTTTTTGTATTGATATGATCACTGTCTAAGACTAGATAGTTTGGATTATTAATGGTAAGGTTGGTATTTGGAAACCCACTCATATGGGACCTGGGTTGGGTATATGCTAAGTCATTTTGCAGTTCACTCCAGCCAGCACATGGCAGAGGACATATCTACCCATTCAATTATATATTGAAATATGAAAAAATCTAATATCTGATACAATAAATAATCAGTTTATACTTTACATATATGCTTATTCTACACAGTTGATTAGTTTTAGTATTGCAATAGCCTATGTTTAGTATTAGATGGAATATGATTGTATATTGTAGAGTTAATAACGAGAACGTCTCCTAGATGGCAGCTAGGATGGAGGTATACCTAGTCATTTTGATGATAACTTCATCATAGTGGATATATTTGCAGATTCAATGTTATGTTATAAAGATAATATACATTCACACACACACGCGCACACGCACACACATATACACACACATATATATATATATATATATATATATATATATATATATATATATATATATATATATATATATATATATATATATATATATATATATATATATATGATCAGTTGATTTTTACAAATATGCTTACACTACGCGGTTGATCAGCCCATGGGGGGGGCACTCAGGTACAGATGGGGGCCGCACGTGCGTTACACATTTCGCGTAAGAAGGGGTCTTTTTTATGACCTGCGCATGTCCCCGATTTTGTAAAAGAAGGGTATTTTTTTGTACCTAGGTACGAAGTATGGGGGTCAAAATCCCCTTACAATCCACGAAATATATGCGGCTCTGACGCCGAGTGACTCCCGAAGTGACTGGGCTTCCGAGTTAGCTGCTGCCACTTGCTGCCGCTAAACACGTAGAGGAATTTTAAAAATCTTAAGTTGAAATATGTGTGCCCGTTCATCCAATGTCAGTGTTTTGATAAAAGAAGGGGTATATATTTAGTGGAAAAAATCAGTGTTTTATTAGAATAAGGGTGCTTTTTTGGCCAGAAATCAGTGCTTTAGGGGTATTTTTTATTTTGATAACAAGCGTATGCGCCCTCCTAAATACCCAAGTGCCCCCCCCCCCCTCCACCGGGTTGATCAGTTTCAGTATTACAACAACCAATGTTGAGCGTTAGATGGGTTTGATTGTTAGCTATAATACTGATAATGGGAAATCCTCTTATGACAGAAATATGCACCATTATGCCGTAAATTACTCAAGCCAACAAATAGCATGACATAATCCAAATAATTCTAAAAGGGAATATTAATGCATAAAACTGAAATAAAAATACATTTGATATAAAAAGCGCAAAAGAGGGCCGATTTGAATTTCAAACTATATATACATACTATTATTCCAAACTACACATAATTTTATTAGAATAAGGTTAGTAACAAGCAATAATGGAAAAAGCCATGAATGGGATTCGAACCTGCAAACAAGAAATAAAGACATAAATAGTGTTATCATACAATAAGTGCTGAGAGCGAGTGCTCTACCAATGTGCCCACCAGGGTTGAGCTGGCAGCCACTGAAATTTCTAACTCTTTCACATACAATTTAGCCAATTTTCAACTGGGGGACACCTGGCACTGTTGCTTGTGCAACAGCTGTGGGTGACACCAGTTGAAACATGTCAGGTAATAGTTATATACTATAGAGACTATATAATAGGTATATACTATATATACTATATAGAGATTTGGTGTATAGTATGTTAACCATTACTATCTTTGAAGAAACGTATATTTAGATAAAGAAATATAGGGGGTCACTAGCAACTAGGAAGGACACTCACAACTAGTGCTCAGTGACCCGGGTGTCACTGGCCCCTAGGGGCCAGTGACCCCCGGGTCACTGAGCACTGGCGGACACTGAGCACTGTTACACCGGCTCAAGTGACGCAATTTTCAAAAAGGTCGCCAGATGACCATCTCAGATTTTTTTTTATTCTTCAGGTATCAATCAGTCATAATAGCAAATATAGGCTTTGCACCTCAAATTTTACAAAAACTGTGAGCATCTGAAAATAGTTCAACACACTATTTAGATTCATGAGTGAATATATGAGCTACACCCTCATGCCTTTAACCTCACTTTTCTCAAGAACCGTTTGGGATTTTGAACTGAAATTTTTTCGTGCAATCTTCTTAAACATAAAGGCACACATAAGGAAAGTTTCGTCAAAATCCGTGATGGTGACCTGCTGACCTCCGGGCCACTTGAGCCGGAATGACCTTATATCTATCTACAAAAGCAATTTGCTTGTACAATACTTCTATTACATTTCGTAAAAAAATCCTATTACATTATGCGTAGGTATTACATTTCGCAACGATTTTTTGTTATATTTCGCGTACCTTGTGCTATTACATTTCGTGAAATTTTGTATTACATTATGCGTAGGTATTACATTTCGCAACGATTTTTATTACATTATGCGTAGGTATTACATTTCGCAACGATTTTTTATTACATTATGAGTAGGTATTACATTTCGCAACGATTTTGTTTTACGTTATGCGTAGGTATTACATTTCGCAACGTTTATTACATTATGCATTTAAACAATCGTGTTGCATTCTCAGTGCAATCGCGTATAGGGTTCAGTGATTTCTGACCGCAAGACAGCTACTTGTTCTTCACACTTCACTGCATGTGTTTTAGTCTTGTTTCGTCCTTTACCATTTCAGCACCATTGAAGATTTTGCGAAAACAAAATATGCATAATGGAATTTTCCGACTATGCAACTATAAAACATCTACAGGCCCCAATGGAAAACGAAATATTCAAGCTGCTTCCCTGTGTCTTGACAATAAAACCCTAAAGCAATATATTGCTGGCTGTTTTATTGTTGTTTTTTTGTCATGAGAGTTATGCACAAAGCCTCTGATACCAAGATATGAAACAAACAATAATTCTAAAACAGACATCTGTGTAAATAAGCAGGTTAGACAGCTTAATGACGGAAATATTGCAACGTCTGCACGCGTACTACCATACAAATTAGGGCGTAAGGTGATAAAATAACATTGGGGGGTGGATATGTATTGTTTCTACGTCAATTTTATTTTGAATTCTAATTTGGAAAGTCATAAAAATACATAGGCTGACAATGTAGCACGATAACTATAGATAGACAGATGTTAAGCATCAAACTTTTCTGCATAAACAATCGATGGCAAGGAGAGTGAGTGGGCAAGGCTTGCATGTGTGCATGATATGACATAGACATGAAACTACCTTCTGCCTCCGGTTTTGCAATTAGGGGAGGGTATTGTCTTGCAATATGAAGAAAAACGGTGTTTATCCATTTGTATAACTTGCAGAAAAAGGGACAAATGGTAAGCCATAGTGCCAGCCGCAAAAACATAAGAAGTAGTCCTCTTACTGAAAAGGTGTTAAATTACATAATAAATATTTGCATTTTTGGATATATATATATATATATAGCTACGATGTTCCAACACGATGAAACTGATAATGATATCACAACCTTTTCCATACCTTTTTCAATATTTCATAAAAATTCATTTTAGATTGGTTTTAAACAATCAAGCATTTAACAGATCTCTGATTAGAAAAAAAAGTTCAGGGTGAGGGAGTGAAGTGAGGAGGATGGCAGGGGTTAGTTGGTGTTGACTCAGAGGGGCTGCCAGATATTTTAGTTATTTTCTTTTTATTTAGTATGGGGTTCAATGCATTGTAAGTTTAAAGTACACTTATATAATAGAGTTGAATATTTTAGGGGATGAAGTGCAAGTGGGGGATGGGTCATCTTAAAAATTGAGAATTTCATTTGATTTGCATTACTTTCAACAACACATACTATAATGTTTAAATTGCCTAGAAATATAAGGCTCCTACAGCTTGTGTTTGATGGGGGGGGGTGCATGGCTTCTTTATCTAAAGAACAAAATATATATTCGGACACCATTCAAAGGAAATTTTCTGAAGGTGGTGGTAACCAGCGTTCTATTTTGTTATGAAGGATTGGTAATCTTTTTCCTTATATGCATAATGCATACATTTTAACATGTTTCAAGAGCAGAAACTTTGGCTGATAATTATCAGCCAACGGTTTAATGTACGGTTGATAATTCAAATGATAATGCAATATACATGTACCTCTAAGTATTAACTCACCTGAGAATTTAACAAAACTCATTACTGATAATGTAATAAATCAACTGATGACATATCAAAACTCTGACTGCTAATGTAATATATATATATATATATATATATATATATATATATATATATATATATATATATATATATATATATATATATATATATATATATATATATATATATATATATATACAACGTATGCGTTCGTTGTATGTTTTATTTTGAATTTGAATGATTTAAGGCATCTCGTCCATTTTGCGACTTTTCTTATTTTCTACTGACTTGTGGACAATAAGATTTTTGTGGGAGGCAGGCATCTTGTCTGCATCATATAATGATTTGTTTTTAGAAATCTTCGGTTGTTCATGGGTCCTTTTTTAGATGTTTAGTTTCAAGCAAAATTTACTTTATGCCTATAACCCTGGAGTGAGGGTGAAGAACTCTCTGGTGACGAAAATATTCTACCAAAGGTGACATTGCAAAAATGAAGTATACTCTCAGCTTTTGATAGAGTTCGCCATGCCATAATGTTTGACAAATTTGTTGCTATTGGGTGTGAAGCTGGGTCCGTAGTGTATCAACCCCTACCTATCCTACAGATCTCAATTTATAGACATAAAGGGCACTTTGTAAGAGAGAACAGTAGTTACTTTTGGGTTGGCCAAGGGCTCTATATTGGGACGTTTATTGTTTTTAATGTATGTGAATAATATTGAATCAGCTGTTAACTGTGATCTTTTCTTGTGTTCGGCCCCTTTAATCAGAGGAAAACTATTATTGACGTTGAACAAAAACACAGCGAGGAACTTATCAAATTAAATTTGTGGTTGATATAGAGCGAACTTTCACTCCATCTTGGAAAGACAGAGTCTATCCTATTTGCCTCAAATAGGAAGTTAAAACAACAATAAATTCAAAGAATCTCAGGTAATGGTTTCAAAGTGGTTGGGAAAGAGATTGTAACATATGAAGGGGGGTCAACTATACCAAGACCTTAGGCCTAAAAAAAAATATTGTTTGTTTCCTGTAACACCCCAGGAAAAAATAGGGTAGGTAGGTAGGAAAATGTTTTTATTTTAAGAAATCTTTTTAGTGATAAATGGTAGCCTCACAGTTGAGCTGTTCATGTTTTTCATTCGGAATACCATGTTTTTGATTCAAAATGTCATAAAAAGATTTCGGGTAGGGCCAAAAATATAGGGCAGGTAGGGTTACAGGAAACAAACAATTATTTTTTTAGGCCTTACGGGAAAAGCTCATGTCAGTCTCACATTCCTTTACAGAAATAAAATATTCCTAAATCATTACTGTAGGAAGACAGTCTGAATGGTAATGATTCAGAAAGTTGGAAATAGTCTACGCCAGCAAATTCTATCACCAAAGTCTACCAAAGTCTTACAGACTCACTACCCAAACCAAACACACTTGGTAGCCAATGGCTTTAATGTGTTGAAGTGGGTGATAATTGAAAACAGAATAGAATATCTGGCCGCAAGCAATGTATTCAGCTGGATTGATGGACAGGCTCCAGATTTCGAAAGAGTAAATAAATCCGATCACTATAACTTCACACACAGTATTAATGCTCTGATATTCCCAAACCTTGGTTATATAGCAAAAAGTCGCTCCACTCTTTTAGTGCCAAAATCTAGAACTCTTTGCTTGAAGTGATCCAGACTACGTTCCGTAAATCTTCTTTTAAAGTGAGATGCAAAAATCATTTCATGTCAGTCCTCTCTGAGTCATGAAAAATAAATTCATCAATTCTAGTCCGAACATTTAGGTTTCCTTTTAAACAGAAGTAAACTATATGATATTACCATTATGTCAATCCTGAGCGGTGGAATCGATTATCACATGTGATGCCATTGGACTCTGTGCAGACTGGGACCACTACGGAAATAGCTTTTAAACGTTTGAGTATATATCCTGTGTCTGGATAGAATTCTATATTGCATAGCATGTAATGACTCTGCATCTAGTCCTCTTTATTATGTATGATGTTTTATATACCTTGCAAGACCGAATAAGATCAAATCAAATCATAGATACATTTGTAATAAGAAGAGAAAATGTTAAGGTTTTGTGGGTCAAAATCGCCAACTGAACACGACACAATAATTTCCTCCCATTGAAGATAATATGGATGATATTGTTCGTACTATTATTAAACATTGTTGATTGAGAGAAATGTTCAGGTTTGTGATCATTCTATATTTATACCTATATTGACTGATTATATTTTAATTCACTTAAACCTTTATATTTGTTTTAACTTTTGACAAGGTGTTTATTTCCCAACCTTGTTTAGAATATTGCCTGGGAAACTCTAACATTTCAGCACTAGCGATCAACAAAGGGATAACAATATCAGATTGTACGTATTCCCATTGCATTTCTTATGAATGAAAAAGCATCTCTCTCTCTCTCTCTCTCTCTCTCTCTCTCTCTCTCTCTCTCTCTCTCTCTCTCTCTCTCTCTCTCTCTCTCTCTCTCTCTCTCTCTCTCTCTCTCTATATATATATATATATATATATATATATATATATATATATATATATATATATATATATATATATATATATATATATATATATATATATATATGTGTGTGTATATACTGTTAATGTATACTGTTTCAACACAATCCTTTCTGGTCCTTTACATGTATACTGTAAAGGACCAGAAAGCCGTCGACTAAGTGAGGCAATAACTACCTATTCCCATACGTTTGTCCCATCCTGCGGTGGTACATTTTTATTCCTGCATGTTCGCACTTGTTATCGGCCAATCAGGATAGTATTTATTGGAATGAGGTGTGCTTATGTTAATACCTTTGATCTCGTTGGCTGCCTGAACATAATTCTTTTTATCAGATCAATGTGACTAACTACCTTATTGAAACCTCTATTTAAGGCCATGTTTGAACGATAGGGGCACGGACTTTTGTCAATTCTCCACCATGGTCGAGAGAAAAGCAATTCACATTCTTCAGGCACTGATCTGCATCTTGGCAGCAACTGCAGGTAAGATGAAATGTTCGTTTGCATGTACAATGATATAAAGGGTTTGTCTGTGAACATATTGTAGTTGTGAGATGTTTACATATGTAAAGTCTTTACATTGTGGGAGCATTGATGATCAGTGTAAGAGACGATATATCACAGAACCTAACAAAGATGCACGCAAACGCTGGAGAGATTTTTTTGCCTCATCTCTATATGGAGTCTCATCGTAACAGTTACTTCATCAGTTAAAATGCATTGTGGATATTTTGCACATTATGTAGCTCAGAACTTAATGAGAAAAGAGTACCACACTCTCCCAATTTTGAATTCATTCCACCAAATGCGTTATCTAGAATTTGCAACTACACGTTACTCATTTTCAATAATTTTAATAAAAAATTAAAAAATGTGGTACCCTTTACTCCGTGTTGATCTTTAGTCCACATTTGTGCTATTTGGTGATCGCTACCGTTATTGGTAATTTACAGGGCAGTTAAAATCTCTAACAAATAAATGAGATATATAAAATGGTCATGGCTCTTGTTTGAAAGATGTCATGTTAGGCTCGTAAATAGATGAATAGCCTGTTTAATATCGTCATTCGATGTAGAGAACATAATTGAAGCACATTTATGGTATTAAGTTCAATTTCCCCCTGTTAGAGGTATCATAAATGATATAACTCCCATTTTTCATGTGTTTGAGTTGCACTTGATCAATGAACCTCAACGAGGTCTACATAAATATCATACCTTTTACGGAAAAACAATCTGTTGATCCGTTGTGAAATTGTTTAATGTTGAGTGTGAGATGATTTACATCATGTTTTTGAAAAAGAACAATTATTTTATTGCTTAGTGCTTTTAATATAGTGCAATAAGAAAAAGTAATGTATGTATCGAAATAAAATATGATGCAACCTTTCCTATAATCAACATACATAGCTTCTATGCTTTTAGTAAATAACTTTTAAAATAATTTCCAAAAGTACAATACCACCTGGGAAGTTGATTCAGCATATATGCTATTATAGTTTCTGTATGCTTTTGATGGATAAACTAAGGCTATACTAATGCCTTATCATAAGATATGTAAATGTGTTACCTTTAAATGAGGTTTGTTGTTGTATAATCAGAATTTCTATCCGTAAAAGCTTATGTATGAGAAGAGAAGTATGTAACAAAGTTCCTTTCAACATTGAAGGCCTAAATGGACATAAGTAAGCTTTTAGCGATATCAGTAAATCTTTCATTAATGTCAATATATTGCCTAATATGTATTCTGATGAGGATTATGTTAAGCATCAAGAAAGTCGCCTCCTCCAAGTGGCCTGCAAGACCTTCGACGAATATACATAGTATTTTCAAAAGGTACTCCTATTTCATGGCACGTATGTTGTATTGATTTTTAAGGGGGTAAAATTGTATTTGCTAAAAGGAAACTTTATTCAGATCTATTCAACTTGGCTGTCCAGGTGGAAGTGTCGGGCATTTGGGATTTTAGAGGACTCAGTCATATCAGTCAGTTGGGGCGGGGCCTGAAGTTGACCAATAGAAGTAATTAATCTTGACACAGGTGTTGGGACTATTTGAAACTGCCTGATCAGTTTGTAGCTTCAGGAACTCAGCAAATTCACCCTGCCAATACATTCAAAAATATATCAAACAAAAAGATACAATAGTTCTACTCATGCAATTAAGTAGTTACGAGAATACTGAGTAGGTGTACCTGAGTCCACACTTTATTGCAATGGTCCCGTTGGGACAGCTCAGAGGCAGACTGGCGGCAGAGAGTGTCAGGTACTAGGTAATTGGAATTTTCATTATGGGTGAGAGCTTGAAGAATTCAGCTTGAGTATTTAAAACAATACTGTCACCTTATGTTTTATAATATGACATGGTTTAGGGTTTCCGGTAAGCACTCCATTCTCACAATGTTAGTTCTACTAAGAGGACATAAACAGCTGGCATTAGTAGATTTTCCTAATTGCATGGACATGTTTGTGTGGGAAACTGGGTCCCTCTGCATCGCAGTCTCACTAAACCTGAGGTAATGATTGTTACATATTATATAATATTAAGATAGGAAACCTGTACAACATCTAGGGTAGTTTTGGCATATACCAATAAGAGGAAATTTTCTATATGATAGGTGGATCAATTCGGGACAAGTGGTATCAAATTTCTTTTTCGTTTTTCATCAGTTAGAAATGAATGACCATTCTTTGGGATAACTTTTGAAAATGAGTAAAAAGGCAATTTTGAATTTGTTTTATCATTTATTTTACTGATTTTGAAACAATGCCAAAAATGAAAAAAAACATCTATCACCGTTCCCTTGAAGTTACCATTTCTTTTAAAATCCGATTGAATGAAAAGGACCAAAACGATTACTCTGTGTGTTTAAGCCTAGGGGAGGTATTATTTAAGACACAGCGGAAAGATTGCTATTTCCAAGGACTTTATTTGGCTATGTAGACCATTAACATCAGTCAACTGAATATTTATTTTCACATAGCGCTTTTTAACATTATAGGTGCAAAGTGCATTACAATAAATATCAAGTATTATCATTGTTATTATTATTATTATTATTATCATTATTATTATTATTATTATTAATATTATTTCTTTTTATTATTATAATTAATATTATCATCACCTCCCGGGGAACCCTACGCCAGCGTAGCACCCTGCTCGCCTTATAAATAATGGGGATGTGTGGATCTGCCCATGGATACCATGCATCTAAAAGATCCCTTGGTCCTCTTTGGATATAAAGGCTCTGCTCTTTCTCTTCCGCTTTTTCTTCTTTCACATGCTTTGCCATTGTTCTTCAACAATGGCAATAAAACACTTTACGAAAAAAAAAACTTTATGGCACTAAATAGCCGATGTGCCTTTAAGCCCTCATTCATTCATTTTTTTTAATATTATCATTTTTATCATCATTATCATTATTATCATTATTAATATTATCATCATTATTATCATTATTATTATTATCATTAATATTTGCTAGATACTTTTATGCAAGCTCGTGAGCTGCATTATTAGATAATCATTAAAAGCAACGACTTTACCATTAATCTACAACCTTGACTAAGAAGTAGTTTATAATCCCAACTTAGTAAACCTCGAAAACGTTAAGTCATGATCTAAAGTATAATTAGATAGAGAGGATGGGCCTTATCCATGTAAAGATATGCATCCTAGAATTTAACAGAGGACATCCCTATGCTGAATCTCTGCCTCAACTATCTCTTCAATGAATCATTTAACTAAAAAGGGTCACCATAAATGATCATTTCTGGTTAGTGCAAATTTCCGTAGCACCGTTTTATTTACTATAGATATGAATGTCATTCTTATTTGGCAGCCATATTTAACTTCCACCTGACTTAACATTTTATACACCGAAAGTGAACTTCTAGAATAATTCCCCAGTGTCTCCATTTAGTCTAGTTTTATCCAAAACAGGCAGAAAATTTTGTTAAGATATTTCAGGCCAAAATCATAGTTACGGATGTATTTCAAAGAGAAATAATAATCAAAAAGATATCAATTCCCAGGAAATGTTTCACTCAAATGAAGTTTGTGACTTCTTATCCTATTTGTATTCTATCTCTTTGTTTGATGAGTACGTTTGGGTAGTATGCATGTATCTCTCCTCGATGTAGGTGACAAAATTGTTTTGAAAATGTTTGATATCCGTGCAGTAGGTCATCTAATGCAATATATATTGTTAATGTGGAATCCTCGCTGCCAGTTGATACTGTAAGTCACCTAAATATGGCGTGAACATTATATAGCGCGATTACGGTACTGCCCTGGATAGCGTGATCTAACTATAGCCGTGAACGGGAACAGCCGCAGCAATTTCAATTAAGAATTTGATAAAGACGGGGATTTTATAATAGCGCATATGGGCAGAGCGCTATTATCGCTATCTTATTGTTCCGGCTATACTTAAGTGATTTACAGTATATGGTATTTCTCTTTTAATCCGAATCAACATCCAACCAGCTCAGAATGTCTAAGTTGTTTTGACCAGCCAGATCCTGCAGCCATAGCTTCACATTAAACCTAGGTATGCCAAGGGACCTTTAAACATTACACCCACTAAGTAATCTGTCTATGATGCTTTTTAATATAACACTAGAAATTCAACCTGAATTTACAAAATATGTGCATGAAAGTTACTTGAGATGTTGTGCGTAAGATTTTATCTAGCAATATTTTCATAAATATGCTTCAATGGAAAGGCAAAGTGTGTACCAATCCAGAAGAAAGAAATAGCTACGTTAAATGGTAGTGGATTTGAATTTGAATTTTGTTTTTCGTCACATTTATGCCAATGAATGGTAGTGGGCAGTACAGGTGATCTAACAATCAATAGAGGGTATCCCATACACCACAGCTTCCGGGGAGTCTATGTGGCTTGTACCACAGTTGACTGCCTTCCACCAATCACAGGCCGAGAAAAGTATACCTTTGGGTAACACCTTTGGTTTTAGGCAGCTTAGAGAACACAGGCTTGAAAAGTGTGGGTTATGTCCTATAACCCTACACTTTTCGAGGCCTCTGATTGGTGGAAGGCAAGCAACTGTGGTACAAATACAGAAAAGGAGAAACAACTGACACTTGACACCCGGCATCTTCAAAATGTACCTTAAAAACTTTCCCTAAACAAGCCGCTGACAAAGATATTGAAATAGTAGAAATAAAAGCGACTATATTTTCAATGAAGAATAGTGTCCCTAGGAATCGTTGGATGTAGCCATAATTTATCATTTAATGGGAAGATATACTATATAGAATATAGAATGCACTCAATCAATATCTATAGATTGCAATTTTACCTGAGAAATAGCAGATTGGTCTAATGGTAATAATTGATCTTGTTACACCTATAATGTTCAGAAGCGCCTTAAAGAATAGTCAATTGACAGATGTTTATGGCCCATATAGTCAAATAAACTCCTCTCGAATTAGCAATGTTTTCAGCTCTGTCTTGAAGTTTTGCACATTATCAGCAGCCTTGATGTTGTCAAGGAGCTCATTCCAACAGCGTGGTGCATAGGCACATGCTGCTCTGTCACCATACCCTTTTCGGATTAGTGTGTGGTATATGTAATAATTTCTCAGTGTTTGATCTTAGATTCCTTGCATCAAGTACAGAGCTGCACATTCTCGCATGCATTTTTAAAGTCACATGCAGAATCTTGAACTCAATCATTTTTCTGATAGTCAGCCAGTGAAGATCCTTTAGAATTTGTGTAATGTAATGATACTTTTTGGAGCAACTAACCACTCTAGCAGAATTGTTTTGGACTTTCCGGAGCCTGCATTGTAGCTCGTCAGTGATTCCACAGAGAGGTTCATTACGATAGTCAAGACGTGATGTCACCCGTGAGATATTGCACACCTGGCTGTATAAGTATTAAGAAATATTATTATTTTTACAATCTTTCTGATGTGGTACTTTGCAGACTTGATAGCGTTTGAAACATGTGCAGACATATTTATGTTCGGATCAAAAACAGCGCCCAACTGCATTCAGCTTTAGGTTTCCTTTGACTTCCTGTGGGAAGACGAATATGAGAAAATAATCTCAGATTTTTTTGTGCGCAAGGGTGGAGGGAATGCATAGACCAACACTAAATTGGCAAAAAGCTTGAGAAATAGAGATAGATAATCATTCAGACTTAAAAGGAAAAGGAAGAGGAGACAAATGTACATGCTTTTCTGCAGTGCGCCAGTGCTATATAACTTTGAAACGAACACTTTGAAAGATTGATTGAAATAAAGAGATGGATGACATATATGCGATATTAACAGAGATAAGGTAAAGTTATATAAAAGGAATGGGTACGATACTCAACAAGGCAAGGGCCTTAGAGATAAAAAAGTTTATTGATATAGTTTGAGTCATCTGATCATACATAAAGGATACACACCGAGCAAACGTATGTGATGTTTACGAAATATGCTATTGATATTCATCTAATTAGGATATAACAGCATGTGCAGGTAAAGTCCTCTGAAGTGCTTGGATTTTATTTGAATTAAAGGAAAGGTTAAGATATCATGTAATGTTAATTATTATTATTATTTTTTATTATTATTATTATTAGTAGTAGTAGTAGTAGTAGTAGTAGTAGTAGTAGTAGTAGTAGTATATGCTAATGAACAAATGAGTGTTAACCCTTTACACATTTTCGTACAAAAATCAAAACTACCTTATGACTTGAACATTCCAAAAAGATTTACATGACCCTCTTCATCATGAAAAAATAACAGGTTATCCTGTCAAAATTAACATACGAAGTCACGAATTGACGGTGACTTAAACAAAAATAGTAGTGTTGTTACGAATTTTGCGATTTTCTAGTCGGACATGTTCGTACTTTGACGAATATTGTCGCAGTTAGACGTACAAGTGGCGTACCTGTGCTTATGTTTGTCGTATGCATTCGTACTTAGTTCGTTTATAATCGCATACATTTGCATACATGCGCACCTTAATATTCGTACTCAAGCACAATTATGTTCGCCTATTTACGACAAATTACGATAAAAAACGTAGTCTGTCGCATATATAGGGATGTTATCGTACATCAAGCGTACCTAGTGTCGTTGGATATCGCATAATTTCGTATCTTTTTCGTACAATTCGTATACACCCTGCGAACGTGATTCTCACCAACTTTTTTACATTTTCGTGGCTTTCGTCGTATATTTGACATATTTAAAAAATCACATATACAATTCGCAGTGGCAGAGCACCTTTACTTCAACAGACTTGAAAACAGATTTCTCAAAAGCAGCCATTTCGCCCATTGAAAGTTACCGTCAAGAATATATTTATCGTATTATGTCAAAACTAAATGTCATTTGTGACTTATGGATTAATTGTAAGAGCCATGAAACAATAATTAAAGGACGGAATAATATAGTTGAAGTATATTATAGTTTCTAATTTTTTTAGATGGTTTATACAGCACAGATGGCTACGTTTCTCGCGGCTGCTGGAAATATACAAACCTATCATTACAACTTGAGAATAAGTATACGACTTTGGATGGCAACTATAAAAATCGTTCTGATGCAGTTCATAAATGCCGTGAGGTTTCAAAAAGGAAACGCCTACAAATTTTTGCGGTTTCGGATGGTGGCAAATGCCAGGGATTAGATGATGATGTTGATGATATGGCGATGTATACAAAACTGGGGCCTTCAACAAAATGTGCAAAGGATGGCAAAGGTGGTCCAGATGCGAGTCAAGTTTATTCAATAATTAGTAAGTGAATTATATACAATATAGAATATATTTATCTCTCTGTCTATCTATCTGTTTATCTGTCTATATATCTATTTATATATCGATCAATCTAGCAATATATATATATATATATATATATATATATATATATATATGTATATATATATATATATATATATATATATATATATATATATATATATATATATATATGTATATATATATATACATGTATATATATATATATATATATATATATATATATATATATATATATATATATATATATATATATATATATATATATATATATATATATATATATATATATATATATATATATATATATACCATCCTTCTGGTAGCTTACTGGATAAAATTATATCCAACAACTGGGACCTCCTTGATAGGTCCAGTAGCACACGCCCACTCCTGGACTATCGCATCATTAAAGGGTTTAGACGCCCTAAGCACGTGAGAGACATATTGATTAGAGCAGCCACTACAAACCCCTGGGATGTCCCAGGACCACCACCTGTAAAGGATCCATTATCAGACCCCACTATTAGGGCCTGTACCCGCAATAAATGCAGGTATTGTGACCGTCTAGATAAAGGCGGTCGTCTATTATGCCCCCTAGCTAACTCCACATACACAACTATTCGAAAATGTAATTGTGAGAGCAACAACATGGTCTACTGTATCGCATGTTCCAAATGCGATAAAATGTATGTCGGTCAGACTAAGAGAACACTCGGGTCCAGATTATGCGAACACTTTCACCCAAAATAACACGCTTGTACACAGCGTGGGAAGGCATTTCAATGAAGAAGGCCATACAGGGATACAAGACATGAGAATTTACGTGCTACAATATGCCAAGGGACATCCCGACAGTGAAGGGTCTCTAGTGCACAGACTAGATTGGAGCAGACCTGGATATGTAGACTACGCACCAAAATACCAGATGGACTTAATGTGTTTAACTATAAAGCGACAGATAAGGGTAGGGGCAAGTAGACAACATCATATGGGCCTGGGACTAATTATAATTATAACAGAGACAATTGATTTTCTTCATACTATATCTATTTATTTTCTATTTGCCATCTGAATTATATTCACACGTAGGGATATTGTCCACAATTCGAGGACACTCTAGGATATACTCCTAAAATGTCGGCACAAGTAATACCTACCACCCTGCTACTGAACAACTTCGGTTGTCGTTTATTCGCTCCTTTTTCAGCCCTTATAATCATCATCTGCTTTTCTTAAAACCAATATGGATTGATAGATATTTCTTAGGATTTATTCCGACAGTACGATACTTTTTACAACTGTGCATTAATGTACATATATCCCATCTACTTTTCAATTGATTAGTTTTACTTATCATTTTGATGAATTGAAACACTAGAATATTTATTCATTCATTTATTCTCTGTTTTGATATGGAAATGTCTAATTCTTACATGCATTCCAACTAGATTGTCGGAGATCGTATTTACAAATATGTTTGTCATTTTAGACACATAAGAATCACAAGCCAAACCTTGTATATATCATTCATATATATCACAGGACATGGGCAATTATCTATTTTGTCAACCACACACTCCTCATTAGAAAGGGGAGGGATCAAGTCCCACCACCATCGCCCCGTTTATATATATATATATATATATATATATATATATATATATATATATATATATATATATATATATATATATATATATATATATATATATATATATATATATATATATATATATATATATATATATGTATATATATATATAGATATAGATATATATATAGATAGATATATATATAGATAGATATATATATATATATATATATATATATATATATATATATATATCTATATATATATATGTCTTTTTCTAGTTTTCTTCCAATTACTTCCAATCATGATGGTGTATTTTGATTCCATCTTACTAACTTTTGCAGCACTTATAGTGCCCAGTTCTCAGGGTCTGAAGGGACCACTTCCCACTTTTAATATTGACCATAAGACCTCTTTACCTCCCTAAACTATGGACGTCCTAGCTAATTTGCATAACTAGTTCTGGCGCTTTTCATCAGTTTTTCCTTTGCTATACTAAGTACTAAAGATTGCCTTCCTACATCATTTAGAACAAACAAAGGCTGGAGCAAATAATATCCTTTTTTTAACTATTAGTTCCGTAGTGATCACTCATTATTGGGAAACAAGGACCTTTAATGATTTGAATACAAAAACATATAGGACAGACAGAATGACAAAATCTGCTAATACACACCTATTGCCTCATAGGGCACCCACCCAATGAGAGACTGGATACCGTTGGGGATAGGATTGCATTGTAAAAACCTCACAGATTGAAGCCCTAATGTCCTTTCTATTAAATGAACACCTTTTGAAAAATATCAAATTCAGATATCTTAAGATGAGGTTGGGAGCTAGACTCAATAGTAGAAAAAAGTAAACATAAGCATTCATAATTGAAGATATTTTTGAAATCAGTATATTCTATCTTACTGAAGGTTTAACTGTAATTAAAAGGGGAAATGTTAGATAATCAACGACCTAAAATAACTTATAAACGAGCATTTTCAATTTTCAAGTTATTGTCAAATATATGAAAGATCCAGACAATAATTTCAAGGAGAACTCTAATGCATTAATTCGTTAAGCTTAATCCTCACCATTTTCACTAATCTCAGTGATTTTCATTTTTCGTTATTGAGTGGTTCAAAATGGTCTTGTTTAGATAGATTCATTGAAATAAAACCCTTTTATGTTGTTTTTCAAAGACTCGTTCCTTTCTACGCCCTACACTTTTATCAAACCATGCGTTAAAAGAGGTTCAATGCCTACATTGGAAGGGATTGCCAAGCAACTGGATGGTAATTCTACGCACCGTACAGCATACGAGCTTAAATGCTATCAAGCAGCAAACGAGAGGGGATGGTCGCTTTTCTCAATTTCATGGAATAGAGCATGCAATAGTGGTCCAGATGCAGTCTATACATACATGGCACAAGGTTCTGCCTACTGTTACCAAGGGGATAGGGTATATGCTATACCTGGTAAGCAATTACTAACATACCTAGTATCACTCATCACTCTTCAGTGGTAATTTGATTCGTTATAGGTGAAGGTATATAGATAGTTTATGCTTATTTCAAATTATATACGCATAATAGGCTTTTGAGTGAAATTACTAGCAACTTGCATTAAAAAGGCATGTGATCTTCGAGTTCCCTGAATGAGATTTTTCATCAGTTAATTCTTGCAACAGTTGACCAGACATCTACCAGTGCCTTATTTCACAAATATGCATTGATAACTTTAAAGATTAAGCCAAGCACACTTATGATCCACATAGCATATGAATCAAAGCTACGTGCAGTTGTGAGGTCATCCATGCCATGGAAACTAGGTGGCAATCGGGCTTGTGGTGGTTTATTATGCCCGAGCTACCCAGAAATTTACTGCAGGAATCAAATGTTGGCACTGTAAGCATTACATCATATATCGCTTTCAATCGCATATAAGGACATTCTACTAAGATTTTAGTATCCATTATGATATGTTGTGTACAACGTTGCAAATGCGTGGGAAGAAAATACAATACGATATTGTTTGTTTGAGTCCTAATGAAGTCCTGTTGATTTTTCAAAACTAATCAACACTAGAGGATTTTCAATGCAGGAAATTTCATCTCTATTTACAATGCACTTAATTAGCCATAGGTCATATAACTGATGTTATATATTGTTTATAATATAACACTTGAAAAAAAAGCGAAAATAAATTGTAGCTCTATGTTACGCATTATGCATTTTTTCTGACAAACCTAACAATTGCTCTTCAGTTTTCATAAAAGTTGTTTTGTGTTGCAGTTGTGTCAATGCCTGCTGCATCTGGATACTACCTTGTTTTATCGCCGGAAATCTATTAGAATTTATTATTGAAGTTTTATATTAATCTATGGTTTACTTTTTCTTAAAATAGTATCATAAAATTGCTCGTATTTAAATACTATGGGCTAGTTGATTTTGGTTGCCATGTGTTAAATGCTTTCATTTTCAAACTGATTCCCAGCCAAGCAAACTATATAAAGAACAAGGGTTGAAAACGTGTAGTATTTATTCCATATATTATCTTTCTGACTTACTAATTGCATAGTGGTTGTCTATTCAAACATCCTTAGACTGCAAAGTGTAGAGAGATTATTTTCAACAAGAACACTTAACTACTGATCCTTAAATAAACATAGGTTTGCACATTCTTCTTGAGTTTTAAATGTTATAAAAGCTATATTTTGATTATCAGCAAATTCTGTGGTTGGGCCTGCTCCATCTACTACACCCAGTCCAACTCCTGCACAAAGTCTGTCAACTGTACCAAGTGTATCGCCTGCACCTGGAGTAACAATTTCCTGTGGAGGGAGAATAGACATCCAAATTGAGGGTAACAGGTGAGTACAGAAAATATGTGACATGACATATTTTGTATCATAGTTGTCCTTGAAGACTTTTTTTAGAGAATACCAATTCATTTATAGTTTCCTGAATACTACCATATTTGTTCAATTGATTTTTATTATGTAGATAGCAAGGTAAGTGTATCTTAAGCTACCATATTCTTCCAATCAACCGCACAGTGCGGGTAGAGGTTGGGATAATTTCCTGTAGAAGGGGTGCTGGCAATCTGCCGTTTTACCGCACACACCAATGAGTGCTGATTTTAGTGTTTTGGCCATTATCTCCTTTTGCACTCTCACTATTCAGCTTACTTGGATGCTTGGCTCTACAAAACCGCATGTAACAATTGTTTATTGGTTAATATCACTATCATGCGGCGAAAATGAACAGCGATAGCGTGAAAGAACTGCAGAATGGCAGAATTCAATGCTGGTTTGCAGACATGGCAAGAGGAAATGTATGTGATTTCGCTTTTCATACTTCTTCTGGAGGAAGTTTTATAAGTTTTTCATGACAGTTGCGCTTGCTGTTTCCCCCCTAACCATGAATAATAGAGATGTGTGCTTAATTGGTCATGTGCGCTTAATCGGACGAATACGGTATGTGTGTAATAGATGGCAAAATACTTACAGGTCGGCTATGACAATGATGCGTATCCGATTAACTATTTCATACGTCTCTCTCCCTCACCTTACCTAACAGAACCAGTAATATTTAATGAACAGCCGTTTTGTGTTTTCTTCTGCATTTTGAGATAATCTAGTACCTGCTAGATTTCTTCCCAAAACAAACACTATGATATATTGTTCTTTTAAAGAAGGAAACACTTTGATAGGTTATTTGCTTAACAGTACTCAATGTTTCATTGGATACACATTCATTTATGTATAAATGCATAATTAATGACTTATTTTGGTTTTATTACAGTGTTAACGCTGGTGCAAGTAGCCTACACCTATCAACCGTAACTGGCGCAAGTTGTTCAGCAATGAAAAAGGGCGGCAGCTTCTCCTTCAGTATTGGTCTAAATGATTGTGGCACAACAGTAACGGTAGGTGAAATAAATGAACTCATCAAGCTCTGCCGAAAAGTGTTAGGTAAATTGTTTTGCTCTGAAAATATATAAAGGAAAAGATTTTATGACATAATCCAACTAAAATAAATTTGCTACACGCACACATTTTAAGAGTTTGGGCCATTACCTTTTTTCATGAGAGTATAATACCTGCATTGTCTAATTTAGTGCCATGCGAAGAAATACTTTTGATGTGATTTAAGAAAGATAGCATTAGACTTTCAATACAAAACTGACTGATGATATATATGTGCGCATATTTATTTCTGCCATAAATTAATTGTATATTTGCCATTTTGCAGAGTACAGAGGAATATATCGTTTATGAGAACACAATCCGTGTTGACAATAACCTGACAAAAGGCATGATTCAGCGTCAACATGACAAAGCTATAAGCTTTCGATGCCGATATAATAGAAAGAACAAGCTGAACAATGTTGAGTTTTCTGGATCTAATACGTACGTAAATGATATCAATGAACTTTCAAACTTAAAATGGCACTTTTAGAGAGCAATAGTCATTAAGCACATAGTCCCTACTTTTTCAAGTTGTTGTATACAACATAATCCTAAACATGCCTTAAAAATAACATTGCACATTTTTTTTTCATGTTTGATATGAAGGTTGGTTTATTGAATCAGTTAAAAAGGCCCTCGTGAGGGTAAATGGCTGATAGGGTATTTGCAGCCAAATTATATCATAACTGCTACTTAGCTATTATACGGATGATACAAACCTGTATTGTTCTTTCAAACTCCTAATCCTCAATTCATTAAGGTATTAATAAACTGATACTGAGCACCATTTTATTTCAGCCAAATTCAGTACAACACAACAAAGTATGGAACATTTGAACTGTCTATCGGACTTTTCAAGGAAGATAAATATACTCAGGTGGTACAACCCAATGATGCTATAGATGTGCTTGAAACGGTCTACGCAAGGCTTAGACTCAAAACCAGCGGTGGATCAATCAAAATGGCTGTTCAGTCTTGCATCGCCACTCCGCGTAACACTCCTCCGGATAATAACACCTATACACATGAACTTATCAACAACAGGTCAGTTTGTACAATTTTCTTCACATATTCTCTTTAATTAACACATGCAAATTAATTTGTGAAAAGAAGACAGAAGCCTACAGTGACCAGATAAGGACAGGTACATTTAGCATAAAGATACTTTTATCTTTGTGAGAAACACTTTTACTTATCAATGTCTTCTTTATGTAATGCCATTCACCTTTCTTAAAAGAATAAAGGATAAATGAACAAATGCATCAACGTTATTCTCCCTAAATTGAGCATGTGTAGTAACTATAGAAATATTTGTGCAAGCACTATTTACAGTGATACATAGTTATGATATTTTTTCTGGTGCATGAAATCTTAATTAAAATAGCCATTTGCTTGATAACTAGAGTGACATTGAAATAATTCATGTGTGATGCAAGGTATCTTGTTCTACTGTTACCCTGATAGGCCTGATTGCATTACACATGTTTTTATGGTCTGTCTATGATGCCTTTGCAACAGAATGACTATTCCTTTTACTTGTGGGGCAAAGGGGAAACATTTTTGGTTCTCATTATCTGCCCCAAGGTCATATGACCTATGCTGTTAAATGCGAAATAAATTCAAAACAACCCTAATATTAACAGGCAGTTAAACCATTCGCATCCAGCGTACACCTATGCTCTGATATCGTAAGTAACAACTTGACTCATTAGTAAGAGTTGATTGCAAAGTGAATGAGGGTATGTTTACCCAAAGAACTACAATAAATTTCAGAAAAATGTTTATTCAAAATACTGCTGCGACAACAAGATTTTTCTATGACAAACTATTTTCACACCAAAATTTCTCAGACTATTTTCAGGTTTCGGATGAGAATGTGTTAAACCGTAAATTGGAGAAACGGTATTAGATATGTGTTTTTCCTCTCATTTAAGGTGCTTGGCTGACTCAACAGTGCGAGTTATAGATGAGGGAAATGCCAGAGAATTCAAATTTAAATTCCAGTCCTTTGTGTTTGCGAAACTTGGGGATTCTGTGTTTATCCATTGTACAGTAGTGGTCTGTAAGGCTGGTGAAACCACACAAACATGTACAAATGTAGGTGGTCAAATTGCGTTGTTAATTGGGTTTGTGTTTCTATTTTAGGGAATCGATTATCATTGTGTTTTTGTTTATTTTACTCAGTAATACCAAAAGTTCATAACATAAAAGTATCCAACTCCAGTAAATTTTTCCTCCAGTGTGTGGCCGTTAAGATCTATAAATAGAACCACGGTTTCCCACATGCGACATACTTAGCCGCTTAATCAGATGTTTTTCTCATTAATAGTGCCGGGGCTACATCGCACCCCATATTCGATACCGATAAGAGCAGTGGCTAATGTCGTTAAAAGACAATAAAACTCCTGGACGTTCAGGCTGGGGTGTTCCATATTTATCCCTTAAAAGAATTTGCTTGTGGATATAGGGAATGATAGCCATTTGCCCGGAGATGGACACCTTCATGCTTATCAACTTTTGGTAATACTGTTAAGTGCAATCAATGCTTGATAATTTCTGATGAAAAACTTCATTTGTTTTTACTGAGTTCAGAATAGTTATGCAAATCCAAAGCATTTCTGTAGGTAGTCTGGGGAAAAAATGAAGTATATCTGTACTAGCTATGGAGTTCTGTATAATGCAAATATTCATATGGAATTAAACACTCCGTTAATTCCATGTCAGTGAGGATAAAAAAGTATTTTGTAAAATATAAGTTTCATTCACTGGTGCTAGACTACACTTCTGTACTTAATGATTATTCATTTTTATTGAGAATGAAATATTTGCTCTGTTTTGTATTACATTATAGCCATCAGCACCTTGTTCCAAGATAGGGAGACGCTCTATTTCCATGGGTGGTGCCAAGTATAGAAAGTATGCCATCACGCATGGTCCATTTAAGCAGACCAAGTGGAAACGGTCACTCCATTGTGAGTAGTTACATTTTATTGATACTTACCTCCTTATAACATGGAAACTATAAGTGATATGTTAAAATTTCAGAAATACTCCATGAAAAGTATTTTACATAACATTTTACATTTATGTTATGATTCCTTTCTTGTAATTCTATATTGCGCTCTGAGCATGTAAGGGTTGATAGGCAAAAAATGTGCCATTAATTGCTGAACTAAACATTTGCTAAGAACAACTCCCTCTTTCTCTTTTACATACACTTTCCTAAACGAAAATATGGATGCAATCCTTCAAACTACATATCAATAGTCACAAAAATCATTGGTCTCTGCTTTGTTTTACAGTAACTACCAAGACAAGAAGCACAACTGGCAAGGATTGGAGAGTTGTTTCAGCAGTTGTCAGCGGGGGTCTTTTTGTCATTCTGGTTGCCTCTGTAGTCATATGGCGTAATAAACACAGCCAACTGCATGAGTACACAGGCCTGAAAGAGGTGCCTTCTAAAGAGTAAATACCATTTGCCGAAGATCGTTTTTTCATGCAGGGTTTGGTATTTCGTTTTATCTGTTCCATAGTTTGTGACATTTTTCAATAGGAAGCAAACGGCATATTTGCAGGAGTTAAAAATCGTTCATTTTCACCTTAAACTCTATTCATTCAATTTTTTACATTTAGTATTGACATATAACAAATTGAATACAATCTTATTAAAACATCATAAATCCCAAGTTGTGAAACCATTGATATAAATGGAAAACAGGATAAATACCTTATTCTGCATGATTATATATTTGGTAACGATCAGTAGAGCCTGCTCTTTAGAGATGTACTACATTTCCATTCATGTATGAATGATTTAAGGAAACCAATAAAATATATAATGGATGCAATACTGTTTTAATTTTTAATGTCTCTTGAGAATTCAATAGTGTATGTAAGGATTAAGATTTGTTTGCTCGAAGTAGCTTATAGGTTTGATTTTTCTAATTAATTTTTTTCCAATGCCGTGCGTTTATTAGACTTATTGGCCTATACAAAGTTTATTTTGCCTAAAAAGTCTTACGCTGAGGAATACATTGCGTATATGCAAAGTGCCTTATCAGGAGGGTTTAGATATTATGGGTTTAAAAACTGAAACAATATGCAAGAAGAATACTGGAAAAAAGTGATATCCTCCTCTCCAATATTATTTAGCTTTGAATGAACTAGGTTAAAAGCGATCCCATAAACATGGATATGTGTTTAAAGCTACTATGTTGGCGAAATTCAATATAAGGAAAAGAGCCACAAAATACCCCCTGCTTCTGTTTAACACATAAGAGGCTGTATTCGGTCTAGGCAGTCAACGATGGTCTGATTATGAGGAAAAGGATGCAGGCCATAATATGTTCAACAATCTCGAAATGACCTTATACTTGTACTCACAAATGAACCCCTTAAAGCAACCGTAAGTGGTTTTGCCTAGTTAATTTATCAGTAATTAACAAGGTAATGCTATGATTTTTCACAAGATGGATTATAAGAGCTTAGCTAGTTAAAGGCCCTTTCTATATTTATAATCGAGATGCATATGTATGCATTGCTTGTTGACTGTAATTTCACTTAGAAAACTTCATAAAATAGTAATAAAGATAACTACAAATACCAGCTACAGGATCAGATATTGTAGAATAGGATATTAATCTGGGGTGCAAATATACCGAATTAGACCCAGAAGGACTCAATTCTAAAAGGGAAATTGTGCATTGAGCATGTAATATTTTGATGGAAAACGCGAAGTTGAGCGGCAAAAAGGCGCCCGAGACCGCATTTGTTATAGTTCTATCTCACTAGAATGTATTGATAACTGGAACAATTGAGTTGTTGTTGTAGTTCAATATCATCCCATTTTATGCTGTGTGCTTCATGCACGAGTCCACCCAGCTGAACGGCACCGGCATCGTACCCAAACCCCTCCCCCTGATTGTTGGCGCGCAGCAGCTCAAAGGACTGGCACTAGTCTATCCAGTACAAATTCGCGCACACAACAGCTCAAAGGACTGGCACTAGTCTATTTCGAAATAAGTACCAGTCGCTGCTTATTCGTACACACAAGAATCGTCACAGAGGTAGCCAAACAACACGAAATGTAAGCGTCAATCATTTGTTGTTATGAGAAAAAGTGCGCAATAAACATAGTCATTACCAACATAAAATGACGTCACTTTATATTCTCGCGCATAACCTATCAAAGCGGCTGCTTAAGAACGACGATGTAACCTTGCATTTTCATCCAAAAGACCTTCCTTCATAACACGGCTATCAACAACATACAGGGCGCCTAAACACTAACTAAGCCAAGGATACAACATTTCACTAAAAGACGATCATGATAGAATGATTATAAGTGTGAAGAAAACGAATTGAATAGTTATTTGTGTGGTCACGTGATCACTGCCTGTATCCAGATCACACTTAATATCTTATACATAAAATGAGAAAGCGCACAAATCAAAGCTGGGTCCGCGGCCAAGGCCGCAAATCAATCTAAGAATTGGCGCACGCACGTCAAGAATGATATTTCCGAATTTAATTTTATCGAGCAGTCAGTTTGCACATCAACATAGTTTGGTGCAGTTGTTATCCGAGTTTAATTCTACGGAGATTTACTAATTCGATAAATTTGGATTAATTACATGCTCGGAATCATTTCCTATCTTATAGTACATAGCGAATACATAACAGCAAAATAGATAACCATTAGGTAGAAACTAATGAATAAATGAATGTTTAAAGGTACATCATCACACTAAGAAAAATAAGTGCTACAGAATATTTCCAAAAGGTGGTCAATAGCCATTGTGGAGAATCAATGACCTGTGCACTGGTTATAGGAAAACAAGATGTCCTACACCAAATACAAAACCAAGGTCACATTAAGAAAATAAATGAATACCGATAGTGTGTTGTCCCACAAAACCTCCATTCCTAACAGAATTGACAATTCTATGATCTCGTTTACCACAGAAAGTAAAGTGATGCCCCTACAAATATTGGGGTCTAGGACACAGGTGTCGTTACCATTATATAACGGTACCCGATTTCTGGTCCTACACCAAGCAGGAACATATTTCGCCACAAGGATAGAGTTGTAAAATAAAACCAAAACTTTTAGAAAAAAGATTGCCACCGTATACAACTTGCCCAGTATATTTAGCATCAACACCAGCGACGTGTCCTCTATAGGCTTTTAACAGCTTTCTGCACCTAGTCAAAGGAAAGGGGATTTCCCAAGAATTCATCTTTCCCATTATCTTCATTGTTATTTTTTTACAAAGTCTGAGACTCTCCTCAAGTGGTCCCTGACAAGTCTTATAGACTGCCTTAGGTTACCAAGTTTTTCGAAATGGATTTTCCGAGTGTTTAGGACTTGCTAACATGTTTACCACCCGGTGTCTTGATCTGGGAGGAGGAATTCTGAGATCCTCTGGGAACCTTGCATGCATTATGATATTATTATATATACTTAACATACAAGCATGATTGCGTGGCTTTCCCAATTTCTCCAATCAATATTAAGTGCCACACTTTATCAAATTCAAACTTGACGAACTCAGTGTCCATACGGTTGAAGGTGTTTAAACAACTTTGCATGTGGTACTTTTTTCCTCGGCCTGAAGAATTGACTTGATATTGTCACTGAAATATTTGTCTATAACTTGGCGAGACATATTGTCATTGCATAGTTTAAGTAGATATTAGAGGTACCTATGCCACTGAGGTCTAGGCCAAGCAAAACTTAATAGCACATAATAGCTTTAACTTTAAAAAAACGCAAACCTGCTTCAGACAATATGCCAATGTAGACGATCGAACTTGACCAAAAAAGTGCATACATCAGCCATCTCTCTCTCTCTCTCTCTCTCTCTCTCTCTCTCTCTCTCTCTCTCTCTCTCTCTCTCTCTCTCTCTCTCTCTCTCTCTCTCTCTCTCTCTGTGTATTTAGTGTAACTGCAAATGAACATTTTTTGGCATATACAGGCTTTAGCCAACGTGGCATCATACATTATCCGCAAAGTTGTACAAATTGAGATATTCCACCAGTTCCATTGCAACATTTTTTGGTTGCTTTTTTGTCATCACATTTAAATTAATCTTGGCAATTAATTAGGTCCGTTTCTTGTGCAATAAAGTGAAATAAAGTGTTAAGGCTGTGTTTTCACTGAGTGACCCCACATTTAGGGTACATGTACAGACACAGGTAAAAATCTAGTACTATTGAACATGTTTTGCTTTAATAAAAGACAAATGGATGTGATGATGGGTCAGTGAAATGGTTCAACTCCTACCTATCCAACAGATCTCAATTTATAGACATAAAGGGCACTTTATCAGACCGAGGGGAAGTTACTTGTGGCGTACCGCAGGGCTCTATATAGGGACCTTACTTGTTTTTGATCCTCCACGATATGGAATCAGCTGTTGACTGTGATCTTTTGTTGTATGCTGATGATTCGGCTCTTTTGATCAGAGGGAGAAACATCATTTATATTGAACAAAAGCTCAGCGAGGAACTTGCCAAATTAAATGTGTGGTTAATGAATGAATGAATGAATATTTATTGACTGTATATTGACATACAAAAAGGTAATAGACAACAAACTTTCACTCCATCTGGGAAAGACAGTGTCTCTCCTATTTTCCTCAAATAGGAAGTTAAAACAACAGAAATTTCTAAGAATCTCATGTAATGGTATCAAAGTGGTAGGGAAAGAGGTTGTAACATACCTTGGCGGTCAACTAGACCAAGACCTGTCAGGAAAATCTATGGCTCAGAAAATCATCCATAAGAAAGAAAGAAAATTTTCCTAAATCACTACTGCAGGAAAACTGTCTGCATGGCAATGATTCAATCGAGAATAGACTATGCCATCAATTTATATTACCACGGTCTACCAAAATTCTTACAGAGTCGCCTTCAGGTCGTACAAAACAAAATGATTAGATATGTTTTAAACTACTTAAACAGATCACACTTGGTAGGCAATGACTTTAATGAGGTTAAGTGGATGAGCATTGAAAACAGAATAAAATATCTGGCCGCAAGCCATGTATTTAACTGCATTGATGAACAGGCTCCAGAGTACCTTCAAGTTTTTGAAAGAGTAAATGAATCCCACCACTATAACACCAGACACAGTGTTAATGCTCTAATTTTACCAAAGGTTGGTTCATATGGTATAAAGTCCTTCCACTACATAGGTGCCAAAATCTGGAATTCTTCGCTAGATGAGATCCAGACTAAGTTCAGTAAATCTCTTTTTAAAGTGAGATGCAAAAAACATTTCATATCAGTCCTCTCTGAGTCATAAGAAGAAATTCATCAATTCTAGTCCAAACGTTTGACAATACATATCTCCCAATAAAGAGTCACGGAACCTGGTTATTATTGCACAGTCATGGCTCGCTCCGCCATTGGGTTCAGCTCTGTGGAACATAGGACCAGGGTAGCCAGCGTCATCCTTATTCGCAACTACATGTCCGGTTTCTATGCATCTCCATACATCCTCTGCGTCAGAATCACTTACTCAAAGCCAGATGTAATCCTTGCTTTCTGGAATTTAGACGTAAAAACGATAAGGTTATCTTTTATGTGTTTACATTAATTAATTTATTTTGAAATTCTTTTTTTTTCTTAATTTTCGACCGACTATCGCTTGGAATTTTACTTTTTGGATTGCTAAAAGTATCTACTATATCTCTCATCGTGTGCCTAGTCACATGACTATCGTAAATGTTTCTGGGGATGAATTCATCTAAAAAAATTGATGGAAGATATATTTCCATAAATTGATACTAGCATTCATATCACAATTTCAATAAAGAAAAGTTTATTGAGCATGAAATTGATTTTATTCGAAGTTTAAAATTTCGCATTCGACAAATATTATTTCGAAAGCGATTATTGAAAAAAAACAAGTCTGCATAAACGTGTTGTCGCATTCGACTTATTAAAAAAGCATGTGCAATTGAAAAGTCGCATTCGACTTTTGAGATGTCGAATGCTAAATGTAATGGTTGCATTCGACATTTGGAAAGTCTAATGCGACATTTTAAACTCGCATTCGCCATATTACTTTGTCGAATACGACATTATCAATGTGCACGGCTATTTTTGTAGCCTGCAAATAGCGCTGAAACTCATTGAGTCGAATGCGCACCTATAACATACGCATTCGACTTTGCTAACATCGCATGCATCATCGCCAATTTGCATTCGACGTAATTCTGTCGAATGCGACATTATGCAAATGAGGCAAGTCATTATGTTAATGAGAAACTGCAAACCCGATCGCATTCTACCATGTAACGATGGGAGGACTCCGTGAATGGAAGTAGTGAGAATTTCGCGCATTCGACAAGTTTAGGAAATGGAATTCGACTTTTATTTTGGCGCCAAAACCAATCTCGTTTTCGAATTGCCTAACTCTGGACAAACATTGAATGCCAGCTTTTCCAAAAACTCGCATTCGACTCAAAATTTGGGTTTTTTCCTCATTACCATATCATTTACATAAAGTCAAATTCGTGCAAATTCGTGTGTCCCTAGCTTAAGAAGAATGCGACTGCATCCATGCCTAGAAAATATAAAATATGGTTAGATTTAAGGCGTGTGGTCGAGTAGGATATGCCCAGTTTGCCTGCGCATTAAGTGCAGGGATTGAAAGCCAGTACACAATATATGACACCAACTGCAGGTATGCATTCACTGCCTTTAAATATATATATATAGAGGAAAGGTAAACAAGTCTCTGCAGCACATACTAACAGCTAACATCAGTGAGAGAGACAGACAATACGATACTGGAATCACTACGACATATATTAATGGATAGCAACGACTCTGCGCCAAATCAACAACACGTGCGTCTGTTAGCTGTGAGACTTAAAGGCAACTACAGTTGCGTAATTGTACCTGAAAAAACAACCGCTGTTGCGTATACTCGAGCCTCAAGGACAACTACAGTTGTATGACTTTGCCTGACGGACAACTACAATTGTGTGGATTTGCCTAAAACAACTACAGTTGTGTGCCTTAACGACAACTACACGAGCGTTACTGTGCCTTAGAAAATACAGTTGCGTTACTGTGCCTGAAAGACAACTACAGTTCTGTTACTGTACCTGAAAACAACTACAGTTGAGTAACTGTGACTGAAAGACAACTACAGTTGAGTTGGTAATGCCTAAAAACAACTACAGTTGCGTTACTGTGCCTAAAAACAACTACAGTTGCGTTCCTGTGCCTGAAAGACAACTACAGTTGAGTTAGTATGACTAAAATCAACTACAGTTGCGTTACTGTGCCTAAAACAACTACAGTTGCGTTCCTGTGCCTGAAAGACAACTACATTAGCGTTACTGTGCCTGGAAGACAACTATATTAGCGTTACTGTGCCTGAAAAACAACAACATCTGCGTTACTGCTCATGAATAATATCTAGAGTTACGTAACTGTGTCTGAAGGCAACTACAGCTGTGTAACTGTGAGACTTAAAGACAGCTATAGATGCGTTAATGTGCTTGAAAGACAACTACATTGGTGTAACTATGAATGATGATAACTACAGTTGCGTCATTTTCATTGTTGAATTCAGGGGTTGTAAAACATTTATATAGGCTATATTTTACTACGTGATTAGCCATATGATTTTACCCTTGGCGAGTCCCATTGTCAACTATTTGTTTGTATATTGGTCATTGCTATACGGTTGGGAGATGCAAAATGTGTAAAGGTTTTCCCTCAGCGGGCTCCAATTTCTTGGCACGACACGGTTTAACTTTGCATTTAAACCATTAATTCCTGGCTCTATATTCTCCACAAATAATCACGTTATTTTTTCATTCAAGGAAACGTACCAAAGAGAGCTTTTTAGAACACTTTCAGAACATTTATACAGCTTCCAGACCAACCTATCTGTAATGATCAAATTGGTTTGCAAACCAAGATCACATATTTGAGAGCCTTGCATCTTACATCTAGGCTACGATGGCCCTTAAATGGCCTCATATATATAAGCAAAGATTTAATGACACCCTACGCCCATTGTTTTTCTTGTTAGAAAAAGCCACTGCAAGATTGTCTTTCCCCACTTTGAAACTAGACCGAGGCATGAGAGGAAGTTGTTAGTGACTTGGAATTAAGTAATTGTCAAGATGCTGTTCATTTCGATAGCCTGCATAACTTTCCATTCGACAGTCTCAACTTGGCCGCAATGTGCAGGAAAGGCAACGATACACAGAAAATCCCAATCCCACTGCGAGAGCACAGCCCCACAAAATGCCACACGTTTATATAGCGACCATACATTGTGACTCAATGGCAAGATGCAGTTGGATACCTTTGGATATTTTGGATGAAAATGGCAACCAAGCATATCCAACTGGGTTCGTTTACAGTGAAACCTGCCTAATGAACCAGTGTGTGCATTGAACACATAAGTACATTAAACACTTCGTTCCCTTTCACCCTAATAGGTATAGAGATACCCATACATCAAACGCGCGTATATTGGACGTTTTATGAATACTCATGAGTGTTTAATGGCACAGGTTTCACTCTCGTTACACTACAGTATCTTGCAAGTGAAATATATTTCATAAATGGGGTAAACGTATTGACCGGTTCTTAAACATGTAAAATCTCCAGACGATTTTCTGACAGATCTATTGCTTTTAAAGACAGAAATGGATAACTCAACGACAGTACAAGTGGAGATGAGCTACATTTTTCTCGATGTGATCGCCATAGTTATCAGTGTAGTGGGTGTGTTCATGAACGTCATCGCACTGATGGCTATCTTTGTCACCATGAGTAACAAAAGACCTGTTCATCTTCTCCTAATAAGCCTTAGTGTTACTGACATGTTACTGGCCATGTATCATTTTGGTTCTATTACAGTTGACATAGTTGAGTATAGCGATAGAGGGATAGAAAAGGGCAAAGGAAAGGGAGGCATATGTACCGTGTGCATATGTATAGCTGATATCATTTTTGATGCATGGCGGCATTTACAATACACTAGCTTATACGGCATATTGCTGTGCTTGGCAATTGATCTATACTATGCCATATGTTTACCTCTGCATCATGCGAGGTGCATTACAAGTAGACGAACAAACATGGCCATCGCATTAGTCTGGTGTGTAAGCATACTAATTGGTTTCCTGTTGGCCGTAATTGGGTTTGTCGATAGAGGTTTTGGGGTTGGAGGATTTTGTGTTGACTACAGTCACAGCAACGGTGTAAAAGCTGTAAAGACAATGATGCAGACAATGTATGGAACAGCGGCTGTAGTGACATTGTATCTTTATATCCGAGTGGGGTTGGAGGTCAGAATTATCAGCAATGCAGTTCACCCCCATCCCAATTCCTCAGAGGCTGTGAATCCCAATCAAGCAAAAAAGGCGATTATTACAATTTTGCTGGTGGCAGGAACGATGGTATTATTCAATGCCCCCATTTACGGCATGGCTCTGGTCGTACGTGATTGGAGCAAGAGACCACCTGTTTTATCTAAGGCTCTAATGGCATGGTCCATGCTAAACTCGGTCGCCGATCCCATCATCTACTCGCTACGAATGTCAGAAATAAGGGTTGGGTACAAACAACTATTCGCTATATTGCCCAGATGGAAAAGATCAAACTAAGAGATGTGATAGTAATCGTAATTGTTATCACATGATGTTATACTGTGAATGTACAAAAGGTTTATGGAATCTTATTGAATCATGGATAAAGGATTTAGGTATGCCCGACTATCAAATTACTGAGGAAAGGATAATAGTGGGAGATCTAGAAAATGCATCTGCTATCAATAGCATTATTCTTGTTTCAAAATAAGTTATTTACAACTGTATGAAAAAAGAACAAAAACCATGTATATTATATGTAAAGAATGATACAAAGAAATTTTATTTTCAAGAAAAAAACAGACTGTAAAAGACTGTAAAAGGACAAAAGAACGTATTTGACAAACAGTTCAGGTTATTAGCAAATGTGTTTGACACTTAACATCTGCATATTGTATATTACACATGATTTATTGCTATTGTATCTATCTGTTGACATGCTGGGGAACAAAATAAAAAACCTACAAAAAATTTAAAAATGTTTATCGATCACATTTATCTAATTCCGGGAAGAAATGTTACTTTTTTAAAGAATTTCATGACCAATGGTTGTTAACAACTTTAAAATTATAACATTAATATTAATTACTATTAGGAAAATACTGTTGAATTGATGCTGTTGTTTTTACATTTTGATATCATTATGTGGCAATAGGTGTTTGTATTATTAATGGACTGTTGTACAGTAAAATTGAACAAACAATTAGGCAAAACATTTCAAAACATTTATCTAATATTTCGAAAATGTCATTTTTAACATTTCTGGCTGTACAAATATCTATGGATAACATTTCGAAAAAAAAAAGCCTGGCATAATAATTGCCAACGCAGCTGGGGCGTATTAAGGCCACGTTTCTCAATAGACAGTAATCGCATCCATGCCCAATAAAATGAGTGGCAATCAAGTATGCCAGGTTTGCCCACGTATTTAGTGCAGGAATCACTGCCTTTGAATGTTCAGTACAGACATTTAATTTCTGCACCAGTCGACCAGACATCTGCCAATGCCGGGTTGTCTAAAAGGCAATGCCAAGATGTCAAGAAAATAATCCAAACACATCATGCATTCATGTCAAGGAAACTGGGTAGCAATCGGTCGTGCAGTCGTCTATTATGCCCGGGATGCCCATGCATTTAGTGCAGGAATTAAAGGTCGGCACTGTAGAAGGGAAGGTAAACAAGTCTCTGCAGCACGCATTAGCAGGTAACATCGGTGACAGAGATGATATAGACAACTCGATACTGGAATAACAACGACAAATTGCTCTTTATTTCTCTTAACACAGAACACGGATAACATTAGTACCAAGGGATATCAACCACTTTGCTTGCTGCCAGAACAACAACGCGTGAGTCTGATATCTGTGAGACTGAAAGACAACTATAGTTGTGAGACAACAGTAATATAACTGCATTCGGAAAAAAACTAGAGCTGCATATACGTGAGACTTTAAGACAACTACAGTTGCTTAACTGCAAGTCAGAAAGACTCGTAGAAACTGAAAGACAACTTCAGTTGTGTTACAACGACAGATGCAGGACTTTGGCTAAGTCTTTCACTGCGTCTGCCAAACAGTTGCATTTGTGTAACTGTGCATGACAGACAACTACAGTTGCATTACTGTGCCTGAAAGGCAATGATAACTACATTTGGGTTACTGAGCCTGCAAGACACCTACAGTTGCGTTACTCTGCCTAAAAGGCAACTACAGTTGCATAACTGCAAGTCAGAAATACTAAGAAACTGTGTATGAAAAACAACTTCAGTAGTGTCACAACGACTGATGCAAAAGAAAGACTCGTAGAAACTGAAAGACAACTTCAGTTGTGTTACAACGACATATGCAGGACTTTGGCTAAGTCTTTCACTGCGTCTGCCAGACAATTGCATTTGTGTAACTGTGCCTGCAAGACACTTACAGTTGCGTCACTGTGCCTGAAAGATCACTGTAGTTGTGTCACTGAGCTGGTGAAACAACTATAGTTGTATCATTGTCCCAGAAAGACAACTACAGTTGCGTAACTCTGCCTGAAAGACCACTGTACATGTAGTTGTGTCACCGAGCTTGTGAAACAACCACGGTTGCGTTTATGTGTATGAGAGACAAATGCAGTTGTGGTGCCGTGTCTGAAAGACAACTATAGTTGCACTATATTTATCATTAGATACAGCCTTGTAGACCTTTTATATAGACGATTTCTTTCTTTCTTCATGATTAGTCATAGGAATTCCCTTCTGAGGAACGTTTTTTGGCGGCTAGATTTGACGTCATAGACATGATATCTTATGGGAATCGCTAGGTTGCATTTTGAACCATTTGTTTGTAATTACAATTGTTATAATCAGGAAGCTACAGTACAGACATTTAGTTCCTGCACCAGTCGACCGGACGTCTGCCAGTGCCTGGTTGTACAAAAACCCATAATTAACATGTCAAAAAATAATCCAAGCACATCAATGACCTTAACGTAGCTTGCTTGTAAAATCTACGTTCAATTCTGAGGTAATCCTTACATCCATGTCCATGTGTCAATCAGGCGTGCGGTCGTGTATAATGCCCGGGGTGCCCACACATTTAGTGCAGGAATTAAGTGTCGGCACTGTATATCAAGCATGATGGTCAGTACTTCATGGTTGAAAGATGCATAACATAAAAATAGTACTCTGTACAAGACACTGGTAAAACTGAGAATCCATTACAAAAGCATACATCGTTTAGAATCCGCTGATTCCCAGGTTGCATGTGAAAAAGTCTCCATTGACTTGGAATTAGGTGGTAGATTGTCCCACCACCGGCACCAGTTTCCTGTAACATTAGCAACTGGCAGGTCACTTTTGTAGCCTGAATATTGCAGAAAAAGTGTCCACAGACAACATTCCAAAGGTTATTGGCTTCGGATTTTTCTCAAAGCATCACATGTTTTTTTCATTCCAGCGAAATTACCAACAAGAGCTTTTCAGAACTCTTTCAGAACATTTACACAAAGCTTCCAGACCAATCTATCTATAATGAGCCAGTGGATATGCAAACCAAGATCGCACATTTGAGAGCCTTGCATCTTACATCTAGGCTACGATGGTCCTTAAATGTCCTCAGACATATTGGCAAGATTGTAGTGCTTTTTTCTTAATATAAAAACCACTGCAATATTGTCTTTCCCCACAGCTGGCTTTAAAACTAGTCCGAGGCAAGAGAGAGAGTTGTCAGTAACTTGGAATTAGGTAATTGTTTAAATGCTGGGCATTTCGATATCCTGCATCACTTTCAATTTGCCAGTCTCAACCTGGTTACAATTTGTCAAAAAAAAGACGATAAACATAAAATCCAAATCCCACTGCGAGAGCACAGCTCCACACAATGCCACACGTTTATTAGCAACCACACCTTTGCATTGAAGGGCAGGATATTGATGCATTTGGATACCTAAGTGAAAATGGCAACCAAGCATACTGTTATCCAACTGGGTTCATTTACAGTGAAACCTGCCTAATGAACACTTCTGTGCATTGAACACATCAGTACTTTGAACACTTTTCATTCCCTGTCACCTTGATATGTAGAAAAAGATACCTATACATTGAACACCTGGATACATTGGACGTTTTATGATTACTCATGAGTGTTCAATGGCACAGGTTTCACTCTATTTACTCTACAGTATCTTGGAAATGAAATATATTTGATGAATAGGATAAACGTATTGAACCATTCTTCAACAAACGGTTTCTTGATATATATATTGCTTTTATACAAAGAAATGGATAACACAACGACACTACAAGTGGAAATGAGCTACATTGTTTTCGATGTGATCGCCATAGTTATCAGTGTAGTGGGTGTGTTCATGAACGTCATCGCACTGGCGGCTATCTTTGTCACCATGAGTAACAAAAGACCTGTTCATCTTCTTCTTATTAGCCTTAGTGTTACTGATATGTTACTGGCCATGTGTCATTTCGGTTCTATCACAGTTGACATAGTTGAGTATAGTAAAGGAGGGATACAACGAGGCACAGGAGAGGAAGGTATATGTACTATATGCATATGTATAGCTGATATCATTTTTGACGCATGGCGGCATTTACAATACACTAGCTTATACGGCATTTTGCTGTGCTTGGCAATTGATCTATACTATGCTATATGTTTACCTCTGCATCATACGAGGTGCATTACAGGTAGACGAACAAACATTGCAATTGCATTAGTCTGGTGTGTAAGCATACTATTTGGTTTCCTGTTGGCCGTAATTGGGTTTGTCGATAGCGGTTTTGGGGTTGGAGGATTTTGTGTTGACTACAGTCACAGCAACACGCTAAAAGCAGTGAAGACGGTGATGCACACTATGAGTGGAACAGCCGCTGTAGTGACATTGTATCTTTATATCCGAGTGGTTGTGGAAGTCAGAAATATCAGAAATGCAGTTCACCCCCATCCCAATTCCTCAGAGGCTGTGAATCCCATTCAAGCAAAAAAGTCTATAATTACAATTTTGCTGGTGGCAGGAACGATGGTATTATTCAATGCCCCCGCTTTTGGCATGGCTTTGGTCTTACGTGATTGGAGGAAGAGACCACCTGTTCTTTCTAAGGCTCTGATGGCATGGTCCATGCTCAACTCAGTCGCCGATCCCATCATCTACTCTCTACGAATGTCAGAAATAAGGGTTGGGTACAAACAACTATTCGCTATATTGCCCAGATGGAAAAGATCAAACTAAGAGATGTGATAGTAATCGTAATTGATATTGTAACTTTAATGATCTTACCCATCCCGCACAAACTATATTCCATATTTAGATAGTAACATATCAAAATAACTTTTCAGTAACAAAGATAATGTAAACTTAACACATACCTTTCTCTAATTTTCTTGTGTTTGCAATGAATGGCAAAATAAGTATAAGCTGCATGTAGTCTCGTAACGTATTTTCTCACTTGCTTTGCTAGGATGCTAGATGCTGATTGGTCAACAGATGCCAGACATGCAGCCGTTCACACCATGTAGTTTTACTATAGGAACTCTATGATATCACCCTTTAGCACACCGGTATTTTTGATATCACATATAAACAAGCAATGTGTGCGAAAGGATTTTCATTTCTCCATAGTCATAGAAAGACAAAATCAATCGTAAGAACCAATGATAAGAATCTGTTGGACACTACAAAATATGAAAAACAAACAAGTAAAGGTTCAAATAGATATCCCAGGTGAAATGATGTCATTTATTACCTTGTTGTACAGTTTATTGTTGTATTTATTATCATAAATGATGCAAGGATATATAGTTGAAAATTAGGAAGTGACATCTAGATTTCATCATAGTAAGTACCAACTATTTTTGGTATCATTGTCCCCTCTAAGGTCGGTTAAAAACGTGTTCCACCTTTGATCAAAAATGTCTCCATTTTTGGTCATTGTTTCCTGTTGTATTGATATATTCATATTGTTCCAGAGTCATTTTCCTAACTGTTTTCCTGTTACAATATATTACGTAAGATGATTAATTGTTTTACTCGGTTATAATCTTTGACTCCAAAGATTTTCTCAATATCTGAAATTCTAAAATGGGAATCATAAATCAACCTGATACAGTCTTTCGTTACCGTCCACATTTTCACATTCAATATATGCATGTTCAATCAATGCTGTGTCAATTCTACAAAAAGGCCATTAGGAGTTTCTGATATTACCATTTTAAAAAGAAATTTATTGTTGACTGTTCGTCTATGTAGCAATTTAAAAGTGTTAAATTGTTGATAAACGAAGAAGTGTTACTTTTTTAAAGAATTTCATAACCAATGGTTGTTAACAATTTTAAAATTATACCAATAATATTATTTACTATTAGGAAAATACTATTGAATTGATGCTGTTGTTTTTACATTTTGATATCATTATGTGGCAACATCACAGGTATTCTTCAATACTATTTTTGAAATATCTTATAAGGTGTTTGTATTATGAATGGACTGTTGTACAGTAAAATTGAACAAACAATTCGGCAAAACATTTCAAAACATTTATCTAATATTTCGAAAATGTCATTTTTAACATTTCTGGCTGTACAAATATCTATGGATAACATTTCGATAAAAAAAAAGCCAGGCATAATAATTGCCAACGCAGCTGGGGCGTATTAAGGCCACGTTTCTCAATAGACAGTAATCGCATCCATGCCCAAGAAAAAGAGTGGCAATCAGGTATGCCAGGTTTGTCCACGTATTTAGTGCAGGAATCACTGCCTTTGAATGTACATGTAGAAGGGAAGGTAAACAAGTCTCTGCAGCACCCATTAGCAGGTAACATCAGTGGCAGAAATGATAGACAACTCGATACCGGAATAACAACGACAAATTGCTCTTTATTTCTCTTAACACAGAACACGGATAACATTAGTACCAAAGGATGTCAACCACTTTGCTTGCTGCCAGAACAACAATGCGTGAGTCTGATATCTGTGAGACTGAAAGAAAACTATAGTTGTGAGACAACAGTAATATAACTGCATTCGGAAAGAACTAGAGTTGCATATACGTGAGACAACTACAGTTGCTTAACTCTGCCTAAAAAGCAACTACAGTTGCTTAACCGCAAGTCAAAAAGACTAGTAGAAACTGAAAGACAACTTCAGTTGTGTTACAACGACAGATGCAGGACTTTGGCTAAGTCTTTCACTGCATCTGCCAGACAGTTGCATTTGTGTAACTGTGCATGACAGACAACTACAGTTGCGTTACTGTGCCTAAAAGGCAATGACAACTACATTTGGGTTACTGAGCCTGCAAGACACATACAGTTGCGTTACTCTGCCTAAAAGGCAACTACAGTTGCATAACTGCAAGTCAGAAAGACTAAGAAACTGTGTCTGAAAAACAACTTCAGTAGTGTTACAACGACTGATGCAAAATTGTGGCTAAGTCTTTCACTGCGTCTGTCAGACAATTGCATTTGTGTAACTGTGCATGACAGACAACTACAGTTGCGTTACTGTGACTGAAAGATCACTGTAGTTGTGTCAGTGAGCAGGTGAAACAACTATAGTTGTATCATTGTCCCAGAAAGACAACTACAGTTGCGTTACTCTGCCTGAAAGACCACTGTACATGTAGTTGTGTCACCGAGCTTGTGAAACAAACACAGTTGCGTTTATGTGTATGAGAGACAAATACAGTTGTGGTGCCGTGTCTGAAAGACAACTATAGTTGCACTATTTTTATCATTAGATACAGTCTTGTAGACCTTTTATATAGACGATTTCTTTCTTTCTTCATGATTAGTTATAGGAGGAACATTGTTTGGCGGCTAGATTTGACGTCATAGACAGGATATCTTTTGGGAATCGCTAGGTTGCATTTTGATCCATTTGTTTGTAATTACAATTGTTATAATCAGGAAGCTACAGTACAGACATTTAGTTCCTGCACCATTCGACCGGACGTCTGCCAGTGCCTGGTTGTACAAAAACCCATAATTAACATGTCAAAAAATAATCTTTTATAGAACGAAATGGATAACTCAACGACAGTACCAGTGGAAATGAGCTACATTGTTTTCGATGTGATCGCCATAGTTATCAGTGTAGTGGGTGTGTTCATGAACGTCATCGCACTGGCGGCTATCTTTGTCACCATCAGTAACAAAAGACCTGTTCATCTTCTCCTAATAAGCCTTAGTGTTACTGACATGTTACTGGCCATGTGTCATTTCGGTTCTACCACAGTTGACATAGTTGAGTATAGTAAAGGAGGGATACAACGAGGCACAGGAGAGGAAGGTATATGTACTATATGCATATGCATAGCTGATATCATTTTTGACGCATTGCGGCATTTACAATACACTAGCTTATACGGCATTTTGCTGTGCTTGGCAATTGATCTATACTATGCTATATGTTTACCTCTGCATCATACGAGGTGCATTACAGGTAGACGAACAAACATTGCCATTGCATTAGTCTGGTGTGTAAGCATACTATTTGGTTTCCTGTTAGCCGTAATTGGGTTTGTCGATAGCGGTTTTGGGGTTGGAGGATTTTGTGTTGACTACAGTCACAGCAACGCGCTAAAAGCAGTGAAGACGGTGATGCACACTATGAGTGGAACAGCCGCTGTAGTGACATTGTATCTTTATATCCGAGTGGTTGTGGAAGTCAGAAATATCAGCAATGCAGTTCACCCCCATCCCAATTCCTCAGAGGCCGTGAATCCCATTCAAGCAAAAAAGTCTATAATTACAATTTTGCTGGTGGCAGGAACGATGGTATTATTCAATGCCCCCGCTTTTGGCATGGCTTTGGTCTTACGTGATTGGAGTAGGAGACCACCTGTTCTATCTAAGGCTCTGATGGCATGGTCCATGCTCAACTCAGTCGCCGATCCCATCATCTACTCGCTACGAATGTCAGAAATAAGGGTTGGGTACAAACAAATATTTGCTATATTGCCCAGATGGAAAAGATCAAACTAAGAGATGTGATAGTAATCGTAATTGTTATTGTAACTTTAATGATCTTACCCATCCCGCACAAACTATATTCCATATTTAGATAGTAACATATCAAAATAACTTTTCAGTAACAAAGATAATGTAAACTTAACACATACCTTTCTCTAATTTTCTTGTGTTTGCAATGAATGGCAAAATAAGTATAAGCTGCATGCAGTCTCGTATCGTATTTTCTCACTTGCTCTGCTAGAATGCTAGATGCTGATTGGTCAACAGATGCCAGACATGCAACCGTTCACACCATGTAGTTTCACTATAGGAACTCTATGATATCACCTTTAAGCACGCCGCTATCATTGATATCACATCTTAACAAGCAATGTGTGCGAAAGGATTTTTATTTCGCCATAGTCATATAAAAACAAAATGAATAGTAAGAACCAATAATAAGAATCTTTTGGACATTACTAAATATGAAAAACAAACAAATAAAGGTTCAAAGAGATATCCTTGGTGAAATGATGTCATTTACCACCTTGTTGTACAGATTTTTGTTGTATTTATTATTGTAAATGATGCAAGAATATATAGTTGAAAATTAGGAAGTGACAACTAGATTTCATCATAGTAAGTAGCAACTATTTTTGGTATCATTGTTCCCTCTAAGGTCGGTTAAAAACGTGTTCCATCTTTGATCAAAAATGTCTCCATTTTTGGTCATTGTTTCCTGTGGTATTGATATATTCATATTGTTCTAGAGTCATTTTTCCTTTTTAAATATACTAGGTAAGATATTATTATTATCTTTGTCTCCAAAGATTTTCTCAATATCTGAAATTCTAAAATGAAAACCATATATCAACCTGACCCAGTCTTTCGTTGCCGTCCACATTTTCAAATTCAATATATGCATGTTCAATCAATTCTGTGTCAATTTTACAAAAAGGCAATTAGGAGTTTCTGATATAACCATTTTAAAAAGATGTTTATTGTGTACTGTTCGTCTATGTAGCAATTTAAAAGGGTTAAATTGTTGATAAACTGATGGGGCTATCACTTAAATATTTTAAAAGCCTGTGGTCACTGTATCAAAAGTAATATCATCATTGTAGTGTTTTGCCCATTTTACTTAACCTTGATTTAAAATATTGTTACCAGATCCAATTGTGCTAAAATAAACATTCTTATTACCCTTGGTACCTAGGTCAAGGATACATAATATGTATGGAAGTTGAGGCGTTTGTTTCTCCCAAATGTTTATATTCTGTTGTTGCAGGATATCATGTATTTTCCTTTTAATTCTTATATATATATATATATATATATATATATATATATATATATATATATATATATATATATATATATATATATATATATATATATATATATATATATATAAATATATATATATATATATATATACATATACATATATATATGCACACATATATAAATATATATACATATATATATATATATGTATACATACATAAATATATATATATATATATATATATATATATATATATATATATATATATATATATATATATATATATATATATATATACATATATATATATATATATATATATATATATATATATATATATATATATATATATATATATATATATATATATATATATATATATATATATATATATACACATATATATATATATATATATATATATATATATATATATATATATATATATATATATATATATATATATATATATATATATATATATATATATATATATATATATATTTATAAATATATATATATATATATATATATATATATATATATATATATATATATATATATATATATATATATATATATATATATATATATATATATATACAATATATATATATATACAATATTTTGCACAGTTGTTAACTTCATATAAAGCTATTGTCATATATGCCCGGAATGTATCTACACTTCTTGTATGTAGTTTTTTTAAAACAAAAATTACCATATATATATATATGCATTATTCTAACCGTACATATTGGTGAAGGCTGCCCATCCCTCGCAAGATTTATAGATTACCTTGAACCAAGAGGCCTTTAGATCCATTTCAATTTTCTTTAAATTTCAGAATTGTAACCCACCTTCAGCTGTTAACTTTTTCAGTGCTGACAGTTTAAATGTATGTGGTTTATCTTTCCACAAAAAGATATTCTCAGTATCTTTGAAGATTTCCTCTTTTGGACTAGGCAGGGACAGCAGGATATGAATCATTTTGGATATCATTAAACTTTTGATAATATTGATTTTTCATATTAGTGTTTTAGAATATATGAATATGAAATAAAAAATATCCGCCATGGACAAATTTAAAAAGTCTTTTTTTGCTATGCTGCTGGGTTTGACGATTTTGCAACACAACAACAGAAATTTATGTCCAATCACCAATCAAGTGAAAGCCAGATCAATTAAAACTCATACCAACTCAACCATTGGATTACATGACATAGTAGTCACCATACCTCGCTCAGAAACCTGGGTTATGGGACATATCAGGGATCAACTGATAACCCTGATTGCAGCTAAAAGGTGTACCTTTTTCTCTTCAGAACGGCCCTTAATGACCCAAGTGCAGCATTCATTACACTGCAGGCGTGTTAGTGGCACTGAACAACACTGTGTTCTGGGCCTGATGTGATTGTATGGTAAGTGCCATGCCCACTACCCCTTCCATGCCACCATGCAAGTATCTACCTCTTTGCTTCAACCAATCCATTAGTTACCATGCCAACTCAAAAATATAAAGTACTCAAACCCATTTTGTAGACTGCCTTGTTGTTTTACACATTCATGCTTGGTTATATTTACTGAGCACAGGGATGTGTAGTTTGGCATATCTCTACACAAACATAGTAATTTATAGTCACACATGCCCCCTGGACTGTCTTATTGGTTCAACCTTTATAACGGACAGAATTTGAGTATGTAAGATTTTAACATTTAGTTGATTTGAACTTTCTGCGCATTTTGATATTTTCAGTATTTGAGGGTGGGGTGTTGAATCTTGTGAGTATTTACGGTATCTCTCTTTATTGACTTCATCCATTGACTTAGTTTCACTTTAGTATGAATTTTCTACTCTAGAGGGCAGCACAGTATACAAGTTGTATAGTTTTGTCAATGGGTGGCAGCAGTGTTTTGGCAGTTAGGATGGTAAGGAGTGGTCATAATTGTGTCAATTTTAAATTCGGCACAACGATATCAAATGTATACTTTAGTTGCTTACTTCTCTTGGAAGTGCACTTGAAGTGAGAATTGGCCTCATCCATTCATGAAATGCCTTGTGCCAGATTTCAAAGTTCAGTATTGCCCGTTTTAAGCCAAGAATTTAAGCGATATTGTTAAGTCTACCACAACTGGATTACAGAATAAACTGTGTAGCTATAGATGATGAAATTTGTTCAATGTATTTGTATCTTTACAGGCAATTTGTTTTATGGATGATAACGAATTTACCACATTTGCCCTCATGAGAATTCAATATTCGTGTCTGGAAAAAAAATGCTGTGTTATAGATAACATAATTTAAACGCATTATCAACTGAAGGCAAAGTATTTGTCATGGAAGAATTAGTCGTTAAACAAGTTCACGTGTCATTCATAGTTTTCAAGATGTAGTACGGAAAACTCAATATGCATTTCGTGTATCAGGCATTCGATACGTTTACATGAATGTCATAATTAATATAAAAAATGCAAAATCTACGTTCATAATCATATCAATATACAGAGTTATAATTTCAGGTGGAAATACAAAGGATCATCGTAATTAAAGTACCCCATCCATCACATATTGTTCAATAGCAGATTGCTTGATGGACATTAGTTCCTGCTAAACCCTTATCGCGCCAGTTAATCAGTAGAGGAGCAATGGCATTTAAAATCATGCACTGAGACTAGTATCCTACACAATGGAAATGCAGGCAGATGTTTAATCAGAAAAAATCTATTCACTTTCAGTTGTTAATCCTACATACACAACGTATGACAAGTTGAAATAAATTTGTGCTGTTGTACAATTTTCTCAGTTTCCGGTGATATTGAAATTACCGTTTGTTAGACAAGATAATTTAATAAACTATCACAAAGTTTCTCAGCTTCCATTGGGATCAAAAACATCAAAGTGATTAGCCAGATAGTCAAATAGAATTAACTTAAATTGTCAAAATAGAGAAGGCTTAATTTAGAATTTTGATTATCGTCAATGTTCCTGTCATATCTAGGGTAATTCATAACATGCAAGTTGTAAGTAGTTGTGGAAACCGGTGTACCCAGCATAAAATCCAGCCAAACCCATAGTCAGCTTAAATCAGCCTACTGTTGTAGGTTTCTGGTACGAATACGTTTTATCTTTTATATATTTTATAATGTATACGTCAGCAAGATCGGAGGGTTTTCTAGGAAGATAATCATGGTCCATCTCAAAAACAGATTTTCCAACATTGTTTATAGGCTTGGCACAACCTAGCTAAATTATGTCAAAAAAGTGATTTATATAAGCGAAATAGTAAGAGAGGAAATAGAAACATATTCTTACGACTGTGGCAGCCAAATTCATACACACTCTTTAAACATGAATTGAGTAGAGTTCTGTCCAATTACAAACCTATTAATGGGCTGAAAGCAATAGCCAAGTTACTCAGGATATAGTTACATTGCATAATTAGCATTTATACTTTATCCAATGATAATAGAATGGAAACAATAGTTATTCCGTACCAGATGAAGGTGTTTTATGAGAAATATCTAGTCGGGATTGGTTGTATTAAGCATAAATACCTCTTTCTTCATAAGCTAAAAGGCAATTGCTAGGCCGAATTATCACCAGGTTAAGTACATAGATGAGTCAATATATACGTATTAGACTTGATGATCAACTGCCAATGCATGCGAAAACAACAACGAACAGTTTTACTTTCTTTTATGTGCTATATGGAAAGTGATACATGCGCTCTGAATGTAAGCACCAGAAAGTATAATAGTCCAAAGTTATCCATGAAAATAGCCTAAATATAGAAATGTTGAAATGTCAGAATTGTATTGCAGAATCTATCACAATTTAATTATCTAGGGATACATTTATACGTGTGTGTTACTTCTACATTTACCAAAATACTGTGTTAGCCTATAATATGAATGCTACATACATTATGAGCCTACACTCTCTTTCATAGTGTACAAAATGAAACTTACAGGTGTTCTAAATAATACAAAATAACCTGTCTATTACTTTATGTATATGGTCCTTTCATAAGTGAAAGTATGTTTTAGTTTGAAAGATATTTTTCTTTTTCTGAGGTTTTCATAAAGATGACTACGTTTGAAATATTTTAAGATGCACTAATGAAATGGTGCATCTAAAATGGCCTGAAAGATAACCAAAACGTGTATAATTGGTGGAGCATAAAAATCTCTGCTGAACTGACAATGAAGTACAAAATTTTTAGCCTCGTGATTCTACAGAATGACTATTTGTTATGGTTATATGTATGTATGTATGTATGTTTGTATGTATGTATGTATGTATGTATGTACATGTATGTATGTATGTATGTATGTATGTATGTATACATGTATGCTCTCAACTCCAAAATGCTGAAGCTAGACCTTTTTTTCTTTAATTCTCTGTAAAACAGATGCTTTTTATTTTCTTGTTGGATCACTCAGTATCATCATATATTCATACAATGAGAATCGTGTACTGGTAATGTGTCGTGATATATACAACCTAGTTCATATAAAAAGAACTGATCATCTCGCTACCTTAAGAACCCATGATATCGTCAGGACAAGAGGGAAGAGCTCTCGGCTTGGTGTGGTGAAAACTGCTGAAATTCTAGTCTGGATTTTTTATGTTATGATAAGTCTCTATTCGTGTAAGGTATATTTTCCAAAAAAAACATTGTTTCATATTTTGAATATTGGTTTCCAAAAGTGCTGGGTAGGTGAGTAGTTTTCTTTGGATGGAAAATATTGTATGAAAAGGCAGGTATATATTTTTGTTATTCATATCAATTATATAAACCTATTAACATCATTAACTATCAACAATATTTCAAACCTGAGATGTGTATGTATGTATGTATGTATGTATGTATGTATGTATGTATGTATGTATGTATGCCTGTATGTATGTCTTTGTGTGTATATATATATATATATATATATATATATATATATATATATATATATATATATATATATATATATATATATATATATATATATATATATATATATATATATATATATATATATATGCATATGTATGTATGCATGTTTGTATGTATGTATGTATGTATGTATGTATGTGTGTATGTATGTATGTATGTATGTTTGTATGTATGTATGTGTATATGTATGTATGTATTTATGTATGTATGTGTGTATGTATGTATGTATGTATGTATGCATGTATGTATGTATGTATGTATGAATGTACATATAAATGTACGTATGTATGTATGTATGTATGTATGTATGTATGTATGTATGTATGTGTATATATATGTATTTATGTATGTATGTATGTATGTGTGTATATATGAATGTACGTATATATGTAAGTATGTACGTATGTATGTATATATGTATGTATGTATGTATATATGTATGTATGTATGTATGTATGTTTGCTCTCAACTCCGAGAGGCTGACGCTGAACTTTTTTTCTTTAATTCTCTGTAAAACAGATGCTTTTTATTTTCTTGTTGGATCACTCAGTATCATCATATATTCATACAATGAGAATTGTGTACTGGTAATGTGTCGTGATATGTACAACCTAGTTCATATAAAAAGAACTGGTCATCTCGCTGCCTTAAGAACCCATGATGTCGTCCAGCTTGTTGTGGTGAAAACTGCTGAAATTCTAGTCTGGATTTTTATGTTATGATAAGTAGTCTCTATTCGTGTAAGGTATATTTTCCAAAAACAACAACATTATTTCATATTTTGAATATTCGTTTCAAAAAGTGCTGGGTAGGTGAGTAGTTTTTTTGGATAGAAGATATTGTATGGAAAGGCAGGGTATATATTTTGTTATTCATATCAATTATATAGACCTATTAAACTATCAACATTACTTGGAACCTGAGATGTTGATTGTTTGATATTTGAGTATTGAATATTCTTTTGTCGTTTTTTTCAAATGGAATATTGAGCATTTATTTTATCTATGGGGCAATGTATGTGCCTTAACTACATTGAGTTATTTGATATGTCACACATTAATGATGGACATAAGTGGCTGTTGATATTTTCTCACTTTTGTATTGTGATGGCATATATAATGCTTACTCACTGACATTGTGTTTTGTACTAAAAAGGACAAATTAAACAATTGGAACGGATACATACTATTCATTGTTTTATTTGCAGTTGTTACCTAAAGGGCAAATGAACCATACGAATGATTTAGCCTCAAAATGATTTTATACATGTTCCCTTTCGAATAATACCTACCACATACCTGTGCTCTTAAGCACTCCTCAGTTATGGCTTACAGAAGTGAGCAAGTAACAGGTCTGAGACAGTTAAACGAGACATCTAACTTCCCAAGCCTCATGCCGGTCGTCACTAGAGCACCTGCTGTCCCACCAGTGACCAGGAGGTAGCAGCAACAGGGAAGGCTTTCCCATCATTCTTGCCAATTATTATCCATTTATCTATTTTATCAGTTTAATAGTCACGTAGATATCCAGGTTTCTAGTAAGAATCCGTTTTAACGTTATAGATTAAATAATATACTTCAGTATAGGAGGGTTTTCTATGAAGATAATCATGGTCCATCTAAACTACAGATTTTCCAACATTGTTAATAGGCTTGGGACAACTTAGCCAAAATATGTCAAAAAGTGAATATAGGTGAAAGAGTAAGAGAGGAAATAGAAGTATATTCTTGCCATTGAGGCAACCATACGCGTACACACTACTTAATTATGAATAGAGTATAGTTCTGTTCAATTACAACACCTATTATTGGACTAAAAGCAATAACCAATTTACTTAGGATAAAGTTACATTGCAGGATTGATTCTGCACGCATAAATAGTATTACTTTATCAGGTTATACTAAAATAGAAACAGTTGTCATTCCGAAAAAGGGGAAGGTGTTTTGTTAGAAATATATAATCTACTATTTAAATATGTACCTACCACCAACACGGGATTGGTTGTAATAAGCATAAATATGTCTTTCCTTGTTGCCGTAATGCAATTGCAAAGCTGAATTAACACTAGGTTCAGGTAAATAGATGAATCAATATCTACCTATATTAAACCTAATGATAAGCAGCCAATCCATGCAACATCAACAAAGAACAGTTTTATGTTGTATGTGGTGTATGGAAAGTGTTACATGCTTTGTCAATGCTAGCCTCAGAGTGTATAATACTTAAAAGCAATCTATGAAATTAGCCCATACAGAGAAATGATGAACATACCAAAATGTGTCAGAATTTAAGTCCAGAATCTATCACAATCTAATTATTCGGCGATACATTTATACCTTTATGTATTTCTTCTGCCTGTATCAAAATAGCTCTACTGTGTTAGACTATACAATGAATGCAACATGCATTATGAGCCTACATACTCGTTAGTAGTGTACACAATAAAAGAGACAGGTGTTCTAAGTAATATAAATATCCTGTCTATTCCTTTATTTATATGGTCCCTTCATAAGTACAAGTATGTTTTAGACTGAATAACATTTTTCTTCTGAAGCTTTCATAAAGATGATTACGTTTGGAATACTATAAAATGAAATAATGAAATGACGAACCTTAATTGGCCTGAGAAATAACAAAAGTGTGTACAGTTGGTGGAACATAAATATCAGTTATGTTCTCTCTGTTGAACCGACAATGAAATACAAATTATTGAGCCAAATCATTCTGCAAAATATCTAATTTTATACTTATATGTATGTATATATGTGTCTACGTATGTATGTATGTATGTATGTATGTATGTATGTATTTCGATCCCTCAATATATCGAAATTTCACAGCTTGAAAACCCATTATTTTACGGGCCTGTCATGAAACGGGCTCGTAACAGGCCTGTTATAGCGAGCCCGTTACAGGCCCGTTATAACAGGTTCTGAGCCCGTAAAGGGCCCATTACGGGCTCGTCAAAATAACGGGCACGTTTGGACCCGTCAATTTTTACCTGTGTAGATAAAAATATATGGATATGTCCAACTATAAAGAAATTTCATAAATCATTTTAAAAAAATTCAAATTTCCTAAGAAATAAATCTACTTCCTTTGCAAGAATAGACCAATACTCTTCAGAATTTATTTGGCTTAATAAAGGCTTTTTAACGTGTAAAAGGCTAAGGGGTCCACCAGTATTACGCTTAATATAAATAACCTCTTTGCCTGCTAAACTGACTGTGTTGACCAGAACATTCCCATAACTTATCCCAATTTTACCAATTTCGGATACCTAGTATTGTATTGTATTGTATTGCATTTTCATTGACCGAATCATATAGATTCGAAATTACAGATACAAACATATATATTCAAAATACTAGTAATACATGAAATATACTTCTCTATATATTGGTTACATTTTCGCATTCTAGAAAGGCATTAATAATGGATTCTTCACTTCCACAATAAAAACACTTTGGATCTTTGACTTATTTCATTTTATGTAAGATTGTATTAGTCAAAACCCTATTATGGATGATTTTGAAGTGCATTAATCTTGGGAATGTGTATGGGTTTTTTCTCCTGCAAGTTATAAATGAATTTTGAACTGTTACAAAGGCAATATCCATATTCAACTTCATGGTCCAATTATTGTGAATACTAGTAAGTAACACATTGTTGGATTTACACATTCTATCATATTATAAATCACAATATGTTTGTCCTGATTATCCCATTCCTATTTGCAAGTCCACATCCAATAATTCGATCGAAATTTAAACGGATATTCTCTCCATCCATTTACCTGAAATCAAGACATTTTTAATCATCATGAATAATTTTGCCTGACACAGATTTTATTCTCCCTGCTGCAATTCATAAAAAGGATTTGCATATAGAATTTAGTAGAGTGATAGGTCTCAAGTTTCTGAAATTATTTGTAGGTTTATTTCCTTTGGGGATGCATGTGATAATCAGCGATGACTAGCTTTCATTTAGATAACTCTTTTTAAACGATAGATTTGCATAGAATCTAAATGCAAAATCTTAAGTTCTTGCCAAAAACATCTAAATTACTCATTTTATTATTTTTTGAAGTCGTGATGACCCTACTTCTTTCAATGGATTGTTAATTCCAATGTTATCATTTCTAAATCAGTGCATGTTGGCAAATCACAGAGAAAACATACCATCAACTTTCAATTTTTCTATTGTCTATGGCCCTAACCACTTTATTTTCCTCCTTTTCAGAGTTGCTGTTCTATTTGCAGCTTTTTTTTAAAAACATCGGTTGAGTTGACTATACATCGAAAGGAAATTAGTGTCAATCATAAACTCAATATTATTAAAATCTGACCTGTAAGGGGTACAATAAGTTTGAATATTAAGTAAGATTTCATACTTGATTTTGTTTACAAATGCTGTGTCTTGTAGTAATGAATTATTCATTTTCCATAGCCCAATTCTCATTTTAGATCTCATTTAAAAGGTTTTGAAGTTAATATATCAATGATCAGACCAGTAGCTGTATAAAATGTCTGAATTTGGAAAATGCTGTTGAATAAATCTGATATTAAGAAAATGTCCAGCGTCCACATCACAATGTATTTATGTTATATCAAGTGTATGTCCTATTGTTTTATTTTCGACCCCAACATGTCTGATAAATGATTGTCTTCTATAAATTGCTTGACTTTGGCAGTACAATCATTTATAGTTATAGGTGTTTGATTAACAAAAAGCGTTTGGTTCCAGTGTCCTATAAGTACTAAGTCATTTGAATCAAACAATTCAAGTAAGTTGAACATGTTTTCAAACAAGCTAGGGTTATCTGTAATAGTTGTGTGGTGGTTCACTAAATAAATCCTGCAACATCTGGGTGCTCATTCTCTATCGACAGAAATATATTATTGAGTTACTTTCCTGCTTTAATGAGTTGTGATCTTTGGTAGCTAAATTAAGGTATAATTAGGTTGACCCATTAATGCTCAAAAGCTTCTGTAAAATGTGTTGGCTTGACCAATGATACTTTAAATTTGGAATAAAGAAATATTCTAAAATTTGAGTTGAGATGTTAGTAACGTTATGAAAACCATTCCATCTTCTGTTTGGGCTGCAAGATTTCATCAATGCTTCACAGCTTTAATAGGTTAAGTGTGCGCATGCTCATACCATTGGGAGTGATGAAACCCCTCACCCTACTCAGTTATAGCAGTACAAACAATTTACACGTGCAGTCGATGAAAGGACAGATCTCAAACATACACGATAGCAACAGCTCGTGCTAACTTGGCTTTTGGCAATTTGGCATTTGATTAAAGGCGTTCAAGGAGTTCTTTATATCAAATGTATTATTCGGAGTAGATCATTGTAATTATTATCGTGTTCTCTCGATTTAACTTCCAAAGAAATGTTTTGTAACGCTGATTTAGTAGACACCTGATGCGTCATTGCTGTCTATTTTAGCTTACTTCTTATGCCAAAATGAACCGCAAACGTTATTTGACGGCAGCCACTTTGATGATCTTTGGTCTAGCACATGCAGATCAAAACTTCTATATGCCATGTGGAAAAGACATGGCATTTTCTGAGGGTAGTATTGGAGGACCAGTTCCCACCATATCAACTCTGGAGTGTGGTGCCGAGTGCAATTCTAAGCCTAAATGCCTGTCATTTATATACAACAAGAACAGCAGCCAATGTCAGCTTTCAAGCAAGATCGCGGACTCTTGTGATGACGTTTCCAAGGAACAAGGATCCGTGTACTATAAGGTAGGAAAAAAATGACGTTCAGAATATTTCACTTTTCAGTTGACTTTTACTCAACCTTTGAAATTAAAACAATCATATGCATGTCAATTGCATGATTTTATTTTCATTTTTTATGTAATGGCTTTGATATGTGTTTCTCATAATACAACGACACGTACAGTGCCGACATTTAATTCCTGCACTTAATGTGTGGGCAGTACGGGCATGATACACGACCGCACGCCCGGTTACCGACCAGTTTTTCTGGGCATGGATACATGGATGACCTCATAACTGAACATAAATTTGATTAGCAAGATACATGTGTCATTGATGTGTTTGGATTATTTTATTGACATCTTGGAATGGCTTTTTATACAACCAAGCATTGGCAGACGTCCGGTCGACTGGGGAAGAAATTAAATGTCTGTACTGTACGAGTCGTTTCTTTTGAAAAGCCAAAGGGATGTCATGTTAGCATAGGTTGCTACAGGATCATTAAAAGCATGACACATTAAATGAAATATAAACATGGCCGGTCCAATATGTCAATATGTACACAATCTTGTCTGATTGGGGTATATTCTATGGCATATTCTTAAGAACAAAGCGAATTCGACTTATATTATAAACGAATCATTCAATAAACTCTAAAATTGTGTTGATACCCTTAGAAAATGGCCCACGCAAAAACCAGCAAACATATATGAAACATATAAAGCATTTATCTCTTATGATAGGTATAAATGAGAAAGCTGCAATCCCTGGCAAACTCAGTAATGTTTTTTGAGATACCTACTACAGTTTGTAATTATGCTACATCCAGTTGTAAAATGAAATGTTTAATAAAGAACTTAATGTGTATCTTTTATATTTAGGTTGAAGCTAAGGACGCTGGCATTGACTGTAAGTATTTATATATATATATATATATATATATATATATATATATATATATATATATATATATATATATATATATATATATATATATATATATATATATATATATATATATATATATATATATATATATATATATATGTATAGGGATGTGTGGATCTGTCTATGGATACCCAACATGTAAATATCCCTTGGTCCTCTTGTGATCTATAAGCCCTGCTTCTAATCATCCTCTTTTTCTTCTTTCCCCTAGAATAGTTATGCTTTGTCCTTATTTTTCAACAATGACAAAGGTCCACCTTTTGTTAATATCTTACGTTACTCTGTGTGTCAATATGCCCTTAAACACTCTGTGTGTATGTCTGTGTCAGCATCATGATATTGTACGAACTTTGTCACAGCACTATAGAAACTGTTGTAAGATTGTTGTAACTGGTAGCTTTTTTAATTGCAAGTACTTGTCATAAACCAAGACAACTTGCACTTGTTGATCGCTTGCTATCATGCATCTGTTTTCATCTTACATTTTATTTGCAGTAGTCCTTCCTTAGGTGATCATGTGATCATTCAGATTTAGTTGGTTCAAACGAGTACATGAACCATATATATGTTATAAGGTTTTTGCACATTATGCATTTACGTACAGCAAGTGTTATTCTTTCTCAAAATAGAAGTTTAATGAAAGTTCCACTTTTTGATTTTACTGAAATATCTCACCTCTTTAGCCTTTATTCAGACTTGTATGGCAAGCATTGCAAAAACTATTTTCCGATATCGGAAATTCAGTTGATTTTCCGATATCCGAAATGCATTTTCCGATATCTGAAATTGAGGTGAATTTCCGATATTCAAAAATCATTTACCAATATCCGAAATTCATTTTTGTATATCTGAAATTCACTTTCCGATATTGGAAAATCATTTACGGACATTCGAAAAGCAGCTGAATTTCTGATATCAAAAAATCATTCTAACATTGCATCAGCTCCACATTTTGAGAGAATTCTATTTTCAAAGTATCAATATGCCACGGATAATATATTCAAGGTGTAAAGTCATCTATTTATAACTATTTTGACTTAGTTCTCAATTACTTTCCTCCTAAACAAACTTAGCTTTAGTGTTGAGATAAGGTAAATACATGTCTATACACAAATTGACTAGATATATATCATTTTATTATTGTTGAAATTCCCCCACAAAGACGAAGTAGTTCCCTATAAAAGAATAAATAATCATAGAAACAGTCCTTTAAAATTAACATTTACTTCAATGAAAGAAGAGGCGGCCGGAATTAATTACTATCTTTGGTCAATGAATGAAAATATGTTATTGGTATTATTTTGTATTATGCATTCAATTGGCTTAAAAATGGGTAATTAATTAATTTAATAATTGATATTTGATATAGCGCCCTTTCCACCTATAATGTTCAAAAGCGCTTTAGAGAAAGTCAGTGGACAGTTGTCATGGTCCATATAGTCAAATAAACTCCTTTCGAAATAGCAATGTTTTCAGCTGTTTCTTGAAGTGTTGCACACTATCAGCAGCCTTGATGTTGTCAGGGAGCTCATTCCAAAGGCGTGGTGCATAGGCGCAGAATGCTCTGTCACCAAACCTTTTCAGATTAGTGAGTGGTATCTGTAATAAGTTCTTAGTGTTTGATCTTAGAGTCCTTGTATTGGCTTGTTTGACTAACAGTTCCCTCAAGTATAGAGGGGCACATCCTTGCATGCATTTGAAAGTCAAAAGCAGAATTATGAACTCAATCCTTTTTCTGATGGGCAGCCAGTGAAGATCGTTTAGAACTGGTGTAATGTGATCATACTTTTTGGAGCCACTAACCACTCTAGCAGCATTGTTTTGGACTTTCTGGAGCCTGCATAGCAGCTCATCAGTGATTCCACAGAGAATTCCATTACAATAGTCAAGGCGTGATGTCACCCGTGAGACGATGGCACTCTTGGTTGTATCAGTATTGAGAAATTTTCTTATTTTTCCAATGTTCCTAAGGTGGTAGTTTGCAGACTTGATAACTTTTGATACATGTGCAGACATATTCATGTTCCGATCAAAAACAACACCCAGATTACCGACCAGTTCATTAAGAACTGGTACTGTTACACCATTTACGGTAATACTAGGAATGGAGATTTTTGCTCGCATCTGTGGGGTACCCATGACCAGCACCTCTGTGTGATGTCATTATTCTGAAATTCTCAGTTGCACCTCCTCCCTCTAAAGTACAAACGATGATCATCAACTGATGTATTTCATTAAAGAACTCAGACAGTCTTCCCAGATAATCATTCATGCTGAAAATATTAGGAAAAACGAAATTAACTTGCTTGAAAACTACCATTCATCTTCGGAATATATCTTCAAAGGAAGTGGGACTACTTTTTGTAGAACTCCCTAGTGAATGAAAGCAGGAAGCGATTTTTCGAAATCGGAAATGCAACTTATTTTCGGATATCAGAAATAAAATTTCCTACAGCGGAAATTCATTTTTGGATATCGGATATTCATTTTTGGATATCGGAAAGTCATTTTCTGATATAGGAAATTCATTTACGGATATTAGAAATTCATCTATGGATATCAGAAATTCATTTACGGATATCGGAAATTCCTCTTACTTTCGGATTTTTGAAAATGAGTTTTTGAATTCGGATATGAATTTCGGAAAGTAGTGATTATTTGCATGGAATGCTTGCGATAGACTTGCTATAGTTGCACCCGTCAAGTTAGCCGGGATCAGAACACATGAGGAATGAACATTTAATCTACGGAACTGGGCCCATGTTACTTTGCAGAGGCAATTAAACACAGACTTAGTAACCTGAATGTATTTCAGCATTGGATGCCATGGCAATTGGCAGCCATATTGGAATTCAAAATGGGTGCCACTGAAAGTTATATTTTTGCATATTTACCTTTGCCTCCCAGTTGCCTGATCAATACTTTGCCATGGCAATTGGCAGCCATATTGGAATTCAAAATGGGTGCCACTGAAAGCTATATTTTTGCATATTTACCTTTGCCTCCCAGATGCCTGATCAATACTTTGCTGTATGTTAGGATTATTAGACTTCTATATTGATGACCCTCTGGATGTGTGCTTAAGATAACTTTAGCTGTGCTATCATGGGTATCTCAAGATTTCTGTTGCTGCGGCTTTTTGGCATAATACTAGACGTTCTTTTCAAATTGATCTTTGACCGTGAATATATCATATCTTATGTCAATTTGTATTATATATCAACTGGATGCATTTCACTTTTAACCATATGTATTTCCATTGCTGCTTATTTCATACAATATTACATGTAGATATTTGAAAAAAAGCGACCTTTGACCTTGTCAGAAATGTTGAGAAAAAAATCGGAGATATATTCTTATGCATTCCTTATTCAAAATTGGGTAGGATCCACTATTTCTGCAAGACTGTACACAACATTATCATTGAACCTACGTAGGCTTATAGACTATGTAGATCTCTACCCAATGTTATAATGTTATTCATATTTGAATTTCAAATTTAGTTTTATCGAGTATTTTTTCCCAACTTGTCATGTTGTCTTCCATTTTGATTTTATAGCGTTATGGAGTATATATTCCCAAAATTATCATGCTATCCTGCATTTTGATTCATCGAGTAAGGATACCCACTGTCATCATGTTTATTGTAGTTTCATTGAGCATTCTTACTCAATATTTTCATGCTATCCTGCATTAAGATTTTTCTATCACCGAAACATGGCTACTCAATTTAATCATGTATCCAAATCGTAGTTACACTAGATATTCGTTGCCCATGTTGTCCTTTCATTTCTGCATTTTGATATTAGTTTCACAGAGTGTTCCATTTAAATGTTTTCATGTTATCCTGCATTTGATTTGCAGGTGGACTAGACTTCGTACACCTGCCTAACACAACCTCCTGTTATCGGCTGATGACAGATACAAAGAGCTGGCCAGATGCAGTGACTGCTTGCAAGACTCAAGGAGCATACCTTTCCTGCCCTGAAAGCCTGACTGAATTTCACGCCATACGAGATTACATAATCCAACGTAAGATCCACAACAAAGAGATTATATTCCTGTACAAGTCGGCTATTGCCCATCCGTTGTCCGGTCATCCACTGCTGTATGTTACGATAATTAGATCCCGGGGGGGGGAGGGGGCACTCGGGTACAGAGGGGGGCCGCACCCGCGTTACGTATTTCGCGGATGAAGGGGTCTCTTTTAAGATCTCCGCATGTCCGTGATTTTGTAAAAGAAGGGTACTTTTTTGTGCCTAGGTACGAAGTATGGGGGAAGAAAATCCCCTTACAATCCACGAAATATACGCAGCTCTGACGCCGAGTGACTCCCGAAGTGACTGGGCTTCCGAGTTTGCTGCCACCACTTGCTGCCGCTAAACAGGCAGAGGATTGAAAAATCTAAAGTTAAAATATGTGTTCCCTTTCATCCAATATCAGTGTTTTGATAAAAAAGGGTGATTTATTTACTGAAAAAAGTCAGCGTTATTATTTAAAAAAGGGCTTTAGGGGTATTTTAAATTTTGATAACAAGCGTATGCGCCCCCCTAAATACCGAAATTTCGGCCATCTGTTTGCTGTCCGATTGCTGTCCATTTGCCGTCCGATGTATCGGATGACAAATTTTCCTGTGCACTAATTGTGCACTGGAACATTTGTGCACAAATCGTCAACCGAAAATTTGTGCACAAACGGTTGACGAATATGTTGGACGTCAGTTTGCTGTCTATTTGTGCACAAACGGTTGGCAAATATTTCGGACGTCCGTTTGCTGTCCGTTTGTGCACGAACGGTTGACCAATAAATCGGAATCAAAAGAAAAAGAAATTTCAATGAAAATCAAGAAAATAACACTTTAGGAAAATGCAAACAAGTATCACTGTAAAAAAGTCAAACATTGGTCCGATACGTTGGACAGCAAACGGACAACAAACGGACAGCAAACGGTGGTCTGATGTTTGATTGCAGAAATGGTTGCGTGGGCAGATTTATATGCGTTTGCTGTCCGGACATCGGACGTCCGTTTGCTGTTCGTTTGGTAATTCCAGTACCAATGTGTGGAAATAAACCGTCCATCAATTACTTTTGGATGTGTTATTACCCACTTGTATCAATGATAGATATATTACAGGACACACGATGATAGATCAAGTTCACATTTTTTGGCAATAAATGAAGTAAAATCCGAGAGTTCAAATCGTTTGGCAATATATGCAGTAATTTAAGCCAAGTAATTGTTGGTATGGAGTAATAATCCAATTGATTGTCGTTCGAAATTAAGAAAAAAATTCAATAAGTATGAATAAAGATAAACACACACAGAAAGCAACCTCATTGTTTTTTATCTCAATTCCAGAAAGCCTGCCAGTCTGGCTTGGGGTAAGTGATTCTGACGTAGAGGGCGTGTGGAGATGCACAGAAACCGGACATGTAGTTGCGAATAAGAATGACCCTGGCTATCCTGGTCCTATGTTCCACGGAAATGAACCCAACGGTGGAGTGAGAGACAACTGTGTAGTCATGATCAGTACTCGGAACTATCTATTGGGAGATGTCCCTTGTTCATTTCCTTGTGGGTATATGTGTGAGAAAGATCAACCGTGATTAGCGAAATCAAAGACACACTCGTTAAATTAATTATTCCTGGTGTGGGTATCCTTTCTATGTGAAATATTGCCTTGATAATCAGAAAAAAGAAATAATGCGTTAAATTAATTATTCCTGGTCTGGGAATCCTTTCTATGTGAAATATTGCCTTGATAATCAGAAAAAAAATGCATCAGACCCAAGATGACACAATGAACTATATCTGAAAGTTCTAAAATTGTTTCAGGTCTATTTCAGGATTCTATAAAACGACGTGTGTGTATCATCAAAGAGTCAAATGTGGCTAAAACTACATGTATGACAGATCTGATAACGAGTGTTAATTTAAACCCCTTAGTTTTATTCTGTGCCATTCTAATCTGGAACAGAGTGACACATTATACATGGCAATTTGTAACTGTTACCCTTCATACACACAATTTCGGAAGAAGGAGAATGATATAGAATTAACACAGACAGGATGGGGCAGTTTTGTCAAGTGTTTCACCTTTGCAAGGTACTGTTGATAGTACATGCCGTTTCGCAGTTCATTTTGCGTTGTTGCAGACTTCCTATTCCAATGAAGGTTGGGATTCTCTTCCTCATAAAGGCAGGTAGTTTTCTCCTTTATCAAACACAGATGATCTAGCTGCGGTATGCCAAAACACTGATGACGATTAAAGAATACTGTGGTCAAAATGCAGACTGGAAAATCAACATTACAAACAGACACAGTTGTTCAAGCGTGTTACTGGCAAAAATGAAACTCTTGATATATGGATTAATACTGTGGTTAAACTACAGACTGGAAAATCACAACTCCAAACAAGATCAATTGTTGGAGTGTGTTACTGACTGAAAAAAAAACTGATGATAAATGAAATAATACTGTGGTCAAAATGCAGACTGGAAAATCACAAATCTAAACAGGAATAATAGTTCAAGTGTGTTGCTGGCAGACAACAACTGATGATAAATTAAATAATACTGTGGTCAAAATGCAGACTGGAAAATCACAAATCTAAACAGGAATAATTGTTCAAGTGAGTTACGGACAGAAAAAACTGATGATAAATGAAATAATACTGTGGTCAAAATGCCGACTGGAATATCACAATTCCAAAAAGGATCAATTGTTGAAGTGGGTTGCTGGCAGAGACACTGATTATATATGAACTTACACTGTGACCAAAATGCAGAATAGAAAACAAGATCAATTGTTTAAGTGTGATTAACGATTGAGGTGTTATGGTCAAGCACAAGGACTTTACGCTTGGACAGTAAAAATCCATCACAGATACAACACACTAGTGTGAAAGGCCTGCAGACAGAGCGCACCATACCTTTGGAATGAGCTCCCAGACAACATGGCTGCTGATTCTGTGCATAACTTAGGCCTAAAAAAAGAAATTGTTTGTTTCCTGTAACGGTCCGGAAAAAAATAGGGTAGGTAGGTCGGTAAAAAAAAATGTTTGCATTATATTTTTGGTCATAAATGTGTTTTATGCATGTTTTACGTTAATTGGCAGGTGGGAGGGCGGAAAAAACTCTAGGGTAGGAATTTTTTTGAATAAAAACTTGTTAGGGTAGGGTTACAGGAAACAAACAACTTTTTTTAGGCCTTATAGACCCAACCGAAAACATTTCTCTATCAAGGGGTGAATATTTGACTGCGTGTACCATTGACATCTATTCATTGGCAAACTTTTGATGTGCATTTGAACATTATTGGTAGAGAGGGAGCAATATCAAAAAGTGTATTACTATCATTATCAGTATTCTGAGTAGTAGTTGCAGTAGTTGTAGTAGTAGTAGTAGTAGTAGTAGTAGTAGTAGTAGTAGTAGTAGTAGTAGTAGTAATAGTAGTAGAAGCAGCAGCAGCAGAAGTAGTAGTGGTAGAAGTAATGTTGTTGTTATAACTAGTATAGTTGAAATAACTATAATAAAAAATAATAATAATAACAATAATAATAATGATAATAATAATAACAATAATAATAGAATGATAATTATGATCATAAACGATATTAGTAATATCATTATTATTATTGTTATTATTATTATTATTATTATTATTATTATTATTATTATTATTATTATTATTACTATTATCATTATATAAATACTGAGTTTGAGCGCCGGTTTTTGGGAATAGGCTAAGTGACTACACCTCCCCGTACCCAACTGCTGCTGTGGATCTTTGGGCGGGGGTTGGATGGGAGCTGTTTGAACATTAATTTGCCCATCGGTGGCATTTTTGGGTGGGTAAAGAGGATGGAAGAGCGATTACAACTGTCTGCATTTGAAATGATACAATTGCTGCAACAATGTATTTCATACGATATGATACAACTGGATCTATAAAATAATACAATGTTGCAAAAATCTACTGCTTCATTCTTTAACCCATTATCTCTGTATCTCTCTCTCTCTCTGTCTCTGATCCCACTGTGGATCTTTGGGCAGAGTGGGCTTGGGGGAGTGGGAGCATCTGTATTTGCCCATCGGGGCATTTATGAGCACTATTACATTTGGGGAAAAAGTCTTGGGTGGGTACGATAGACAGAAGAGCAATGACAACTGTCTACATTTGAAATGATACAATTGCAGCAACAATATATTTCATACAATATGATACAATTGGATCTATAAAACAATACAATTTTGCAAAAATCTACTGCATCATTCTTTAACCCATTATCTCTGTATTCTCCTTTGTTCCACTGCATTCTATATTTGGGTCTTCTCATAAATGGCCAAAGGGTCTTCAAAACAACTTTCAATCATGGGGTCAATGACTTTTTGAAAAAATAATGCAATTTATGTAATGAATATCTCCTGCTCCAAAATTGGTATCTTCCTTTGCTAAATTGAACTCTTCAGAGATACTGTCACTGCCTTAAATACTGGTCTACCATGTTGAAATTATTTTTTTGCTGTTATATAGGAATTATCGGGTAATATAAATGAATTCAAGAATTCAGGTGATGAATACTAAGAATTTTTTATTCAGCTGGTGTTAAAATTCCAAAGATGATTTCAACATACCGTACTTAAATTTAAGAAATCCGCACATGCACATCTTAAGTTTGGTTTAGGGTGGGGGCAGATTTTCCTGTTCCAGTATTGGAAATTTGAATTGCCGACTCCGAGGCACAGACGCGATGCCGAGCTAAACTGCCCCTCTGGACCTTTTGCCAGGGGTGTGTAGATGGTGGAAACACTTTTACTTTTTTGAATTTTTGGCATTTAATACCTCAATTCTTCAAAAAATTGGGGAGATAAACTATATATCGCCTATTATATATATATGTATATATATATATGTATATATATATTTATATATATTTATATATATATGTATATATATATATATATATATATATATATATATATATATATATATATATATATATATATATTTATATGATATATGTATATATATATATATATATATATATATATATATATATATATATATATATATATATATATATATATATATATATATATTTTATATATATATACGTATGTATATATATATATATTTTTTTTTTCTTCTGTATTTACTTTTTGTCATCTCTCTCCACTTGGCTTGAGCGTACCTGCTTTATGAAGCATTTTTTTTATTGTTTTACGGATCTCTCTTTCTCTTTTTTTGCAACAAATTCTTTCTTACCTTTGCAAAAAGGTTATGGGAATTTGAACATTTCTTTTCCTACTCTCTCAAATGTTTGTGATATATGGGCAATTATTTTTTTCTCATTTGGCAGGATTTTAGAGTCCAAATCCCGTGCTGTGCACAGGGGCCAGCCAAATACAATGTAACTATAACTCCCTGTATCTTTCCTACTTTTTCCCCCTCACTTGCTTCCTACTTTTTGAAGTCCCATATTTTGATAGGGGGGGGTGTGATCATATTTAATTAGCCGAGTATTTTTTATTATTCATTAAGAATTATTTGAGTTGATTCCGTAATCCCTTAAAATCCTGTCGCAACATTAAGAATTCCTTTCAACTGTTTCAAGTCTATATCAAAACTTCAGCTCTGTATATTTCTCTCTCCTTTTACTTTTCTTTTTTCTTTGGATTTTTGGTATTGCTTTGCATGATCGTTTACATTCTATGATATCCCTTTTTGTATCGTATATATCTCTGTATCCTATGAATTTATTTCTTCTCACTTTGTTTGTGCACCCCATTTTCCTTTTTTAAGATTATATTTCCCTCAATCTCCTTATTGTTTAAGTTTACTTTTTTATTGTAATTCTGGCAAAATCCACTGCCTGAGCAGAAGTCACTGGCAACTTTCTCGCATGCCTAAGCTAGGATTTGAATCACGGCAGTGGTGAGAGACAGCGAGCAGTCAGTGACAATCAAATAAGGCTCAGTGCACACTGTACACACATTGTGATGCCAAGTGTGCCCTGTTTGCTGTGTAATCAGTGCTGCAATTAGGCAGTTAACGGCTATGCTATTCAAATATATTGTATCCATTGGCTACAAGAAGGGTATATCAGTGGATCCCCATATGTGGCCTATACCACAGATCATGTGGCGAGAGCTGCTGGTGGCGAGTCCAATTTATATTTCACTAAGACTTCTGTGACTTTTTAGAGTTATGGAGGGAGGGGGGAAAAAGGGAGGGTGGCGGAAAAGAAATCCTGTGAATTGAATGGAAGCTGATTCTTGCTCTCTTTTATTCCAAATCTTCCTCTCTTTGACTCATCAATTATCCTCTCATCTTCCACCTGATGTTCATTTCGAAATTCCCTTTCTTAAAAATACTGTGTAATTTAGGGGGGGGGGGGGGTAAACCCTTACTTAATTTTTTGTAAATTTCTAAATCCCTTGCGCATCAGTGAATATGACTTGAAATCCAAACCCGTGCTGTGCACGGGGGCCTGCTAGTTATTATTATTATTATTATTATTATTATTATTCTCATTATCATATTTCTTCTTCCCTTCCTTAACTCCGCAATGAAATGTACTTTCAATACAAAAAAGTGGGAGCAATATCAAATAGTAAATTACTATTATTATCATTGTTAGAAGTACTAGTAGCAGTTCCAGTTGTAGTAGTTGTTGTAGTAGTAGTAGTAGTAGTACTAGTACTAGTACTAGTAGTAGTAGTAGTAGTAGTAGTTGTAGTAGCAGTAGTAGTAGTAGTAGTAGTCATGCTGTTGTTATTACTACTATAGTAAAAATATATATAATAATAATAATAATTATTATTATTATTATTATTATTATTATTATTATTATTATTATTATTATTATTATAACAATAATGATAATAATAACAATAATAATAATAATAATGGTAATAATAAAACGATGATAATGATCATTAATGTTATTATTATTATCGTTATTATTATTATTATCATTTACTATTATTATTATTATTATTGTTATTTCATTATCATATTTTCTTCTTCCTTTTTTAACTTTGCAATGAAATGTTATTTTTCATTTATTTTAATACAAAAAATATAGATACATAGATAGAAAACTGCTGTTACGATAGTTATGAGAAACTATTTCTTTAACTCTGTAAGTCTAGGTATGCTAGGCTCTCGACGTTAAATTGATTTCCCTCTCTATGTAATTACCACAATAAGATGCGTTTAACATCCCATACGGTGTGCATCTTAACTATCTGTCTAGTTTTGTAAATAGTCTATTTGTTGCCAAAATCGTTCCAATGATGAGGCTATTTGTTATTTTGAAGCCAACGATTTTCTCCATGTGTCCAATGTTTAGTTGTGGGCCAAGAGTTGTTTGAATCTCCTCTCAACTGATTTCCACATCTGGACAGCTTTTTGATTCTTTTTAAAAGCATGTATCAGTGTTTTTTGTGGACTGTTACAGTAGGTACAACTTGGATATGTTTTTAATCCCATTTAACCAGTATTTTGTGCACGACGATTTGGAAATGCACCGGCTTTTTTCCAAAGTAGTTTCATTAGTAGGGAAAGAAATATCACCACCCAACTAGACCACTTGGTTTGTACGTTTAAGACAATATTGTTACACGAGGACATAGGTTACCGACAAGTATTCTAATACCCCTTTAATGGTATCACTATGATTGATAAAGCGGTCGGAATATCAGGGCCATATCTTAAAATTGTTTTGTAATATTCAAAGTGAGTTTATTGAAATTGTATTTGAGAGTTACAAAGTTCAGATGATTCATTCCAAGCCTTTTTCCTGGAACCTTTTCAACGGTAGGAGCTCACGCTTAATATGCAAAAGAAGATTAAAAATTACCCTTTATTGGCCCAGTTTTTCTTGTATGGAAATGATAAAATCATATATACGCCATATATTGAAAGGTATCTTTATGTACCGATTGATTATTTGTAGATGTGATTTTTGTAGTATAGTTGCCTACTTGAACCTGAAAGGTACCTTTATATGATGATGATGTCCTTATATAAATATTAATATATATATTGAAAGACCTAATCGTAAAGAGAAGGGAATTTCCTCTCGGTTCCGGGTGTCTATCTCGTCGTGATATGGCCTAAACTGTTGAAAGCGACATAAAACCCCAAACCTTCCTTTTTTCCTTCATATCTATACTATATATTTATATATATATATATATATATATATATATATATATATATATATATATATATATATATATATATATATATATATATATATATATATATATATAATTATATATATATATAATTATATATATATATATATATATATATATATATATATATATATATATATATATATATATATATATATATATATATATGTATATATAAGTGAATTCTCGTCAAATGGAGCATACTGCTTTAAAAATTCATCAGAACCATATAAGGTTGCTCAGTAAAAGTTTGTGTCCCAACTGTTCTCAACATGTATATTTGTATTTACATACACACATATATATATATACACATGTACATACATACGTACATACATACATACATACATACATACATACAACCATGCATGCATGCACACATACATACATTTGGTGGTTATGTAACTTCGTGTATTAAGAATAATAAAATGCAGATTATGCTTATTGCTTGTTGAGTTTTTCATTCAAGTTATATATGCGCTGCTTGTCGATTAATATGGTTAGAATCTTCTCCCATGTGTCATTACACTCTAAAATCATTTTCAAAGATTTCATGGACTTCAAGGACAGCTGACATTATAACAATTATATCGCATTTCAGGTAAAAGCCTGTCTGTTACAACAGTATAAGTTCACTTTCTTTCAAACGATATCTAATATATGAACAGACTGTGCTAATGAACCTACACAAACTGGTGTTTTTCAATATTTTTGTGCAGCAACATAAGTATAAATGTTATATTCATCTGTAACCAAGAGTTCCCTATGTTGCAGCTCTGCAATTATCGATCTCCCATGCGTTATTTCACTACAAAGGCATTCTCCGAAATTGTTCATGGACAGCAGTAATTAAACATTTGCAAAATGGCCTGTAGATGTTGAGTTAGTAGCAGGTATGATTGTGCTACTGAACATGCACAAACTGGTGTATTCAGTATATTTGTGCAGGAATGATATTAATATTAACTTAAATCTCCCTTAGAATGTGCAGAGGAATAGTAGTAGATACCAGGGAGCTGCAGCAAGGGACCAATTATTACACATTTACATAGGGATTTCGAATTTCGAGTATTATTTGTTTGGTGGTTTATGAAACTGTAGTACCTTGCACCTCTGGGCTTGACTAGTTATTGCAATTTTCTCCTTGAAAGGAACTGGGGGTGGAATTCTGTGGAGCAATTTACAAATACCATAAAGCACCTTCTTCAGTCCCAGACTAACCGCACGGTGGATTTTCATTTCAATGATGTACTCTTTTAAAGGATTTAGTTTAAATTCCTGTTGCTTTTTAAATCACGAACGTATTAAATGCAAGTATCCCCATTATGATGACGAACAGACTGTTTTCATTCGAAACACTTGAAATAATGTAGAGATATCTACTCATATACTGTTGATGTTTACATGATTTATCCCTACAACATCCGTTCACGTCTACCTGCAATAGTTTAAGAAATGGCAATATACTCTGTTTATAAGCATGTAAATGCGAGCACAAATTAATTTTACATGCTTATGTCGATCCATACATACCCGTAAAGCTAGGCGCACACAGAGGCCGAAGTGAATATGTTTTTACGCGAAGTGGCCAAAATCCAGTACTTGTTAACATCGCAGAGATTCTTCCTGGCTTCCCGATCAACCGGAATCAGTTCGTGGCCACTTCCGCATAACACCTGGTCACTTCGGGGCCGCCGTGGAAATTTTTGAAAATTCCAAAAATTCGCCGCGAAGTTTGACCTAATAAAATTCTTGTCCACTGCCCATACACCACGTTTTAACTTCGCGGTACTGCTGGTTCACTTCGCAGACCTGCGTTTTGACTTCGTGAACAAATTTTGAACACGATTGACCATGAAGTGACCGTGAAGAGAACACGAAGTAGCGCGAAGACTTCACATTACCATCACATTCTTTTCTTGTTTAGTCGTGTTTGGTGTTTTTGCATTTTTGTTAGCTTTAGCACCGGCCATGTACACTTCACATAGATTTCGTTGTATCTATCTGTTTTGTTCGTATATCTGCATCTTTACTTAGTGTTGTGTACGTGTTGGATTCGTTATGTATGGTTCATTGGCTTCCGAAAAGTATTTTTTTTCTGCGAACTGAACACGAAGTGAAATTTTCCAACTTCGCGTAAAAACATATTCACTTCGGCCTCTGTGTGTATTCATACGTGCATGCATTCATACAGGCATGAATACATACCTATGTGCGTGCATCCATATGAGTCTGCTCCAGACAGCAACATGAAAGGGGGTAATATCAGCCCAATCTGGGTATCATAAGTGCCCCTTAGTCTGCGAGAAGCTGTAAACTATGCATCTATCTTCCAAACCTGGGGAGACGCAAATGCGCATTGTGAATACTAGCGAAGACGTATAAAAACTGACATCGCTTTTACAGAGGCTGTAACATATATCTAAACTTTCCAAACCTGACAAGCTACACATGCGCACTTAGAACACGTACTTAAACAGACACATCTACATCGCTTATAAGCATAAATGCAGAGGCTATAACATGAAAATGCGCACTGTCAAATCGATAGTAATTATATTTGGATTATGCAGTGTAGCTCTGCTGGTCTTATGGTTTATGAGCTATATGGGTGGTCCGAAGGAGGTAAGGATGAACCAAATACTTCAATTTTTCCTCAAAGAGAACAATGTATGATGTTTTTGAGACAGCGAACTGCAGTAGTCATTATTCATTAGAGGGTACATTTCCTTTAGAAAATTGACTTCATTATGTATTTACACTTAGGCCACATTTGGCAGATTTCCTAATTCAAGAATTGCTGGTCAGTTTTAGGAAATCAACACTTATTCTTAAGACCCTATTGATAACTGTACTTCCTTGACTAGGTTTCTATGACACCAATATTTTAAACAAATTTATTTCAAATCATTCTCCTATCATTTTCAATGTCATTTATCTGCTCTTTTTGTAGCACATTATTATTATTATTATTAATATTATTATTATTATCATTATTATTATTATTATTATAATCATTGTTATTATTATTGTTATTATTAGTATTATTATAATTAATATTATTATTATTATTTTCATTATTGTTGTTGTTGTTGTTGTTGTTGTATATAGTAGTAGTAGTAGTAGTAGTAGTAGTAGTAGTAGTAGTGGTAGTAGTAGGAGTCGTAGTAGTAGTAGTAGTGGTGGTAGTAATAGTAGTAGTAGTAGTAGTAGTAGTAGTAGTAGTAGTGGTAGTAGTAGTAGTAGTAGTAGTAGTAGTAGTAGTAGTAGTAGTAGTAGTAGTAGTAGTAGTAGTATCATTATCATAATGCACAGCGCAATGTAACCTATGCCTGCGGTTTATTTTCCTTATCTAACAACATATCCTCTACACACTGTGGACAATTTTATGGTAATTACCGTGAGAAAAAGTCATCGAGGAAATTCGAATAGTAAAATGCTATTGAAAGTGATGGAACATTACGAGACGACTATTAAAAATTCATTTCTCTTTAAGAGGACATTCCACCACTCACTAGAAATTTCCCATGCCACGTTGCTAGAGAGATTCTGGACAAGACTGCAGGAAGGGGATCAATTTAGTACGTATATCAAAATGAAAAGGGCGCTTTTAAAACTTAATCTTGCTTGAAGGGTCGCACTATGGTGTAACATTTATATGGCTGGTTCAGTTATTTGGTCATATCCGGTAGCCATTTTATATATCCCCAACTGCAGGACTTCAACCCAAACTCATTACAGTATGCATTTTTTTATGTTTACTCAAAGAACATTACACCCTGCTGGTAGGGTACGTTTGTGATGTTTAATCTACTCCTCATCAGAAGACCTTTCAGGCAATGTAAACTTTGTATAGGCTAAAGTGTAAAATAGCAACAGAGTTATAGGAAAAAAATGAGTCAAAGAGATTAAACCCACAATCTACCTCAAATAACACGTGGCATTTGATTTTCTCAGTGCTGTGGACGCCATCTATAATTTGTTGATGGTGAAACTCCTCTTACTCATGAGTTTCTACTAGTGATTGCTAAGCTTAATTAATTTCACTAGTGGAAAGAGTGTGGTGCATTTCCTTCAAATTATCTGAGGAAAATCACTACTCGCCAAGGTAAGTTTTGCACTTGTGGAGTAGGTGTTTTCAAGCCGTCAACGTAGTGAAACTGCAATGACTTTCCTCTGGTGACTTCCCACTTGGGTTATGACATACATGTCCGATCCAGGTGCCGATGTCAGTGCGTAAACTCCGCAGTGTCAACATGCCCAATTTTAGAGATGACTTGAAGGACGCTCTACAACCTGGTAATGCTGAAGGCTGCTCCGTGGAGGATTTGACTAATCACTACAATTCTGCACTAACAACGGTACTTGACAAGCATGCACCAGCAAGAGTGAAAATGGTAACAATTAGACCGAAACAACAATGGTTCTCAGATGATTTGTATGGTGCAAAACGTGAAAAGAGGAAATGGGAAAGGAAGTGGAGAGACACCAACCTCACTGTCCACTATGACCTGTTTAAAACTGCGAGGACCAAATTTAACAACATGTTATTACAAGCTAAGAAGGACTACTACAACAATCTGATAGCTGAGTCCTCCACTGATTCAAAAAACCTCAGTAACATTGTCAAAGACATATTACATCAAAGGAGTGAGATAAAACTCCCCGAGCATGCATCAACAGAAGAATTGGCAAACCGCTTCGCTGTGTTCTTTACAGACAAAGTATGTAAGATACGCGACGAGCTGCCAGATCTCTCCAGACACCAGTTAAATTTACCTACCCCGGCATTAACATGTTCACTGAATGTTTTCTCGGCCGTGACTGAAAGCGAAGTTCGCAAAATCATAGCAAAATCACCGACTAAGAGCTGCTCTCTAGATCCCGCTCCCACTTGGATGGTGAAAGACTCGGTAGATGAGCTTATTCCAATGGTTACGATTTTAGTGAATTTGTCGTTGCAGAGTGCCAACGTGCCTGACTCCATGAAACAGGCATTAGTCACTCCGTTACTGAAGAAAGATGATCTCGACCCGGAGGTGCTCAAGAACTATCGTCCTGTAAGCAACTTATCATTCTTGTCAAAAGTATTGGAAAGGGTAGTTGCTGCAAGGCTTACAAATTACATGACTATCAATCAGCTACATGAACCCATGCAGTCGGCATACAGAGCATGTCATAGCACTGAGACTGCACTTGTGCAGGTACAGAACGACATCCTTCGTACTCTCGATCAGGGTGGGGCTGCGATCCTTGTGTTACTCGATCTTAGCGCTGCCTTCGATACAATCCATCACTCCATCCTTCTATCTAGGATGGAGTCAGTTCTTGGAGTTAAAGGATCTGCTCTACAGTGGTTCAAATCGTACCTGTTAGGCAGGAAACAGAGGATTAAAATCAATGATGACTTCTCCGAAAATCAGGAAATCCTGTGGTCTGTACCACAGGGATCTGTGTTGGGTGCAATATTGTTCCTAATATACATCATAGCTCTGGCACAGCTAATCCGATCCTACGGTCTGAACAATCATGGCTATGCTGATGACACCCAGCTCTGCTTATCATTCAAAAAGACAAGTGATAACGCAATAGTCAAACGTGAAATCCTAAATCTTGAGAAATGTTTGTGTGACATTAGTGTCTGGATGTCTCAGAACAAACTGAAACTCAACAATGACAAGACTGAAATCATTCTATTCGGCTCTAAGAAACACCTAGCTGAACTGAACATTAAGTCACTCTCTGTAGCGGGGACTGATGTGTCTGTTGCATCTGAGCCTGTGCGGAATCTGGGAGCTATGTTTGACTCTCAACTGATCATGGCACCCCATGTCAAAAGTGTTGTCAAAAAATCTAGCTTTCACCTGAGAAATATTGGAAAAGCGAGACGTGTGTTAACAGAAGATGCCACAAAAACAGTGATGCAGTCACTGGTGATGTCTCGCTTGGATTACTGCAATGCTCTCCTAATTGGAATACAACAGGATTTGATTGCAAAGCTGCAGCGACTACAAAACAGTGGAGCAAGGATAGTATCGAGAACCAGGAAGTATGAACATATCACACCTGTTCTCATCAAGCTTCACTGGCTACCAATCAAATTCCGCATCCAATTTAAGGTCCTACTGCTGGTATACAAGGCGCTAAACGGACTTGCACCTAAGTACATCAAGGAGCTGCTCGTGCCTTATAAACCCAGACGCCATCTACGATCAGAAGCAAAGGGCCTTCTGGACGAGCCTCGGACTAGACTCAAATTTGGAGATCGCGCTTTCTCCATTAGTGCACCGAGATTATGGAATGCGCTTCCACAACACCTGAAGGATTCTACATCGTGTCAGGCCTTCAAGAAGTGTCTCAAAACACACCTTTTCAGGCTCGCCCATTGAGGCGTTGTGGACTATTACTCAAACTATGACAATGTGCAGCGCTTTTGAACATTTTATGAATGGAAAAGGCGCTATATAAATTCCAATTATTATTATTATTATTATATATATTGAGTTTTTTTTTCATTAATAATTAGGCGAATGACATAGAAATGTAAACATTTTTCAACGATCTAGGTTTTAGGAATAAAATGTAATAATTACCTGCTGCTGGTGGTGAACACTGTCGTCCTTGCTTCTTCAGTATTAGGGTCTTCCTATCTGTGTCCAGGTAACTCGTCAGTTCCTCGTTTCAGGAGATCGGCTGAATTCCATACCATTCGGAAATTTTACTTCTCTCTCGAAATTACGGGTTCCTTAGGGATGGAGATAATGAGTTCCTTTTTTTTCTTTTTTTTGCCACTTTCGCATCATTTTTCTGTTTTGTTTTGCTGCCCCCTTCATGTTAAAAATGCGCTAACGTGTGAGCAATAATTGAGGATTAAAGATCATGTGATCAAAAAGATCTTGGGAAACTTGAAATGTGAAGCAGTTATTTGAGATGTATCAAAATTTTGTTAAGTCTTTTAATCAATATATATTCGGACTGACATTACATAGTCCCTGCGTTACAATCGTCACAAGTATTCCAACGCGTATATGTTTAGTTTAAAATGCAACCTTTTGACTCCATCAACACTAAAATAACTCTAACACAACAGAAATACACTTAAAAGAATAAAACACTATGATTATGACCAGACTTCAAAATTTCAACAGTTTTAAACATTTTAAAATTGTCATGTTGAAACACTGAAATAACTGAGCACGACTGTAACATAATTGCTTCTTATTTTCAATTCTCTGTAAAACAGATGTTCTTTTTTATTTTCGTATTAGGTCACTCAGTATCATCATTCATTCCTATAGTGGAAGTCATTCACAGATAATGTGTTATGTTGTATATGAGCAAGTTCCTAGCATACTGGTACAAACGTGATGGAACAAATTATCATGAAAGCATTACGTAATATAGAAATATGTGAATATGTCAAATTGAATAAACATGCCTGCTACTTGTATCATTACGATAGGCCAGTGGCGTTTCAGTGGTGTTCAAGAATTATGTATGTGGGAAAGGGGTTTTATCTATTTTGCTACCATATACATGTTTATGAACAAAGTACATTGTCATTGCAGGTAGACGTAAATGGACGTTGTATGGATAAATCATGTAAACTACAGTCGTATGTAAGTAGTTATTCCTATTTACTTATAGTTTGTCATCAGTTTATAATGCGCAACATTCAACAAACAACGGCAGGAGAGATTAACTCTATTTAAAAGAGTTCATATTTAAAGGGAAAATCCACCAGGCGGTTAGTCTGCGACTTAGGTATAGTGCTATATGGTATTTGTAAATTACTCCACTCACAAATCCACTCCCAGTACCTGTCAAAGAGAACTTTGTAATAGTCAGTCAAGCCCAGAGCTGCATCCCCAACTCTTAGGGAGTGATCAATGTGTATGACAGGATACCAGTCGTTATACAAACTGAGCACTTGACTCAATGCACTGTTCTGTATTCACGTACACTTCATATTGGGTAATTCATAAATCATGGTGCTTTGTGCAGCATATGGAAGTATAACTTGAACTTACTGGGATGTTACCAACAAAGGATCTACGTATGTTAAATTCTGAACTACCACATTGAGAAAGAATTTTGGAGTAAAATGGCACCACATCAGAGGGATTTGATGGACTGTCAAAAAGTTCAAATTTACTTCCTGAAAAGAGTACATGGGGAACGTTTCAAGACACCCTTCTTTTTGGATAGCGTAAAGTATTTAATTGTTTATGAAGATTTATGATGGTAGAATAAAGGGCACATTGGTATGATGATTCTTGTCAAGAAGCTGCATAGACACAGTTAGTTGGTAAATTAGTTCATGATGTAGTTACCCGCACTATTCAGTTCTGAAACAAAGGAACAAACAGTTATAAATGTGGGGCATATTACACGTCTTATTGAAGACTCCAAACTAGGACCTTGATAAAAAGAAGGGGCGTGGTGTGGTCTTATTTGAGAGGTGATATCTGTAGGCTTATTTAAAACTTAAATAATGTTCAGGTATGTTTTGCAATTGAATCATTCATGACGCGATGTTCTCTCTTTCAAGCTCCTGATAGTTATTGGTTTTGAATAGGTCATGCTAAAAGAAGTCATTTAAGACGCCATATTCTATTAAAATTGTTTACCAATAATGAGTCTGAAATTTCAATATATTGGTAATGCATAATCGCAAGAAATGATATCCAAAGGTTGGAAATCAATATTTGTTTTACAGGAAAACGTAAAGATTTTCTCAGAAGTCTGCCATCTACGTGACATACCAATTGTCCTTCTTGAGCCAGGTATCCTAAATCAAATCTTACATAAACCTGTCGTGCTGCCCTACTCCAGCGACTTTCGTTGTGATAACTGTCGTATAACTACGCTAGCTGTGCTTGCTAACAAGTGGAAACGGGAGGTAAGAAATAAACGTGTGTATCTGGGTGGATAATGCTTATGTGTGCATGTTTGCAGACAGTGAACCTCATCACAAAAGCAGTACATTAAAGACAAAGCATCACAATCAACCAAGAAAAAATGAATGAATTCAAGTAAGAGTTATTATAGAAAATATCTTTTAAATCAATTCTTAGACTAAATGTCAGGAAATTATAATAAACTGATTTATTCTAAATGTCCGCCATCTAGCAATGATGTAATCCTCTCCATTACTCTCATGTTTAATTGTCAATGCACTGTTATAGTTTTATTTTCATTGGCCAGTTATCCATTGCCATTTGATTTATAATGAAGGCACACGTGGCTTAATATTAGGTATAACATATTCAATTGAATTCAGAAGGGTATGACTTTCAGATTATATATATATATATATATATATATATATATATATATATATATATATATATATATATATATATATATATATATATATATATATATATATATATATATATATACATATATACATACATACATACATACATATATATATATATATATATATATATATATATATATATATATATATATATATATATATATATATATATATATATATATATATATATATTATATATATATATATATATATATATATATATATATATATATATATATATATATATATATATATATACATATATATTGTATATATATATATATATATATATATATATATATATGTATATATATATATATATATATATATATATATATATATATATATATATATATATATATATATATATATATAAAATCAGAATCAGATCTCTCTCTCTCCCACATTAATTTCACTCCTCTCAAAACAGCTGTCTAAAAAAGGATTAAAAGTTAATTCCAACATTCTTTCAACAGATTCCAAACAAAATCTGAAAATGTCTGAAAATTGTAAATTAAGAGGCTCAGCCTGCCATTGGCTTTTGCTCTTAGAAGTAATTTTAACCGTCCTATTTTCAAGTCAACGTGTTTTAAACTATGTAGTCTAAGTCCACCGTCTTTTATATATGCCTCTGTAATTTCTGTTCCAGGTTTTGTTGGTTTTACATTCCATAGTACTTACTCTATCATATTTTCAAGATCTAAGAATATTTTGGTGGAAGGGTTTGATAAGGACAAGAGTATACATGGGTGCATATAGGAGATAAAGCTTGTCAGTATGACTACTTTACCGGAGGGGGAGGTATCCTTGTTCTCCACATTGAAATACGATTTTCCATCACTTTCTTTTCGTTTAAATATCTTTTCCATTTTCTCACTCATTTTGTTGCTATTGTATGTGATACATACTACCTCAGTGATCCATACTAGGCCAAAGTTC
>OZ012701.1:18241308-18319806 GCA_963942565.1 Maea johnstoni | reverse complement strand
AAAAAGAATTTCCCTGAGAAAGCCCCAAATTGTTTTTGAAATAAATGAAGATAAAATTTATAAAGATAAGTGTTGTGGTGAATCTTATGCAATGTTCTTTCTTCTTATGTTAAAGAAAAAATACAGGGCCAGTAAATATTCTGCAGGACCAGTAGATGCTAGGTGTTACTGGTCCTACAGGGCCAGTATCATTTTGAGTTAGCGTTGAGGCCTGCCTTGCAATATGTGCACTTACTGGTGTATGATATGTTACGTATGGTGTCTTACCCTACCAATTCCCTTTCAATGGAAAAGATCACTCCATTATCGCATAAGTGCACATACTACAAGGCTAAGAAACTGCAGCTTTTGTCTATCAAAGTTTATCATTTAATTTGGCAGCAGGTAAAATATTAACATTTTTTAGATTAATATATCTCCATGATAAAGAGAACTAATCCTGAAGTATGAATATTTCATTTGCAGTATCGTCATTTTCAAAGGACTGTACTAAAACATATTACTTATATAGAATCGATATGAAGTGATCAAGAAAAAAGGGCAGGGAATATTTTTGATAACCATACTGAAGTCGTTATGTGTGTTCATTCGGGGTAAATCACACTCAAGTTTCACATAAACTATAAAAATTACCATTTTTCCTCTGGTTTCGATTACGTCTTGGCTCCCGTTGCCATGGCAACCTCTGAAACAACCAAAACTACGCAAGAATGAATCATGGTTGAGATTTGCTAGAACATTTGCCATTATCTGACACTGATCTGATAAAATGACTCATTTTAAGACAAATTGTGCGTAGACTCCGCAATTGCGGTTTCGTCATTTTCAAAGGATTGTACTTCAGACCCAAATCACCTAATAATATGAAAATGTCATGAATTGATTAAGAAAAGAGCAAAGATGTTTTAATAATCAACATGATGCCATTAGATGTGTTGTTTTGTGGTAAATCGCTCTTAAATATCCCACAAGTTGCAAAAATGACCATTTTTCTTCAATTTTTGACTAATTCCTGGCTCCCGTTGCCATAGCAACCACTGAAACTAACAAATCTACAAATGAGGGAACTCCCACGGTTAAGAACTTTACTCTGATACCATATTTGTCATGATCTGACACATGATCTGAAAAATAACACTTTTTGCAAATTAACATACAAAAAAATTCCAAAATCACACAAAAATGCCAATTTCACCCATGACTCACCACCTGCCCTTTGTAAGAAAAGGATTCTCAGATTCAGCATATATTGTCGTCTAGAAACCATCCTCAAACCTCTTGGACTTAGACGGTTAAATAAAAGTGCCCAAGTACATGGACCATAAGCTGCTGTGGCACTCTATATAAAAAGGGGGATATGTGGATTTGTCTTTGGACAACATGCGTCTTAAAGATACCTTGGGCCTTTTTGGTTCTGAAGGTTTTGCTTTTACTCTCCCTCGATCTCTTCCTTCTTTTATCTAGAATTATCATGTTTATTATTGTTGAAGAAAAATGACAAAGTTTATGCAATATTTTATGTCACTAAATCGCATTTGTGTGCTGATGTGCCTTTAGGGCCTCATTCAATCACTCACGAAAGCTCTAGCTATACAGATAAGTTAGCAAATGGTGCTTCCATCTATTATTTGTATTGGTAACTATTGTGATTATTGTATATCTCCTGTGTGAGAGGTGCAATTGCGCAACTCGTTTATCTAGATATCATTACCCAGTTTCTGGGACCTTTGGTCACGGATTCTAGAAACTCCTGCTTTCCATGATCGTTCACATTCAATGATATCCCTTTTTGTATTGTATACACCTCAGTATCCTATGAATTTCTTTTTTTCTCACTTCGTTTGTTCACCTCATTACCTTTTTAAAGATGATCTTTCCTTCCATCTCCTTATTGTATACATTTACTTTTCTATTGCAATTCTGCCAAAATCCCCTGCATAAGCAGAAGTCACAGGCAACTTTCTCACATGCCCAAGCTGGAATTCGAATCATGGCAGTGGTGGAGATGGCGAGCAGTCAGTGACAATCATATAAGGCCTAGTGCACAGTGTACACACATTATGTTGCCAAGTGTGCCTTACCCGTCTGCTGTGTTGTCAGTGCTGCACTTGGGCAATAAACAGCTATGCCATTAAATATATTGCATCCATAGGCTACAAGCAGGTATATCAGTGGACCCCCTACTGTGGCCTATACCATATGTCACGTGGCGAGTCCATTTTATATTTCACTAAGATTGGTGTGACTTTTAGGAGTTATGGAGGGAGGGAGGGGGAATGAAATCATGTGAATTGAATGGAAGCTGATTCTCCTAGCTTTCTTTTATTGCAATTCTTCCTCTCTTTTACTCATCGATTATCCCCTCATCTTCCACCCGAGGTTCATTGTGAAATTCCCTTTCTTTAAAATACTGTGTAGGGGGGGGGGGGGTATAGCTTGACTTTTTTTAAGTTCGAATCCTCCTGCGCATCAATAATTAGGACTTACAATCCACGGAAGCCTGCTAGTATGTATTATTTTGTTCTATTCATGTGATAGAAAATCATGTGAGTCAGTCACCATTACATCTTTGACCTCTGAACAGGTTGCAGCTTTAGTTCGTCATTTCTAGTTCCTTCCCAGAATGGCGTACACTTATATATATGAAGACTATTGCAAAGACGTGGTGTTGTACCTTTCAGATGTGATATGCATGGTGAATATGGTACCTTTCAGGTTAGTTCAAACATAACCCCTACTTTTTTGGATAGTTAGATGCAAAGTAAGGTTTGATATTGTTGAACTACTTTGGTGTGTGCTAGATTTTGGAAATTTCGGTGAGGATGGCTACCATTCTTACGCCTACTAAGACTCCTGTTAAATACTCCTCCTGTTTTAATCTGACACCCTCAGCCAAAAATGTTTGTATTGTATATGAAAAGAGGGAAGACAGGCCTACCTGTCGCAGATATTTCTATCAAAATACAGTTAAGACAGATGCCTGTAAATTTCTAGAGGAAGCTCTGGATATTACAATATCCTTTCAAGGAGTCGCATGCAGTGCATGTATTGGAAGAACTCGGACAGCTTACCAGAGACTTAGTTTGTTCAAGAAAAATGCAAATGAAAACGTACAGAAAATCAAAGAGAAATACCAAACAGTATCAACAAAACGATGCACCAGAGAAAGTCCAGCCTCCAGGAAATCCCTGTTTCCAAAGGAGAAGTTTGCTGAGAAGGAGATGGCTTCAAACCCAAAGGGAAAAATTGAGGTGAGTACTGGATTTTAAATGTTACTGATGTGTGTGTGTGTGTGGAGGGGAGGGGGTGGTTGTAGTATTTTCATAGTATTTGTTTTCACTCATTTTTAAGAGCATTAATGTTTCATAGTGAAACAGTTTTGTTTTAAACCTTATAGTGCTGTTGGCTAATTTGGCCAATACAAAATGATGCTAAAGAACTGGAAAATGACTGCAGCCCTAGCATGTGGGTATTTATCTGAAAGTACTTAGCAAAAGCTTTCTCACGAATACCAAAATGACAGGGTTTAGATGTTTTTTTAAAAGTCTTTGCATTCATGTGCTTTAGACGAAAGTAGCCACAGCATTGGAAGGGTTAACCCATTTGCATCTGGAGTGTATAAATCATCTGGAATATGATTCTATCCAGAATATTAAGCCATATTTCATCAAATATTTGGACGAAACTTGTAGGTCATATTACGTTTGACAATCCATTTCTGAAGATGTTTCAAATAGTATTATTTTTGAGGAATTATGTTCTAGTTGTCAGACCATGTTCAACCTCAAGAAGCAGATGGGTTAAGCAGATTGTAACAGGTCTCACTCCCTGACTAGGGTAGTTTGGCTGGTAATTGCTATCAATTATGAGTTTTTTCATCTCTAACCTGGATTAAGTCATTTATTTCCACCATCCTTTAAATAAAGAAGATTTTTGGAGTGCTCTTTACTCTTAGGAGAAGGGAGGGTTAAATGCTAATAGTTTTGGTTATTTGTCTCATATCATCTAAAGAAGCCAGCAGATTTGACTCTATTAGATAAAATATATTCAAGGAGGTTTTCATTGACAATGTAGTATGTGTATGTCGGAGGATGGGGGTTGGTGCCATAAGGGTTATTTGCCATCAATAATTTTGTTTTTGCCCCTATACATAACCTTCTTTAACGCTAGAAGATTTGTTTTCAGTTACATTATATAAACACTAATGCTGCTGGTGGCTAATTTGACCACCACCAAATAATGCAAAAAAAAAATCCCACTGAAAAGTGGTTGAAACCTTGGCACATGGGAACTCATCTGAGAGTACTCAGCCAGAGCTATCTAAAGAAGACCAAAATGACAGAGTTTGGAAGGTTTTTATAAATTTTTGCATCCCAGTGATTTAGACGAAAGTAGCCTCAGAATTGGAAGGATTAACCGTTATGCTGCTGATGGCTAATTTGGCCAAAACAAATTTGATGCAAAAAATCTGGAAAATGATTTAAAAACCCTGGCACATGGGCACTCATCTGAGAGTACTCATCGATAGCTATCCAATTAATACCATCATGACAGGGTTTAGACGGTTTTCAAAAATCTTTGCATCCTTGTGCTTTGGACTCAAATAGCTTTAGCATTGGAAGGGCTAACATTTATTACCAAATGGCTTTCAAGGTTGACATGGACAGCCGTGCATGTGTGTGGGTTGGGAGGAAACCACTTTCAGCCATTTCTGAAAGATGTGAATACTGAACATATCTTCATATCATGTGAATGAGCATTTATATATAAATTGGTCATTATGAGAAAATTATTTCAGAATAAGGTTGGTTTTGGACATGTTCTTATTTGGTCTATATTTCAAGAATTGTTCATCTGTCTACAGCCATATTTGACAAAGCAATGCTTCATATGATGAGGATGTGCCTCATTCATTTACTATCCATTTCATTGAACCTATTGGGGCTCCATTCTGAAAAAAAATACTTTGGCCCTCACCTCAACAACCTTTTTGTTGTATTACAGCTAGATTAACACACATCTTTTTTTGCTGAGCAGTGGGGCTAACAACAATTAGTTCTATAGAAATATACTTGTTTTTGAGAATGCCTGTTTTGTTCTGAGGTTCATTCTTTTCATCATATTCCGTATTTTAATAGAAATCTTTATTTGTTTTGCAGATTCAGCTGACTGAGAATGGAGGGACTTCCAGGCGGATCTTTCCTCCAATTCATCAAGATTTTGGCAGGGCCCTTGTTCGTGGTGATGAGGATTTAATAGCAAAATCTCTGATCGACATCCCTAGCCTGAGGGAGTTATTAGTTAGTGAAGTTGCCAAAGAAGTTAATCTAGAAGGTACATCACTATGTCAAGACATGAGCAGTCAGTTTAGAGGTAGGGATCCTACAAGTTTGAGAGAATGGTGCTTTGAAGCTTTAGAAAATGAAATGAATGAAAAAGCACCTTTAACTCTGAAACATTTTCTTGCAATAGCATCAAAAGGAGATGCTCCACCAACCCACGTAAAAATGGTCTCTTAACAGCTTTTTCTATTCTGATGCATTGCCGTAATAGATGTGTGAATAAAGTTGAAGCTATAATATCACTTATTTTGAAGAAAGGAGGAGCAAAACAGAGAGTCTTCAGGAGACTTAATAGCCTTCATATCTGCCTCTCTCATCAAACAGTAATGGCCCTTTAAAGAGAACTAGGCAAAGACTTTGATTTCCAATTTAGAGAGTAGCAAAAGGATGTTTATGAGGACCACAAAAAAGAGTAGCAAATCCTGGCAATCGCTGATGCAGACCATTCATAGGAAAATGGTGCTCATGAAGCTATGAAGTTGCATATAGCTAAGGCGCATCCAGGTTACAAGGTTGTAGGATACAACGCTGACTTCAACACAAAAGCCAGTCACATGACACTGAAAAACCAAAAAAAAAGATTTTCGCATGTTTCACATGATGGTTGTGAAGCATCGCATACCCAGTGCACACCTAGGCAATGAGGAACCGACAGGAGATCCACTCACAGTACCTTACAGTAGATACCTTCCAAGTTCACAAGAAGGTATCTTGTACCGACAAGAACTGGTTGTATTAGTGGGTCATATCATAAGCCACTACTGTCCAAAACTCTCCTGGTTCTCAAAGTACTTGCCAGAAAATATTCATCACCCATTCATGGAGTACACAACCAAGAAAACTGAAATCTAAAGCTTGGGAGTATTAGATAAGAATGAAGCAAGCACGGATGGTATCATTGACATCATGGAGCATTTGCACCAGTATGTCCCTGGTCATTCAGAAGGAAAACCAGTGAAAATCCTCAGTGGAGGTGATCAACTCACTGCAGAGCGCGAACAAAATGCACAGGAAGATAACGATAATTCCCTTACCCCTTCACAGCGTCTTACAGGACTCATCCCTAATATAGAGGACATGCACACCTATGGTAACTTTATGTGTTTTGTATGGAATACCCTGTATAAGACTAGCCTCTCCTGTGACATAGGAACCCTATATTCAGCACGAAATTTCCTTAATGCAAGGAATATGCCATCAGATCCTATGAGGGATTTATATGCCAGTGAGGAGCTGCTGAGCAAGTACACTGACAGCCTCATCATTTGCGCAGCCATGGAGTATTTCGGAATGGTTTCAGTTTCCGATGAAGTCACCTAGCAAGCTTCTATACTGCAACCACAACAATATCTCCACCGGGTGGTAGGTGAAATCATTGACAAGTATGTCCTGACTTCGGTGCCTGAACTTGGTGATGATATGCTGTCATCTACATATAACAGTCCCGTTTGCAGAAAGACACACAATAGAGTGACCACCTTGATCAAACATTGCCAAGAGAAACATGGGCAAAAACCCTCTCGGCTACCAAGCCGCCTTGGTGATGGAAAGTTTGCCTACGTCACAAATGATTTGAGTCTCTGCGTGCTTTTGAGGAATTTTGTGAACGCTCGCAAGCTCGGTGATGGTGGGAGACTATTTCGGTCGCACAAACTTATGCTATTGTTATTTAGACAAGATGGCCGTACTAAGTATGCTTATCAGGTCTTTTTACAAATAGCTCAGGTTAAATGTCTTCTCTCTCCAAGAATGGCTTTCCAGCTCACCTGGAATAGGTTTGCCAACAATAGAGGCCAGAAGGATTCAAATGTTGAGCTTGAATGTGAGCTAGAGCATAGGAACAAATATTTTAAATAAGATATCAAAGGATTTAGGGGGAAGGTTACCAAGAAGGCCATTGATAGAGTTAGTAGGTCCAGTCAATCAATCACAAAAAATCTGGAGAGCTTGAATGTTCAGTCCATGGTAAGGAAGGTGTCAGGCAGGCATAAACAAGGAAGTAGTCATGAGGATGTGATTAGATTGGTTGGCAAATTGCACGAGGGACAACTTTTCAAAAATATACACGGGAGTGTATTCAGTGGCTTTCAGAATTTCCCTGCCCACCTGTTAGATGGGTTGGATACTTTTCAACTAAATGACTGGATGAGAATTAAACTGAAAGATTTTAGTAAATTATAGGTCTATCGTACACAGTAGGCAAGAATACTTTGTCCCAATAGGCTGTATGCTTCAAGTGCAGTAACTGCTCACGGTCCCTCAAAAGTGCATGTGATGAAGTTCCCAGTTACTTAAATTCATAACACAAATGGTGATACCATAAAAAATAAAATGAGAGACATTATTCACAATATATTCTTTATTTCTGGTTAAAGGACTGATAGCTTGAAGTGTTCAAGCACTCAAAAATACGATCAATATACAGTCTGTACCAATTCCACACATAGTATAAGCCAGTAGGGCACCCGGTTGCCTTTTTGGACACCTAAATCCTTAACAAACACCTCAGGACCCCCACATTTAGTGTGGAATTTCTAAAAATCTCAATCTCAAGATAATAATCGAATTATTTCATCTCCTCATATTTCCCATGACATTGTTTAATGACATCATGCCTTATTTTGATGAATTTATATATGTTTATGGTTGAAATATGAGTATATTGTGATCCTCCTTAAAAGTTTAGACGCCATTAAATTTTACAACAGCCAAGATTAGGCTCCCAGTTTTTAAATCCTGGCTAAGACACTGATTCCACATGTAAATTTAAGAGACTATTTACATTTGCAGGCTTGCCACTTCCAACATTATTCAGGAAAGAAAGGGCAGTGGTTATGTGGGGCCTGTGCTCTTCTATTACTGTAACACACCTCAAAACATCCCAAAATGTGTGATACACATTATTTTGATATTATACAGGTTCTTATGGAACTAGGATATCCTAATGGTACTGGTATTGAATGATGTTATGTAGAGTACAGCCCAATACTCAGTGAGAAGGTTGACTATTGAATTCAGATTGTCAACTTTTTTTTGTATAGCACACCTGCCTTTACGCATAGCATAAGCCAATGCAATATGCTTAAAAGAATCTGTATTCAGTTTCACTGATTGCTTGTCATAGTGTAAAATGTACCCTCAACCCATTCATGCCTGTATTGCCTAAAACCGCCTGACTATGATATCAATCTAATAAATTCATTTTCAGAAAGTAATTAAGGGAGAAATCTAAATCAGAAGCTAACTGAAGATACTGTGACCAGATTATTTTCAAGAAATATTTCAAAAGAAGCCTTGAAATCTTAATCAGGGTCTTTTCAAATAAATAATAACAAATTATCAACCTGCATTTGTCTTATCAATATAACCCCCTCCGCAAAGACTGAGGTATGGTACGGGTCTTCATTATGCCACACCCTTTCAGGTTTGTTGTGAAAACAGGTTAATAGTAAAGCTGCACTCACATGAACTCACAGGCGCTTGTTTTTTAAATACCTATTGATTATGTAGTCCAACAACAAAAATATTAATATTAAGTGATGGATATTCATTAACATTTAATGTTAATAAGATAAATTAACATATTTATTTCATTTTAAAATGTGCCTGAGAGGTACAAATGTTAATGTAACACTCAACTATGCCTGTATAAATCAAATTGGGAATAGTAAACAAGACATGACAGTGATTCGCGATGATAAGGTGTGAGTTAGCAGGGCGTCTGGGCGTCTTTTTGCACACACAAACCCTCAAAAATCACCCCTCGGGACACCCAATTCCTTTGTGTGAATATTTTTTTGAAATGTCAATCTCAAGCATATAATTCAGTTTTTTGACCACTTCAGCTCGAGCTCTGCAACTATGGGTTCACCAATCAAGCCAAATAGGGATTTACACACTTAGCACAGCTCGAGCTCTGCAACCATGGCTTCACTAATCAAGCAAAATAGGGATGTGCGCTTAATCGGTTTTGTGCGCTTAATCGGATGAATATGGTACACCAAGCCTTACACTCTTAGCACAGCTCGAGTTCTGCAACCATGGCTTCAATAATCAAGCAAAATAGGGATGTACGCTTAATTGGTCATGTGCGCTTAATCGGATGAATACGGTACACCAAGCTTTATACTCTTAAAATAGCTCAAGCTCTGCAACCATGGCTTCACTAATCAAGTAAAATAGGGATACGCGCCTAATCGGTCATGTGCGCTTAATGGGATGAATATGGTACAACAGGCCTTACACTCTTAGCACAGCTCAAGCTCTGCAACCACGGCTTCGCTCATCAAGCAAAATAGGGATGTGCGCTTAATTGGTCATGTGCCCTTAATCGGATGAATACGGTACACCAAGCCTTACACTCTTAGCACAGCTCAACTCTGCAACCATTGCTTCACTAATCATGCAAAATAGGAATTTGCGCTTAATTGGTCATGTGTGCTTAATTGAATGAATACGGTACAACAGGCCTTACACTCTAAGCACATCTCAAGCTCTGCAACCATGGCTTCACTAATCTTGCAAAATAGGAAGGTGCGCTTAATCGGTCGTGTGTGCTTAATAGAATGAATACGGTACAACAGGCCTTACACTCTTAGCACAGCTCAAGCTCTGCAACCATGGCTTCACTAATCAAGCAAAGTAGGGATGTGCGCTTAATCAGTTGTGTGGGCTTAATCGGATGAATACGGTACACCAAGCCTTACAATCTTAGCACAGCTCAATCTCTGCAGCCATGGCTTCACTAATCAAGCAAAATAGAGATGTGCGCAAAATTGGTCATGTGCGCTTAATCGGATGAATAAGGTACACCAAGCCTTACACAGCACAGCATTAATATTCTTTGATGGGGAGGGTCAGTTATCAGAATCACCACCACCCTCAGAGCTTGATGTCAAACCAATGCCACCGATTTTCTGTTTTAATGCATCACATTCACTATCATCTGATAAATCTGTGTTCGAATCATCGAATGTCACTTCCATTTGTGCAATGGTGAAAGTAGCTTCAATGTTACAATCAATAATCTGCCATATTTCATCAGCATATTTTTTATCAAAAATCTCAAACAAAAGCCACACATAGTCAGGCCCAGTGATAAAGTCACACTCATTTGTTATATGCTGTATGACTGCATTTGATATACCACATGTTATATCTTCTCCGACATTTAGCTTAACAGACTGAGGATTTTGAATTTTTACTATACCCTGTTCAAATTCCATAAGAGCTTTTTGAATATTTTCTCTCTCTGATTGTGATACATTCCTCTGCTAAAGAAATTCCCTAACTCTCTCGGTGTGTTTGACAAAAGCAGCCTTTATCTTTAATTCAGCATTGGACCAAAACTGCTGAGGATCTTGAAGGCAATAATCGCAGTTACAGTTTTTCTCACAAACATCACAACAAAAATGTGCTAGGCTATGGGATTTAACATCAAAAGGAAATACTGAGAAAAGTTTGACTCTTCTACATTCTGTACTGTTATTGACATATTCCTTCATCTCATGTGAGATTCTAGAACCTGCCAAGCACTGTTTGTACTTTATCAGTATGGCATGGCTTAGTTTGCCATCTCTGCCAACCCTTCCACTTTTCTGGACATAGTCGTCCAGATCATCAGATGGGCCATAGTGAATTACAGTGTATAGTTCATTGACATTAAGACCCATACCCAAGGCAACAGTTGCTATCTGAACTCTTACAGTACCATCTTTCCCTGAAAATGATTCTTGCACTGAGCATTTTTCATCACTATCTATTCGGCTATGGTACATTTCAAAAATCCTATTCCTGTCATCTTGACTTTGACAACATACTGACTTTGTGCAAGACCAATATCAAATAACCTATACAGATCTCTTACAGCCTTTCTACTTTTACAAACTATTAGACAATGCGGACGTGATACACGCGCACCATTGGTTTTAGTTCGTAAAGTCCATGAAATTTCTGAAAATGCCTTTGTAGTGTAATGAAGCATGGGAGGATATTCTAACCATACTAATCGACAAGCAGCGCATATGTAACTTGAATGAAAAACTCAACAAGCAATTAGCATAATCTGCATTTTATTGCTATTAATACAACAAAGTTATATAACGAAATGTATGTATGTGTGCATGCATGCATGCATGGCTGTATGTATGTATGTACGTATTATATATGTATGTATGTATGTATGTAGGTATGTGTATATATATGTTTGTTTGTATGTGTGTATGTAAATACAAATATATACATGTATGTTGAGAATAATTGGTACTCAAACCTTTACTTAGCAACATTATATGGTTCTGATGAATTCTTAAAGCAGTATGTTCCATTTGAGGAGAATTCATATATATATTTATATATATATATATATATATATATATATATATATATATATATATATATATATATATATATATATATATATATATATATATAGAGAGAGAGAGAGAGAGAGAGAGAGAGAGAGAGAGAGAGAGAGAGAGAGAGAGAGAGGGGGGGTTGGGGTTTCATGTCGATTTCAACAGTTTATGCCATAATACGATGAGATAGAAACCCGGAACCGAGAGGAAATTCCATTCTCTTTTCGAGAAGGTCTTTCAGTTGGAGAAGGACCATAGACAGTCTTCCACAACGTCGCACATCTAAATATGGTGCAGGCCAACCCGCTATCTTCGGGACCCATTGGAGACTCGAACCTGCGAACTCACACATGGGAGCCAGATGTTGTAACCACTGGGCCAGGTATATATATATATATATATATATATATATATATATATATATATATATATATATATATATATATATATATATATATATATATATATATATATATATATATATATATATATATATATATATATATATATGTGTATATATATATATGTAAATATATATATATATATATATATGTATATATATATATATATGTATATATATATATATATATATATATGTATATGTATATGTATATATATATATATATATATATATATATATATATATACGTATATATATATATATATATATATATATATATATATATATATATATATATATATATATATATATATATAAATATATATATATATATATATATATATATATAAATATATATATATATATATATATATATATGTATATATATATATATATATATATATATATATATATATATATATATATATATATATATATATATATATATACTACTCTCTATATAAATACATCATCACAAAAAGGTACCTTTCAGGTTTAAGTAGACAACTATACTACAAGAGTCACATCTACAAATAATCAATCTGTACATAAAGATACCTTTCAACATATGGCGTATATATGATTTTATCATTTCCATACAAGAACAACTGGGTAATTTTAATCAATGATCGTTTGCATATCAAAGGTGAGCCCCTTCCGTTGTAAAAAAATCCAGGAAAAAGGCTTAGAAATGATCAACTGAAATGTATAACTCTCAAATACAAATGCAACTGACTCACTTTGAATCCCACAAAATAACTTTTAAATATGGCCCAGATATTCTGACCGCTTTAGCAATTATAGTCATTGCCATTAAAGGGGTGTTAGAATACTTATAAGTACCCTATGTCCTCGAGTAACAATATTGTCTTAAACCAAGTGGTCTAAAGAGTTGGTTGGTGATATTTCTTTCCCTACCGATGAAGCTACTTTAGAAAAAAGCCGCTGCATTTCCAAATTTTCGTGCATAACAAACTGGTAAAAATGGGATTAAAACATATCCAAGTTGTACCTACTGTAACCGTCCAAAATAAACACTGATACATGCTTTTAAAAAGAATCAAAAGCTGTCCAGACGTGGACACAGAGACACGGAGAAAATCTTTGGCTTCAAAATTTCAAATAGCCTCATCAGTGGAACGATTTTGGCAACAAATAGACTACCGGTATTTACGAAACTTGACAGATAGTTTAGATGTACTCCGTATGTGATGTTAAACGCATCTCATTCCGCTAATTGCATAGAGAGGAATACATGGCTCTGGCAAATAGTAGGGAAATCAATTTAACGTCTACAGCCTAGCATATCTAAAGAAAGTTTTTTTATAACTACGACAAGAATCGTACCAGCAATTTTCTATCTATGTCTGTGTTTTTTGTCTTGAAATAAATGAAAAATAGCATTTCATTGCGAATTTGAAAAATGAAGAAGAAATATGATAGTGAAAATAACGAAAACAATAATAATAATGATGATGATAATACAAATAATGCTAATAATAATAATAATAATAATAATAATAATAATAATAAGAATAATAATGATAATAAAAATAATAATAATAATAATAACAATAATAATAATAATAATAATACATTATCATTATTTTTAATAATAATAATAATAATAATAATAATAATAATAATAATAATAATAATAATAATGATAATAATAATAATAATAATGATAATAATAATAATGATAATAATAATAACAAAAATAATAATGATAATAGTAATAACGTTAATGATCGTTATTATCTTTATTGTTATTATTATTATTATTATTATTATTATTATTATTATTATTATTATTATTATTATTATTATAGTTATCTTTACTATACTAGTAATAACAACAACATTACTACTACTACTACTACTACTACTACTACTACTACTACTACTACTGCTGCTGCTGCTGCTATTACTACATATCAGAATGGTAATACTAGCAATACACTATTTGATATTGCTCCCTCTTGTTTTTTTTGTCTTGAAATGAATGGAAAATAGCATTATATTGCGAAGTTAAAAAACGGAAGAAGAAACATGATAATGAAACTACTACTACTACTACTACTACTACTACTACTACTACTACTACTACTACTACTACTAATAATAATAATAATAATAATAATAATAATAATAATAATAATAATAATAATTCATTTTTATTATTATTATTATTATTATTATTATTATTATTATTACTATTATTATTATAATTATTATTATTATTATTATTATTATCATTATTATTATTATTATTATTATTATTATTATTATTATTATTATTATTATTATTATTATTATCATAATTGTTATTGTTATTATTATAATTATTATTATTATAATTATTATTATTATTATTATTATTATTATTATTATTATTATTATTATTATTACTTTTATTATAGTTATTTTAACTGCAACTACTACTACTAATGATGATTATGATAGTAATACACCATTCGATATTGCTCCCTCTCCACCAATAATGTTGAAATGTTAAGTTTGCCAATGAATAGATATCAATGGTATACGCAGTCAAATATTCCCCCCTTGATAGAGAAATGTTTTCGGTTGGGTCTATAAGTTATGCAAAGTATCAGCAGCCCTTTTGTCTGGGACCTCATTCCAAAGGTGTGGTGCGCTCTGTCTACAGCCTTTCACAATAGTGTGTTGTATCTGTGATGGATGTTTTGCTGTCCAAGCGTAAAGTCCTTGTGCTTGACCATAACACCACAATCGTGTAACACACTTAAACAATTGATCTTGTTTTCTATTCTGCATTTTGGTCACAGTGTAAATTCATATATAATCCATATCTCTGCCAGAAACAGACTTCAACAATTGATCCTTTTTGGAATTGTGATTTTCCAGTCTGTATTTTGACCACAGTATAAATTCATTTATCATCAGTTTTTGTAGGCCATCAACACACTTGAACTGTTATTCCTGTTTAGATTTGTGATTTTGCAGTCTGCATTTTGACCACAGTGTTATTTCATTTATCATCAGTTTTTGTGTCCGTAACACACTTGAACAATTGATCCTGTTTGAATAATCGTGATTTTCCAGTCTGTAATTTGACCACAGTATTATTCCATATACCAAGAGCTTCATTTTTGCCAGTAACACACTTGAGCAATTGTGCCTGTTTGTAATGTTGATTTTCCAGGATTTTGACCACAATATTCTTTAATCATCATCAGAGTTTTGGCATACCAGAGCTAGATCATCTGTGATTGATAAAGGAGAAAAGCGTTGACTGACCGACCCCATTAACCCGAGGTCACTAGAAACCTTCTCACATGCCTATATGAGGAACAGAATCCCAACCTTCGTTGGAATAGGAAATCTGCAACAACGCAAAATGAACTGTGAAACAGCATGTACTAGTACTATGTTTTATCACCTTGCAAAAGTTAAACACTTGACAAAACTGCTGCCCCGCCCTGTCTGTGTTGATTCTATATTATTCCCTTAAGCTTTTTTCCGAAATTGTGTGTATGAAGGGTGACAGGTGCAAATTGCCATGTATAATATGTGTCACTCTGCTCAAGCTTAGAATAACACAAAATAAAACTAATGGGTTTGAATACACACTCGTTATCAGATTTGTCATTATTGATAGTTATAGACACGCTGGACTCTTTGGTGATACACACACGTCGTTTTATAGAGTCCTGAAATAGACCTGAAACAATTTTAGAACTTTCAAATATAGTGCATCGTGTCATCTTGGGTCTGATGCATTATTTCTTTCTGATTATCAAGGCAATATTTCATATAGAAAGGATACCCACACCAGGAATAATTAATTCAACGAGTGTGTCTTTGGTTTCGCAAATCACGGTTGATCTTTCTCACACATATACGCAAAAGCAAATGAACAAGGGACGTCTCCCAATTGATAGTTCAGAGTACTCATCATGACGACACAGTTGTCTCTCCCTCCACTGTTGGGTTCAGACATGTGGAACATAGGACCAGGATAGCCAGGGTCAGTCTTATTCGCAACTACATGTCCGGTTCCTGTGCATCTCCACACGCCCTCTACGTCAGAACCACTTACTCCAAGCCAGACTGGCATGCTTTCTGAAATTGAGATAAAAAACAATGAGCCTGTTTTGTGTGTGTTTATCTTTATTCATACTTATTGAAATTTCTTTTTTCTTAATTTCGACCGACAGTCACTTGGAATATTATTTCATATATTGCCAAAAGATTTAAACACCCGCATTTTACTTCATCTATTGCCAAAAAATGTGTACTTGATTTATGTGTCCTGTAATATATCTATCATTGATACAATTCGGCAGTAATACATCCAAAAGTAATTCATGGACGGTTTATTCCCACACATTGGTACTGGAAAAACCAAACGGACAGCAAACGGATGTCCGATGTTCGGACAGCAAACGGATATAAATCTGCCCATGCAATCGTTTGTGTACTTAAACACCGGACAACCGTTTGCTGTCCGTTTGCTGTCCAACGTATCGGACCAATGTTTGACTTTTTTCCAGTGATAATTGTTTGCATTTTCCTTAAGTGTTATTTTCTTGATTTTCATTGAATTTTTGGTTTTCCTTTTCGTTCCGATATACACAGGTAAAAATTGATGGGCCCGCATGGGCCCGTAACGGGCTCAGAACCCATTACGGGCCCATTACGGGTCCGTTATTGGCCCGTTACATGCCCGTTACAACCCGTATAAATAATAAAAATAATGGGACCGTTACAGGTTTTCAAGCCGTGATTGTCGATACATTGAGGGATCGAAAAACGGACCTGTTTGGACACGGCCCGTACGGGCCCGTAAACTTTTATCTGTGTATTGGTCAACCCTTCGTGCACAAATGGACAGCAAACAGACGTCCTAAATATTCGTCAACCGTTTGTGCACAAACGGACAGTAAACTGACGTCGAAAATTATTCGTCAACCGTTTGTGCACAAATATTTGGTTGACGATTTGTGCACAAATGTTCCATTACACAAATAGTGCACAGGAACTTTCGTCATCCGATAAATCGGCAAACAGCAAACGGACAGCAATTGGACAGCAAACAGATGACCGAAATATTCGTCAACCGTTTGATATCTGTAATTTTTGCTATGTAGCCATTGGTTCCTTAGCATAGGGAAGCGGGCACAAGTGTGATATTACATCTAAAGATATCTTCAACACACATCTAAGACGGTCATTAATATGAGCGTCTTACTATCGTAACATACAGCAGTGGATGACCGGGCAACGGATAGGCAATACTGTAAATCACTTAAATATGGGGTGAGCATTATATAGCGCAGTTACGGTACTGCCCTGGATAGAGTGATCTAAGTATAGCGGTGAATGGGAACAGCAGCAGGAAGTTCAATTAAGAATTTAATAAAGACGGGGATTTTACAATAGCGCATATGGGCAGAGCGCTATCATCGCTATCATATTGCTCCCGCTATGATTAAGTGATTTACAGTAGTAGACTTGTACAGGAATATGATCTCTTTGTTGTAGATCTTACGTTGGCTTATGAAATCTCGTATGGCGTGAAATTCAGTCAGGCTTTCAGGGCAGGAAAGGTATGCTCCTTGAGTCTTGCAAGCAGCCACTGCATATATCCAGATCTTAGAATCTGTCATCAGACGATAACAGGAGGTTGTGTTAGGCAGGTGTACGAAGTCCGGTCCACCTGAAAATCAAACGCAGGATAACATGAGAACATTTGGATGGAACACTTCGTGAAACTAATATCAAAATGCAGAATTGAAAGGACAACATGGGCAACGAATATCTAGTGTAACTAAGATTTGAGTATCCATGCTTCGGTGATAGTAAAATTTTAATGCAGGATAGCATGATGATATTGAGTAGGAATGCTCAATGAAACTACAATACACATGATGACATTCGGTATCATTACTCGATGAATCAAAATGCAGGATAGCATGATATTGTTGGGAATATATACTCCACAATGCTATAAAATCAAAATGCAAGACAACATGACAAGTTGGGAAAAAATACTCAATAAAACTAAATTTGAAATTCGAATACGAATAACATTATAACATTGGGTATAGATATTCATAGTCTATAAGCCTATGTATGTTCATTGATAATATTGTGTAAATTCTTGCAGACATTGTCGATCCTACCCAATTTTGAATGAGGAATGCATAAGAATATATCTCCGGTTATTTTCTCAACATTTCTGACAAGGTCAAAGGTCGCTTTTTTAGAAATATCTAATATTGTGTGAAATAAGCAGCATTGGAAATACATATGGTTTTAAGTGAAATGCATCCAGTTGATATATTATACAAATTGACATAAGATATGATATATTCATGGTCAAAGATCGATTTGAAGAAGAACGTCTAGTATTATGCCAAAAAACGCAGCAACAGAAATCTTGATGACAAGCGGAGATACCCATGATAGCACAGCTAAAGGTATCTTAAGCACACATCCAGAGGGTCATCAATATAGAAGTCTAATAATCCTAACATACAGCAAAGTATTGATCAGGCAACTGGGAGGCAAAGGTTAATATGCAAAAATATAGCTTTCATTGGCACCCATTTTGAACTCCAATATGGCTGCCAATTACCATGGCATCCAATGCTGAAAGGCATTCAGGTTACTAAGTCTGTGTTTATTTGTCTCTGCAAAGTAACATGGGCCCAGTTCCTTAAAATAAATGTTCATCCCTCAGGTGTTCTTATCCCAGCTAACTTGACTGGTGCAACTATTGCAAGTCTATCGCAAGCAAATAATCACTATTTTCCGAAATCGGAAATTCATTACTAGATATTGTAAATCCTTTTTCGGATATCCATAAATAATTTCCGAATCAAAAAACTCATTTTCCAATATCCGAAAGTATGAGGAATTTCCTATATCCATAAATGAATTTCTAGTATCCATAAATGAATTTCTAATATCCGTAAATGAATTTCCGATATCAGAAAATGAATTTCCCATATCCAAAAATGAATTTCTGATATCCAAAAATGATTTTCTGATATCCAAAAATGAATTTCCGGTTTAAGAAATTCATTTGCTGATATCCAAAAATAAACTGCATTTCCGATATAAAAAAACGGTTCCTGCCTTCATTCACTAGAGTTCTATAGGAAGTAGTCCCAATTCCTTTGAAGATATAATCTGAAGATGAATGGTAGTTTTCATGCAAGTTAATTTCGTTTTTCCTAATGTTTCCAGCATGAATGATAATCTGGGAAGACTGTCTGAGTTCTTTGATGAAATACATCAGTTGATGAGCATCGTTTGTACTTTAGAAGAGGTGCAACTTAGAATTTCAGAACAATGACATGTTACCCATTTGTAAGCCAATTAAAACGTTGAGAATATAATAACATAATACAAAATAGTACCAATAACAAGTTTATATTTTCATTCATTGACAACAGATAGTAATCAATTCTGGCCGCCCCTTCTTCCATTAAAGTAAATGTTGATTTTAAAGGATTATCCATGTGATTATTCATCTTTTTATGGGGAACTACTTCTTGTTTTAAGGGAAAGTTACGTCTGCATTCAAAAGCACGTGTTTTCAACATTAATGAATGAATGAATGAGGGCTTAAAGGCACATTGGCAAAGTAGGCCATTTAGTGCCATAAAGTTATTTTTCATAAAGTGGTCCTTTTCCATTATTGAAGAACAATGGCAAAGCATGCGAAAGAAGAAATAGCGGAAGAGAAAGAGCAGAGCCTTCAAATCCAATGAGGACCAAGGGATCTTTCAGATGCATGGTATCCATAGGCAGATCCACATATCCGCATTATTTTATAAGGCGAGCAGGGTGCCACGCCGGCGTGGGGTTACCCGGGAAGTGCCAATTCCTATTGCACACTCCATAGGTGTGCCCCTTGCAGGGTTTCAACAATAATACAATAACATGTATCTAGTCAATTTGTGTATAAACGTGTATTAAACTTATCTTAACACTAAAGCTAAGCATATTTTGGAGGAAATTAATTGAAAACTAAGTCAAAATAGTTATAAATAGATGACTTAACACGTTGAATATATTTGTGGCGTATCGATACTTTAAAATTAGAATACTCTCAAAAGTTGGAGCTGATACAATGTTCGAATGATTTTCGAATATTCAAAAGTCAGCTGATTATCGAATATTCCTAGTAAACGATTTTCCAATATCTGAAAATGAATTTCAGATATCAAAAAATGAATTTCGGATATCGATAAATGGTTTTTGGATATCGGAAATTCACCTCTAGTTCAGATATCGGAAAATGCATTTCAGATATCTGATTTTTTTTGCAATGCTTTCCATACAAGTCTGAATAAAGGCTAAAATTAAACTTGAATCTGTTTTGAGAAAGAATTATACTCGCTGTGTGTAAATTCATAATGTGCAATAACCTTATAACATTTGGTTCATGTACTCGTTTAAACCAACTAAATCTAAATGATTACATGATCACCTAAGGAAGGACTACTCCAAATAAAGTGTAAGATGAGAACAGATGCATGATAGCAAGCGATCAACAAGTGCAAGTTGTCTTGGTTTATGATGAATACTTGCAATTAAAAAAAGCTACCAGTTAAAACAATCATACTACAGTTTCTATAGTGCTGTGACAAAGGTCGTACAATATTATGAGGCTGACATAGACATACACGTACACACATTCACAAACACACACACACACACACACACACATATATATATATATATATATATATATATATATATATATATATATATATATATATATATATATATATATATATATATATATATATATATATACATATATGAATGCAGGAGTGTTTAAAGGACACACAGAGTGACGTAAGATATTGGCAAAAAGTGTTCCTTTGTCATTGTTGAAGAAGAAGGACAAAGCATAGCTATTCTAGGGGAAAGAAGAAAAAGAGGGAGAGTATGTAGGAGCAGGGCTCACAGATCCCAAGAGGACCAAGGGATTTTTAGATGTTGGGTATCCATAGACAGATCCACACATCCCCATACACACACACACACATGTATATATATATATATATATATATATATTGCTCCTTGTTCCTTCGAAACTTCATCACAAGAGTCTGCGATCTTGCTTGAAAGCTGACATTGTCTGCTGTCCTTGTTGTAGGTAAATGACAGGCATTTCGGCTTAGAATTGCACTCGGCACCACACTCCAGAGTTGATATGGTGGGAACTGGTCCTCCAATACTACCCTCAGAAAATGCCATGTCTTTCCCGCATGGCATATAGAAGTTTTGATCTGCATGTGCTAGACCAAAGATCATCAATGTGGCTGCCGTCAAATAACGTTTGCGATTCATTTTTGGCATGTGAAGTAAGCAAAAATAGACAGCAATGACGCATCAGGTGTCTACTAAATCAGTGTTACGAAACATCTCGTTGGAAGATATATCGAGAGAACACGATGATAAATTATAATGATCTACTACGATTAATACATTTGATATAAAGAACTCCTTGAACGCCTTTCATCAAATGCCAAATTGCCAAAAGCCAAGTTAGCACGAGCTGTTGCTATCGTGTATGTTTGAGATCTTTCCTTTCATCGACTGCACGAGTAAATTGTTTGTACAGCTATAATTGCGTAGGGTGATAGGTTTTATCACTCCCAAGGGTATGCGCATGCGCACACTTTACCTATTGAAGCTGTAAAGCATTGATGAAATCTTGCATGCCCAAACAGACAATCTGAAGATCGAATGTTTTTCATAACGTTACTAACATCTCAACCTCAAGTATATTTTAAGAATATTTCTTTATTCCAAAAGCATCATTGGTCAAGCCAACACATTCTAGGGAAGTTTCGAGCATTAATGGGTCAACCTAACCATGCCTTAATTCAGCTCCTAAAGATCACAACTCATTCAAGCAGGAAAGTAACTCAAAATATTTGTTTTCCGCATGCAATAGCAAGATATAGAGGTGTTATGACTAACCTTGACAATAACTTCACAAAAGTAATTAAGGACGAAGATAATATATTTCTGTCAATAGAAAATGACATTTATTTTAGTAAACCACCACACGACTAATACAGATAACCCTAGCTTGTTTAAAAACATGTTCAACTTACTTGAATTGTTTGACTCAAATAATTGAATACTTATAGGACACTGAAACCAAATGTTTTTTTAAACAGACACCTATTACTATAAATGATTGTACTGACAATATTAAGCAATTTATAAAATATGATAATTCATCAGACATTTTGGGTCGAAAATAAAACACTAGGAGATACACTTGATGTAAACTAAATACATCAAACTGTGGACGGTTTTTCGTTATGTCAGATTTATCTGATACAGACATCTGATACAGTCACTGGTCTGATCATTTATATAGTGGCTTCAAAACCTTTAAAATAAGATTTTAAATGAGCATTGGACTTTGGAAAATAAATAATTCTTTACTACAAGACACGGAATTTGCAATTAAAATCAAGTATGATATCTTACTTAATATTCAAACTTATTGTACCCTTTACATATTTTGTGTTACAATACCAAATTAATAATCATGAGTTTATGATTGACATTAATCTCCTTTCGATGTATAGTCAACTCAACCGATTTCTTTAAAATAAGCTGTAAATAGAAAAGCAACTCTGAAAAGGAGGAAAATAAATTGATTAGGGCCATAGACAATAGAAAATTTGGAAAATGATAGTATGTTCTCTCTGTGATTTGCCAATATGCACTGATTTAGAAATAATAACATTGGAATTAACAATATATTGAAAGAAATAGGGTCATCACGATTTCCAAAAACAATCACGTAACTTGATGAGCACGCAAATTAGTAATTTAGATGTTTCTGGCAAGAACTTACAATTTTGCTTTTAGAACATGCAAATCAAACTTTTTAAAAACGAATTACCGTAAATGATGGCTTGGCATCTCTGATTATCACCAACATCTCCAAAGGAAATAAACTTACGAGTAATTTCAGGAACTTGAGACCTATCACTCTACTAAATTCTATATGCAAATCCTTTTTATGAATTTGAGCAGGATGAATAAAATCTGTGTCAGGCAAAATTATTCATGATGATTAAAAATGTCTTGATTTCAGGTAAATGTATGGAAAGAATATCCGTTTAAATTTTGACGAATTATTGGATGTGAACTTGCAAATAGGAATGGGATAAGCAGGACAATACATTTTGAAAAACACTTTTTGATATAGTCTCACTAATTTGGTCGAAATTGTGGGGGTCGCGAGATAGTAAGATAATGTACTAACAGGTGATTTGGACGAAGTAGGCATTGAAGTCGAAGTAAATTAGATCGCTGTGTCCAAAAAAGTGTCATGTCTAGCTTCAGTGTATGTTAGACCATCCGGGGGTTACAACTCGTTCCCTTATTTCTATTATACGTTAACATAGGCTTTCAATGCAATTTGTTCGATCATATACATGCCAGTATACTAGGAACTAGGCTGGATATATCAAGACCCATTACCTGTACACGATACTCATTGTATGAATATATGATGACACTGAGTGATCCAGCTAGAAAATAAAAAGCTTCTGTTTTATAAAGAATAAAAGAAAAAGGTCTAGCTTCAGCATCTTGGAGTTGAGAGCATACATGCATACATACATACATACATACATACATACATACATACATGCATAAATTCATACATACATACATAAATACATACATACATACATACATACATACATACATACATACATACATACATTCATACATACATAAATACATACATACATACATACATACATACATACATACATACATACATGCTTACACATATACATACATATAAGTATAAAATCAGATATTTTGCCGAATGCTTTGGCTCAATAATTTGTATTTCATTGTCGGTTCAGAGGGAACACAATTGATAGTTTGCTCCACCAATTGTACATGCTTTGGTTATTTCCAAGGCCAATTAAGGTTCACCATTTCATAATCCTTCATCTTATAATATTCTAAACGTAATCATCTTTATGAAAGCTCCAGAAGATAAATGTTATTCAGTCTAAATCGTACTTTTACTTATGAAAAGACCATATACATAAAGGAATAGATAGGGTATTTATATTATTTAGAATACCTGTCCCTTTTATTGTGTACACTACTAACGAGTGTGTAAGCTCATAATGCATTTTGCATTCATTGTATAATCTAACACAGTAGAGCTATTTTGATACAGGCAGAAAAAATACATAAACGTACAAATGTATCGCCGAATAATTAGATTGAGATAGGTTCCGGAATCAAATTCTGACACATTTTGGTATGTTGATCATTTCTGTATATGGGCTAGTTTCATGGATTGCTTTTGAGTATTATACACTCTAAGGCTAGCATTATCAACGCATGTTACACTTTCCATACACCACATACTAAAGAGTAAGACTGTTCTTTGTTCATGTTGCTTGGATTGGCGGCTTATCATTAGGTTTAATAGGTAGATATTGACTCAATTATTTACTTGAACCTAGTCTTAATTCAGCTTTGCAATTGCCTTACGGCCACAGGTAAAGAGGTATTTATGCTTAATACAACCAATCCCGTGTTGGAAGTAGGTACATATTTAAATAGTAAATTAGATATTTCTAACAAAACAACTTCCCCTTTTTTGAAAAATAATTATTTCTATTTTAGCATAACCGGATAAAGTAGTTCTATTCATGCGTGCAAAATCAATCCTGCAATGTAACTCTATCCTAAGTTAATTGGTTATTGCTTTTAGTCCATTAATAGGTGTTGTAATTGGCCAGAATTGTACTCTTTTCATGTTTAAGTAGTGTGTACGCATATGGTTGCCTCAATGGCAAGAATATACTTCTATTTCCTCTCTTACTCTTTCGCCTATATTCATTTTTTGACATATTTTGGCTAAGTAGTGCCAAGCCTATTAACAATGTTGGAAAATCTGGAGTTCAGATGGACCATGATTATCTCTATAGAAAACCCCCCTATATTGAACTATACTATCACATCTATAACGTAAAAAATCGGATTCCTACTAGAAATCTGGATATCTACATGCAGAATAAACAGATAAAATAGATGGATAAAAATTAGCAAGAATGTGAAAGCAAGGCTTCCCTGTTACTGCTACTTCTTGGTCACTGGTGGAACAGCAGGTGCTCCACTGACGACCGGCATCAGGCTTGTGAAGTTAAATGTCTCGTATAGCTGTCTTAGACCTGTTACTTGCTCACTTCTGTAAGCCATAACTGAGGAGTGCTTAAGAGCACAGGTATTACTTGAAAGGGAACGCATATAACATCATTTTGAGGCTAAATCATTCTGATGGTTGATTTGCCCTTTAAGTAACAGCTGCAAAAAAAAAAAAAATGAATAGTATGTATCCGTTCCAATTATTTAGTTTGTCCTTTTTAATACAAAAAAAGCAATGTCAGTGAGTAAGCATCATATGTAACACAGTACAAAAGAGAAAAAACAACATCAACTGCCACTTATGTCTATCATTAAAGTGTGACATATCAAATAACTTAATGTAGTTAAGACATATACATTGTCCCATAGATAAAATAGATACTCAATCTCCCATCTGAAAAGAAACGACAAAAGAATATTCAATACTCAAATATCAAACAGTCAAGGCTCAGGTTTCAAGTAATGTTGATAGTTTAATAGGTTTATATGATTGATATGAATAACAAAAAATATAAACCTTACCTTTTCATACATTTTTTTCCATCCAAAAAAAAAACTACTCACCTACCCAGCACTTTTTGAAACAAATATTCAAAATATGAAACAATGTTGTTTAGGTACTTCTTATTATAACATAAAATTCCAGACTAGAATTTCAGCAGTTTTCACCACACTAAGCTGAAAGCTCTTCTCTCTTGTCTGGACGACATCATGGGTTCTTAAGGTGGGGAGATGATCCGTTCTTTTTATATGTATATAGAATATTGCTCCCTCTCCACCATAAATGTTCAATTGCACCATTAAAGTTTGTCAATGAATGGATGTTAATAGTCCACGCACAAAGTCAAATATACACCTCTTGATATAGAAATGTTTTCAGTTGGGCCTATAAGTTTTGCACACTATCAGTAGCCTTGATGTTGTCTCATTGCAAAGCCTTGGTGCACTCTGTCTGCAAGCTATTTACACTAGTGTGTGGTATATGTGATGGGTTCTTACTGTCAACGCGTCCTTATTATTGACCATAACACCACAATCAGGTAACAGACTTGAGCAATTGATCCTGTTTTCTATTCTGCATGCATATCATTCATAACCAGTGATTCTGTGAGCAACACACCTGAACAATTGATCATGTTTGGAATTGTGATTTTCCAGTCTGCATTTTGACCACCGTATTTTTTCATTCAGTTTTTCCTGCCATTTCATGGGCGTATCAGCGCCCATGACTATGAGTCGCTCCACAGAGGGCAAGCTAAATCTCGTGGACTGCTTCCGGTCTCGCTAAGAATCGCGAGATCAGAAGACGCTCCCACGCAATGTGATTGTTGCGTGTTTCTGAACGTGCAACAATCACATCACGTGAACTAGACATAGCTGGCCGTAATTGGGTCACGGATTACAAAGTGCAGTATTACTTTGACCGTGACCCTGAGCGGCAATAATATGATGCTGGCAATTTAGCCAAGAAGCGAGCGCGAAGCTTGGGATGATTTCTTTTTTCCGTTCTCACCAAATGATTGACCTAAACTAAATGGCATACACATTATTACGACTTCAAGCTGTCGCAAAATCTACATGTTGCAACCGATTATAAAGCCAATTGATAGTCAAATGGGGAATAGATTCTTGCCGTTTTAACGATCTAAATTTTATTAAAATTTTCAAAACTATAACATGTGGTAAGAGCAAAAAACAAACAGGTTTAGTCTGGACATACGCACTGAAAAAACTCCCCGCCCATGACTTTGCCCTTTTCGACAGGGCAAATTATATCACAGCTAGATCATCTGCTATTGACAATGGAGTAAACCACACTGACCCCATTTACTTCAAGTCACTAGCAACCTTCTTTCATTCCTCAAATCAGAACAGAATCCTAACCTTCATTGGAATATAAAATCTGCTACAAGAAATTAACTGCGAAACTGCATGTGCTAGCATTAAATTGTTTTGCCTTGCAAAGGTGAAAAACAGACCAAAACTGACCCTCCTATCTTAATTTTTATCATATGCTCTTTCTCCTGTAATAGGCGAGTGTATGAGAAGTAACAGTTTGAATTTTTCTCTGTGTGATACTTGTTTTGCTCCAGGAGAATGCCTATAATGGACCAAATTAGACTCTATGATAAAGCTAGTCTCACACAGAGCACGAAGCCAAACAGACTGGCTAAACTCCACTTCGTGTTCAATTCGCGGACAATATGTAAATTTAGAAGGTAATAAACCATACCATACGAAGTCAACACGTACACAACACGAACTAAACACGCATATGTACGAAGTAAGTAAGTAGATAACACAAAGTCTATGAGAAGTGTACATGATCTCTGCAGAAGCTAACAAGAAGGCAAAAACACCAACACGACTAAACACGAAGACAATGAGACGGTAATATGAACTTAATGTGTTGTCTTCGCGCTACTACAGGTTGTCTTCGCGGTCACTTCCTGGTCAATCGTGTTGGAAATTTGATGAAGAAGTCAAGACGAAGTGAACCAGTAGAACGCGAAGTGAACCAGTAGAACGCGAAGTCAACCAGTAGAACGCGAAGTCAACCAGTAGTGTATACGTAGTGGACAAGAATGTATGTAGGTCAATCTTTGTGTTCAAATTTTTGGAATTTTCAAAAATTTCCGCGTCGGCCACGAAGTGACCACGTAGTATGCCGAAGTAGACACGAAGTGAACGCACTTAAGTACGAAGACAACCAGAAGCTCCGCGAAGTTAACCAGTAGTGGAATTTACCCACTTCCCGTACAGTCTTGTTGGCTTCGTGCTCTGTGTGAGACTAGCTTTATACACACACGTCGTTTTATATTGTGTGGAGAAAATGTGTAATAGACCAGGATCCATTTTGAAAAAAGGGCAGGTATACAGTGGAGACATCTAATTCCTGCACCAGTCGACCGGACGTCTGTCAATGGCTGGTTGTATAAGCACCGCTGGATCACATGGCAAAAAATAAACCAATCACATCAATGACCGTACATATAAGTAGCTTGCGATTCAAAACTACGTAAAGTGGGTGGCAATCTGATGTGCGGTCGTGTATTATGCATGGGTTACCCACATATTTAGTGTAAGAATTAAATGCCGGCACTATAGTTCATTTTGTCATTGTGTGTCTGAAATGTCATTTTTTCTACTCATCAATGCATTACTTTATCTAGAAAGGAACCCACACCAGGAATGTAACTTAACAATTGTATCTTTGACCATAAATCATGGTCAATCTTTCTTACACATATATGCAAAAGTATATGAACAGGGGCCATCTGCCATTAGATAGCCATGCCCCTTGGCTATGAGTGCACAATTTTCGGTCCTATCACCATTGGGTTCACTTCTGTGGAATATAGGACCAGGATAGCCAGGGTCATTCCTTTGCGTAACGACATGACCAGTTTCTGTGCATCTCCACATTCCCTCCAAGTCCAAATCACTTGCTCCCAGCCAGACGAGGTTGATGTTTTATGGAATTTAGATTCGAAAAAACATCAAAGTTATTTTGTGTGTGTTTGAGAAGGGGTTGGAGCGCGCCACGTCTTACGCGTCTTGTGCCATTTCAAGACGCGTTCAAGGGGAGGCGTCATTATTTATGATAAGAGAATATTCTGCAGATTGCCTACTATGAAGAGGCGCATTCAAACATTCATAACACGCAACCAATACACCAAGACCTACAAGACGCTTTCGACGGGCACGCTCCCTTCTCAAGACGCGTTCGGAAAACACGACAAGACGCATTCACACCTAACAAGACGCCAAGACCTACAAGACGCTTTGGATAGGCACGCTCCCTCCTCAAGACGCGTTCAGAAAACACAACAAGACGCATTCGCTCAAAACAACATGGCAAGACCTACAAGACGCTTTAAACAAGCACGCTCCCTTCTAAAGACGCGTTTGGAAAACACGACAAGACGCATTCACACCTAACAAGACGCCAAGACCTACAAGACGCTTTCAATAGGCATGCTCCCTTGACAAGAGGTGTTCGGAAAACACGACAAGACACATTCATACTTAACTAGATGCCAAGACCTACAAGAATAGATATGTAATAGATATGTGTAAGATTTATAACATTATATTAATTTGTTAGGACAGCCATTAGCCTGTCCTTGCAGCAATTAAGCTGCAGCCAGAGCAATTAGGCTCTCAGAAATAAACTAATAAAGGCGTACTGTGTGCCAGCCATGGACATGGGCTACACTTCATTGTAAAAAAGCACTCTCGCGAAGAAAGGCATTTTACAATTTCAGACGAGTATGCTTCAATAGCCGACTTATATCTACTCATATATGTTTCATTAGCACACAAAAATGTCCATATCCTAAAAGGGTTATTCAACATTACTATATTAACAACTGCATTTTAATGTTTGCTCTTATACTTATCAACACACAATTGGACTGCACACACAATTGGACTGCATATTTCCAAACATTGTTAATTGACCACCATGCTAACATTGTCCGCATTTACGTTATTAAATAGTCCTCATGTTAATTTAAGTATTCCATCGTAGCCTCGTTCTCACTTGCATAGCACTCTTGACCTCATTGAAGGAAATGTAGGCATCAGGCGTGGCTAGGCGCATTGAACATTACGTTATTCATCAACGACAATAGAGATGTCACAGGCATTTGTATGGTCACATTTAGTTTATTGTTTGTCAACCATTGCTGGACATATATTTCATCATAAAAAAATTGAAAAGTTCTTTTTGCAAATAACAATATCTTCCATGTATGTACAAGGTCTTTTACCTGTGAAGAGTTCAGTTTACCGTTCACACCCACACATCAGTTATGTATGGGATGTGAAGTAGCAGGTGCAATCGGTATTGCAACACTTGCATTGCATTGGCAGTTTTCCAGATGACGTAAATACGAGGGCTGTAGCCTTATTGCTGTCCTAACAAATTAATATAATGTTATAAATCTTACACATATCTATTACATATCTATTCTTGTAGGTCTTGGTGTCCCCTTATGAGCGAATGCGTCTTGTCGTGTTCTCCGAAGCGTCTTGTCAAGGGAGCGTGCCTGTCAAAAGCGTCTTGTAGGTCTTGGCGTCTTGTTAAGTGTGAATGCATCTTGTCGTGTTTTCCGAACTCGTCTTGAGAAGGGAGCGTGCCTGTCGAAAGCGTCTTGTAGGTCTTGGCGTCTTGTTATGAGCAAATGCGTCTTGTCGTGTTTTCCGAACGCGTCTTGTCAAGGGAGCGTGCCTGTCAAAAGCGTCTTGTAGGTCTTACCATCTTGTAAAGTGTGAATGCGTCTTGTCGTGTTTTCCGAACTCGTCTTGAGAAGGGAGCGTGCCTATTGAAAGCGTCTTGTAGGTCTTGGCGTCTTGTTAAGTGTGAATGCGTCTTGTCGTGTTTTCCGAACGCGTCTTGAGAAGGGAGCATGGCTGTCGAAAGCGTCTTGTAGGTCTTGGCGTCTTGTTATGAGCAAATGCGTCTTGTCGTGTTTTCCAAACGCGTCTTGGGAAGGGAGCGTGCCTGTCAAAAGCGTCTTTTAGGTCTTGCTATCTTGTTAAGTGTGAATGCGTCTTGTCGTGCTTTCCGAATGCGTCTTGAGAAGGGAGCGTGCCTATTGAAAGCGTCTTGTAGGTCTTGGCGTCTTGTTAAGTGTGAATGCGTCTTGTCGTGTTTTCCGAACGCGTCTTGAGAAGGGAGCGTGCCTGTCGTAAGCGTCTTGTAGGTCTTGGCGTCTTGTTATGAGCGAATGCGTCTTGTCGTGTTTTCCGAATGCGTCTTGAGAAGGGAGCGTGCCTATTGAAAGCGTCTTGTAGGTCTTGGCGTCTTGTTAAGTATGAATGCGTCTTGTCATGTTTTCCGAACGCGTCTTGTCAAGGGAGCGTGCCTGTCGAAAGCGTCTTGTAGGTCTTGCCGTCTTGTTAAGTGTGAATGCGTCTTGTCGTGTTTTCCGACTGTCTTGAGAAGGGAGCCTGCCTATTGAAAGCATCTTTAGGTCTTGGCATCTTGTTATGAGCGAATGCGTCTTGTTGTGTTTTCAGAATGCGTCTTGTCAAGGGAGCACGCCTGTCAAACGTGTCTTATATGTCTTGGCGTCTTGTTAAGTATGAATGCGTCTTGTCGTGTTTTCCGAACACGTCTTGTCAAGGGAGCGTGCCTATTGAAAGCGTCTTGTAGGTCTTGGCGTCTTGTTAAGTATGAACGAGTCTTGTCATGTTTTCCGAACGCGTCTTGTCAAGGGAGCGTGCCTGTCGAAAGCGTCTTGTAGGTCTTGCCGTCTTGTTAAGTGTGAATGCGTCTTGTCGTGTTTTCCGACTGTCTTGAGAAGGGAGCCTGCCTATTGAAAGCGTCTATAGGTCTTGGCATCTTGTTATGAGCGAATGCGTCTTGTTGTGTTTTCAGAATGCGTCTTGTCAAGGGAGCACGCCTGTCAAACGTGTCTTATATGTCTTGGCGTCTTGTTAAGTATGAATGCGTCTTGTCGTGTTTTCCGAACACGTCTTGTCAAGGGAGCGTGCCTATTGAAAGCGTCTTGTAGGTCTTGGCATTTTGTTAGGTGTGAATGCGTCTTGTCGTGTTCTCCGAACGCGTCTTGAGAAGGGAGCGTGCCTGCCGAAAGCGTCTTGTAGGTCTTGGCGTCTTGTTAAGTGTGAATGCGTCTGGTCGTGTTTTCCGAACACGTTTTGAGAAGGGAGCGTGCCTGTCAAAAGCGTCTTGTAGGTCTTGGCGTCTTGTTAAGTGTGAATGCGTCTTGTTGTGTTTTCCGAACGCGTCTTGAGAAGGGAGCGTGCCTGTCAAAAGCGTCTTGTATGTCTTGCCGTCTTGTTATGAGCGAATGCGTCTTGTCATGTTTTCCGAACGTGTCTTGAGAAGGGAGCGTGCCTGTCGAAAAGGTCTTGTAGGTAGGACTGGTATTGACTTGGTATTTTTGGGTTCGAGATTGGCATCACTATCATTATGATACCGATCCCAATTCCGAGCCTTAGCGTCGTTTTGGGAGTTGCTGGGATTCATTTACATTCATACTCGTTGCACTTACTAAATTGTAATACTAATACTACTACTACTACTACTACTACTACTACTACTACTACTATTACTACTACTACTACTACTAATAATAATAATAATAATAATAATAATAATAATAATAATAATGATAATAATGATAATAATAATAATAATAATAATCTTTATTTCATGAGGTAAATACAGTAAACTACAAGATTTGATAAATGCTGTGGCTAGCCTCAGATTTTGAAAATGTATTTTCACATTCAAAGACCAAGTTCTATGTTATTTATATTGTTACTAATATTCTATGATAAGTAAATTAATTTTTAAAGTAATACAACCATAGCTCAAAGTTCATATTTATTACAACAACACTAAAATCTAAGTAGGAGCTCCCTCTATTCATGTTTATTTTATTATTACCTGCTGCCTTTACTTGCTTTGGAGTCAGCATTCTCGATTATAAATCATGGATAATGTTAAACTGTCTATAGTCTGGCCACATGTGAATAGCATTCACGGGTGGGCGGGCCCGCCGGCAACACATGTGCCTAATAGGCTTTTATTACCTTATATAGAAGCCATTAATTGTCTGGGTATAGTCGGCACATGCCGGTTTGAGGATCGAGTGCACTCGCAATAATGGCTGATGTCAGCTCCCGGCAGCTCCGGGAGCTTTTGTTTGAACTGCCCTTTGCCGGTTTTATGACAGATTAATGAGAATTTTACAACATTCTCAAGTGTTACTTTCCCATTTCTTTGACTCGAGTTGTATTGACATGATGATGCCGACTCGACCAGCTGTACATTATTTGAGACCGGTCTGTCCGATACATGTCAATACCAGCCCTACTTGTAGGTCTTGCCGTCTTGTTATGAACGAATGCGTCTTGTTGTGTTTTCCGAACGCCTCTTGTCAAGGGAGCGTGCCTATCAAAAGCGTCTTGTAGGTCTTGCAGTCTTGTTATGTATGAAGAAGTGTTGCCGATGCAGTATTAGCGGTATTGCAAGTAGTACTTTCAGCGTTAAACTGAAATAATGTTTACTCCCTCAAAAAACGAGCCGATTTTGGCGTCTTGTCAAGACGAGGAGTGCGTTAGACGCATAAGACGCCAAGACGCCCCGCGCTCCAACCCTTACTGGTGTGTTACCTTGATTCATATTTATTGAATTACTTATTTTCTTAATTGTTGACTGAAGTATCACTTCATGTTTTGCCAAAAATGTGTGCTTTATATTCTTTCTTCATATATCGCCAAACATGTGCTCTTGATCTGTTATCGTGTGCCTAGTCATATAACAATGAAAGCTAATTTATGGACGGTTTATTTCCTCAAATTGATATTGGAATTACATGTACCTATCACAATTTCAAACATTAAATGATTACCAATATTTTAATCAATTATCTTAACATTCTGCACGGGATGACGGTGCAACGGGGAGGTGATGGTCGACTTGTAAAGGGATCAAATATCTTGACTGTATATCTTACTTGCGATTATGTATGCACGAATGGCATGAAATTCAGTCAGGCTTTCAGGGCAGGAAAGGTATGCTCCTTGAGTCTTACAAGCAGTCACTGCATCTGTCCAGTTCTTAGTACGTGTCATCAGACGATAACAGGATGTCGTGTTAGGCAGGTGTACGAAGTCTGGTCCACCTGCAAACCAAATGCAGGATAACATTGAAAGCATTTAGATAGAACACCAATATCGAAATGCAGAATTAAAAGGAAAACATGGGCAACGAATATTCAGTAAAACTACAAATTGGATACATGATTAAATTGAGTAGTCATGTTTCGGTGAAAATTGAATCAAAATGCAGGATAGCATAATGATGTTGAGTAAGAATGCTCACTACAACTACAGTGAAAATACAGGATAACATGATAACTGTTTGCTCTATGATTCAGTGAACCTGATATCAAAGTACAGAATAACATGATGACTGCTGGCACTATAATTCAGTGAACCTGATATCAAAATACAGGATAGCAATGTTAACTGTTGGCTTAGGGTTTCCTAGGATGTGCAAGTTCCTATTGCACACCCAATGCTTTGCCCCATTGTGGGGTCATACGTATACATATATATATATATATATATATATATATATATATATATATATATATATATATATATATATATATATATATATATATATATATATATATATATATATATATATATATGTATATACATACATATATATATATATATATATATATATATATATATATATATATATATATATATATATATATATATATATATATATATATATATATATATATATATATATATATATATATATATATATATACATATATATATATACACACACCCCTTTGTGTATACTTACAGTCAATGTTTTTGTGAAAGCCAGTGCCAGCGTCCTTGGCTCTGACCTAAATTTAAAAAGGCAAGTTACCCAAGTTCGTTATCAAACATTCTATATTAATACTGGATGTGGTAGAATTAAAAACTGTAGTATAATCTCTAAGTCACTTTTGCGTTTGAATGAGTTTGCTTGATGTCTCATAAATGTTTACTGGCTTTTATCTGGTCAAATTTCTGAGGAAATTAACACATTTCTCGACATAATTGAATGATTAATTTAGAGTACAAGTCCAATTATACTTGTTCTTGAGAATATGCCATAGAATACACAACAATCAGGCAAGATTGTCAAGATATCGGACAGTCCATGTATTATATTTCATTCAATATGTCATGCTTTTATAATGATCCTATATCAACTTATGCTAACATGACATCTCTTTGGCTTTGTAAAAGAAACGACTTGTAAGTGTGTGCTGTTGCATTTTTAGAAACACGTGATATCTCATACATGAAAAATGAAAGTAAAATCCTGCAATTGACCCTCATTTGTTTGTTATTATTTTAAGTTTTGTAAAAGTCAATTGAGTAGCTCTTGTAATGAAATATTCTGAACGTCATTAATTCTTACCTTATAGTACCTTGCTCCTTGTTCCTTCGAAACTTCATCACAAGAGTCCGCAATCTTGCTTGAAAGCTGACATTGTCTGCTGTCCTTGTTGTAGGTACATGACAGGCATTTAGGCGTAGAATTGCACTTGGCACCACACTCCACAATTGATATGGTGGGAACTGGTCCTCCAATACTACCCTCAGAAAATGCCATGTCTTTTCCGCATGGCATATAGAAGTTTTGATCAGCATGTGCTAGACCAAAGATCATCAAAGTGGCTGCCGTCAAATAACGTTTGCAGTTCATTTTGGCATAAAGTAAGCTAAAATAGACAGCAATGACGCATCACGTGTCTAATAAATTAGTGTTACGAAACTTTTGTTTTGAAGATAAATCGAGAGAACACGATAATAATTGCAATGATCTACTCCAAACGATACATTTGCGTTAAAGAAATCTTTGAACGCCTTTAATCAAATGCCAAATTGCCAAAAGCCAAGTTAGAACGAGCTGTTGCTATCGTGTATGTTTGAGATCTGTCTTTTCATCGACTACACGAGTTAATTGTTTGTTCTGCTATAACTGAGTAGGGTGAGGGGTTATATCACTCCGAAGGGTAGGAGCATGCGCACACTTAATCTGTTAAAGCTGTAAAGCATTGATAAAATCGTGCAGCCCAAGCGGAATATCTGAAGATTGGATGCTTTTTATAAGTTGCTTACATCTCTCCCTCAGAACTATATTTAGAATATTTCTTTATCCATATTTAAAGTATCATTGGTCAAGCCAACAAATTTTAGAGAAGCTTTTGAGCATAACGAACGCTTATATCACTTGAAAAAATAACTAGCTTAAATCATTTGGAAAAACTCTTAAATCACTTGAAAGAACTAGCTTAAATTTTTCAAGTGATTTAAGCTAGTTTTTTTAACGTGATTTAAGAGAGTGGAGTATGTAACACCTGCACCATTATAGACATAGGCATTTAAGATAGAGTAAATAAGATAGTCGCTGTGTCCAAATAAAAAGCGTCAAGTCTAGCTTCAGTGTATGGTAGGCGATCTGGGGGTTAAGAGTCGTTAGCTGATAACTTGGCAGAGAAATCTCTATTAAAAGTTAACAGTATACATTATTCGCAGCGTGTAACTACTTCTACATTGCCCATGTAGATGATAAATTGACCACGTTTACTTACATTAGAATTACATAATGGTTAGAATGAAGCAACCAGTCCAGCTCAGGGTCGGATGAGTTGAGAAAATGGTAGCATTAAATAAAAGTGCTTGCTTTAACTCAGATAAAGAGACCGCATGCGATATTACAGGAAGTCTGTATTGCTACAAACACATTTTAAAACAGAATAGAGAACAACCACACGTGAAATGGGGAACGCAGCCTGTCGCATGTTTATTTATATACAGTTAAATGTGCCAAGAGTCGGTATGATTGATGAGTTAACTGAATATGATCTATACTAATATCAACAGGAGAAGTGTAGATATGTTAACGCTATTAATGTTAAAAATTGTCTATAAAGACATGAAATCCTGCATGTCGCATTATCATACGTCTATAAGAACAAAGGTCAAAAGTGCTAAACAGCCTGGATTACTAAAAGTTATGTTTAAACATGTGTTTTTCCACTAGCAGATGATGTGTACTATGAGATGTTTTCATCCCAAGAGATGTTGGAGATGGTCTTTATAGAGAGGTGGATAATTATGAAAGGATCTATATAGGCCAATTAAGGTTCACCATTTCATCGTTTCATCTTATAGTATTCCAAACGTAATCATCTTTATGAAAGCTTCAGAAGAAAAAAATGTAATTCAGTCTAAAATATACTTTCACTTTTATGAAAGGACCATATAAGGCTAGCATTATCAACGCATGTTACACTTTCCACACACCACATACAAAAGGGTTTGACTGTTCTTTGTTGATGTTGCATGGATTGGCGGCTTATCATTAGGTTTAATAGGTAGATATTGACTCAATTATTTACTTGAACCTAGTGTTAATTCAGCTTTGCAATTGCCTTACGGCCACATGGAAAGAGGTATTTATGCTTAATACAACCAATCCCGTGTTGAAAGTAGGTACATATTTAAATAGTAAATTAGATATTTCTAACAAAACAACTTCCCCTGTTTCGGAAAATAATTATTTCTATTTAAGCATAACCGGTTAAAGTAGTTCTATTCATGCGTGCAAAATCAATCCTGCAATTTAACTCTATCCTAAGTACATTGGTTATTGCTTTTAGTCCATTAATAGGTGACGTAATTGGACAGAACTTTACTCTATTCATGTTTAAGTAGTATGTACACGTATGGTCGCCTCAATGGCAAGCATATACTTCTATTTTCTCTCTTACTCTTTCGCCTATATTCATCTTTTGACAAATCTTGGCTAAGTAGTGCCAAGCCTATTAACAATGTTGGAAAATCTGGAGTTTAGATGGACCATAATTATCTCTATAGAAAACCCCCCTATATTGAAGTATATTATCACATCTATAACGTAAAAAACGGATTCTTTCTAGAAACCTGGATATCTATATGCAGAATAAACAGATAAAATAGATGGATAAAAAATAGCAAGAATGGGAAAGCCAGGCTTCCCTGTTACTGCAACCTCTTGGTCACTGGTGGAACAGCAGGTGCTCCAGTGATGACCGGCATGATGCTTGGGACGTTAGGTGTCTCGTATAGCTGCCTCAGACCTGTTACCTGCTCACTTCTGTAAACCATGACTGAGGAGTGCTTACGAGCAAAGGTTAGTGGTAGGTATTATTTGAAAGGGAACATGTATAGAATCACTTTGAGGCTAAATCATTATGAGTGTTCATTTGCCCTTTAAGTAACAACTGCAAATAAAAGAAAAGCAATGCATAGTATGTATCCGTCTCAGTTGTTTGACTTGTCCTTTTAAATACAGCATTATACAACAGCACTATATATGAAAACACAATACAAAAGTGAAAAAATATCAACTGCCACTTATGGCTATCATCAATGTGTGACATATCAAATAACTAAATGTTTTTAAGTCAAATACATTGTCCCATAGATGAAATGAATACTCAATGTCCTATCTGAAAAGAAACGACAAAAGAATATTAAATACTCATATATCAAACAATCAACATCTCAGGTTTCAAGTAATGTTGATAGTTTGATAGGTTTATATGATTATTATGAATAACAAAAATATACACCTTACCTTCACATACACTATTTTCCATCCAGAAAATAACTACTCATCTACCCAGCACTTTTTGAAACCAACATTCAAAATATGAAACAATGTTGTACTTTCGGAAAATATACCTTACACGAATAGAGAATACTTATCATAACATAAAAATCCAGACTAGAATTTCAGCAGTTTTCACCAAAACAAGGTAGACGACATCATAGGTTCTTAAGGAAGCGAGATGATCAGTTCTTTTTATATGAACTAGGTTGTATATATCACGACACATAACGAGAACACGATTTTCATTGTATGAATATATGATGATACTGAATGATCCAACAAGAAAATGCAAAGCATCTGTTTTACAGAAACTTAAAGAAAAAAGTCTAGCTTCAGAATCTTGGAGTTGAGAGCATATAATGCATATATACATACATACATACATACATACATACATACATACATACACACACACACACACACACACACACACACACACACACACATACATACATACATACATACATTCATACATACATACATACATACAAACGTACATTCATACATACGTACATACGTACATACATACACACAAACATACATACATACACACATTCAGACATTCATACCTACATGCATGCACACATACATACATACATACATACATATAACCATAAGAAATAGACATTTTACAGAATCACAAGGCTAAATATTTTGTACTTCATTGTCAGTTCAGCAGACAGAACAAAATTGATTTTTATGCTCAACCAATTATACACGTTTTGGTTATACTTCAGGCCATTTTCGATTCATCAATTCATTAATGCATCTTGAAATATTTCAAACGTAATCGTCTTTAGGAAAGCTTCAACAGAAGAAAAAATATTTTTCAAACTGAAACATACTTTCACCTATGAAAGGACCGTATACATAAAACGAATAGACAGGCTTTTTTATCGTTTATTTAGAACTCCTGCCCGTTTCATTTTGTACACTATGAAAGAGGGATAGGCTAATAATGAATCTAGCATTCATAATGTAGGCTAACACAGTACTTTGGTAAATGTAGAAGTAACACACGAGTATAAATGTATCCCTAAATAACTAAATTGTGATAGCTTCTGCAATACAATTCTGACATTTCAACATTTCATATATATATATATATATATATATATATATATATATATATATATATATATATATATATATATATATATATATATATATATTTATATATATATATATATATATATATAAATATATATATATATATATATATATATATATATATATATATATATATATATATATATATATATATATATGTACAGTACAGACATTTAATTTCTGCACCAGTCGACCGGACGTCTGCCAATGCCTGGTTGTCTAAAAAGCAATGCTAAGATGTCAAAAAAATAATCCAAACACATCAATGACTTATGTAACTTGCTAATCAAAGTTATGTTCAGTTATAACGTCATCCATACATCCATGTCAAGGAAACTGGGTAGCAATCGGTCGTGCGGTCGTCTATTATGCCCGGGATGCCCACGCATTTAGTGCAGGAATTAAATGTCGGCACTGTATATATATATGTATATATATATATATATATATATATATATATATATATATATATATATATATATATATATATATATATATATATATATATATCATACAAATATGGACTGATCCCGAGGGCAATATTAAAGCCTTAATGACTGTTCACGAGAGCAGTATGTGTATTTAATGTGCGCCTGAAGGCATCAGGATGCCTGAAGGTGCCTATTTAATACACATACTGCCCTCGTGAACAGTTATTAAGGTTTTTATTATTGCTTCCCTGAATGAGACATTTCTTGTGATCTGATTTATAGTATCTTGTGATATATGGTATGCACACCCACAATGGCAATGTTTTCTTCTACTTTCTTTCTTTTAATTTCTGCTATTTATTTTTTATGAGAACTTGTGTAGATAATGCTAATAGGCATAACCTCAAATAACAATTTTGAATCTGAAATATCCATGAATCCTATGAAGCTTTTTGCTTCTCCCATGATAGACTGGTCCCTTGCTCTATGAGTAATATTGGTACTCTGTCTCACACTTACCATACTGCAACATATACAGTAGGATGTGGAGTGAGAGAAAGGGAACCAGCTGAAAAAGAGCCATCTGGTGGGCACACCAAGAACTATTTATTGTAAGCTTGACCACAAAAGTTCGCATATTTTTTATTTCAAAACCTTTTCTTCTTAAATAAGCCTTTGAAAATGTTTCAAAAAATGTGTTACATATTTTAGATTACACTATTGTGGTCATTTGAGTTTAATGTGCTTGTTGTAACCATTTTTGTTTCACAATTTTACTGACTAAGCATGAGAGTGAGATGCAAGAAAATGGTACCTATATAGTTGTCCGCTTTCCTAAAATAATAAATGAGAAATAGTCAAACCGTGTCAGTGACTGACCTAGATAGACTTGGAGGGCATTATGGAGTGAGATTTAATGCCCTGCGGTGGAGGGCATTATGGGGATTTAATGACCGGTCACATGGTACAAATCCTGGGTGTTGATTGGGTGAGCCAGAGGAAGAAATAATAACAGGTTATATGGACCGAGGGAGAGCAATATTGACCAAGGCCGAAGGCCGCTGGCAATATTGCTCTCCCGAGGTCCGTATAACCTGATTTGCTCGAGGGATCAGTCCATATTTGCTTTATTATATGACCACTGACAAATGGAAAAAGCATTAATTACACATCAAACAGAAGAAACATTTTGATTAAACTACCACTATCAGGTATCCTCATAATACAATAATAAAACATCGTTTTAAGCAAATAATCTTTAAAACTTCAAAGCCCTCAAAATAAGCCTTAATTCACACTTATTGGCTTTCAAATGTTCAATTAGAAAAGTTCAGATCTTATCAAATCCCTCCGTCATTTTTTGAATTTTAAAAAAAATATATATATTTAAAAAAAAAATTTTAATTTTTCATTTTATATTTTTTTTAGAATATTTCTTATCTTTATTTTTTATTTTTTTTTATATTTATATTTTTTTTAAAAAAAATTTTTTATATATTTTTTTAATTTTTTTAATTTTTTTTTTATCATTTTGGCTTATTTTGGGGGCAAAATGTTGGCCGGTCATGTCACAGCCCATTTGATGGGCTGTTGGCATGCTTGGGAAATCTGGGGGTGTGTCACTATTCTAGCACTCTCATTGGATGGTGTGCCTGATCAGTCAATATTGCCAGTCCATCAACTGTTTTTGATGGACTGGTTGGGAGATATTCCCTAGTATAGGAAGTGGTCATAGCCTGAATTAATCAATCAAAAGAGAGATTGGTCAGTGGTCATATAATAAATATACATATATACATTCATTCAGAGCGCATGTATCACTTGTTTTTCATGCATTGCCCGTTTATCACCAAGTCTAATCCGTAGATATTGACTCATCTGGTGCTTATTTGGCCTAGCAATTGCCTTTTAGCATATGTTGAAAGAGGTATTTATGCTTAATAAAACCAGTCCAGACTAGATATTTCTTTCAAAACACCTTTCTCTGGTTCGGAATAACTATTGTTTCTATTCTATAATCATTGGATAAAGTAATACTAATTTTGCATGCAGGAGCAATCCTGTAATGTAACTATATCCTGAGTAACTCGGCTGTTGCTTTCAGCCCATTAATAGGTATGTAATTGGACAGAACTCTACTCAATTCATGTAGTAGTAGTAGTATGTATGGATTTGGTTGCCACAATCTTAAGAATATGTTTCTATTTCCCCCCTTACTATTTTGCCTATAATCACTTTTTTGACATAATTTAGCTAGGTTGTGCCAAGCATGTTAACAATGTTGGAAAATCTGTTTTTGAGATGGACCATGATTATCCTCTTAGAAAACCCTCTGATCTTGCTGGCGTATACATTATCAAATCCATAAAAGATAAAACGGATTCGTACCAAAAACCTTCCAGTACGTGTAGGCTGATATACGCCAACTCTGGGATAGGCTTGATTTTATGATGGGTACACCGGTTTTCACCACTACTTACAACTTGCATGTTATGAATAACCCTGGATGTGACAGGGACATGACGATAATCAAAATTCTAAATTAAGGTTTCCCTATTTTGACAATTTGGGTAATTTTTATTTGACTATCTGGCTAATCACTTTGAAGTTTTTGATCCCAATGGAAGCTGTGAAACTGTGATATTTTATTAAATTATCTAGTTTGACAAACGATAATTTAAATATTACCGGAAATTGAGAAAACTGTACAACAACACAACTCTACTTCAACTAGTCATATGTTGTGTATGTAGGAATAACAACTAAAAATGAATAGATTTTTTCTGATTAAACATCTGCCTGCATTTCCATTGTGTAGGATACTAGTCCCAGTGCATGCTTTTAAATGCCATTGCTCCTTTGCTGATTATTCAGAGCGATAAGGGTTTAGCAGTAACTAAGGTCCATCAAACAATGTGCAATGGAACAATATGTGATGGATGTAGTACTTTAATTATGATGATCCTTTGTATTTCCACCTGTAATTATAGCTATGTGTATGGCTATGATTATGATCGTAGATGTTGCATTTCTTTATTAACTATGACATTCATGTAAACATATCAAATGCCTATAGTACAAAATGCATATTGAGTATCCGTACTACATCTTGAAAACTATGAATTACCCGTGAACTTGTTTAACGACTAATCGATGCCCCCATGTGGCTGTCTCTGGCCTGTTACATGGTCACTTCTGTAAGCCATGACTGAGTAGTGCTGAAGTGGACAGGTTTGGGGATGGTGTTATTTGAAAGGTGACATGCATAAGCGCATTTTAACCTAAATCATTCTGATGATGCATTTGCCCTTTAAGTTTATATTGGTCACATACAACATCATCATTTTTCTTAAGTATGGATATATATATTGACTCAAAGAAATTTAGAGTGGTTAGGAATCAAATACGAGAAATGCGATTCAGGAGAAACAGTCCATTATGTGCGCATCGCAGGCAGATAGATCACTCGCAATGTCAGACAACATGGAGTGCAATAGTCAAACGATCTTTGTTTTATTGTTGCATACAACTGAGACCAGTACTTGACAGTAGCAACACTAGATGGCAGCACCTATCTAATACACATGAGTGCCATTTAAGGAGTATTAGATAAACAACAACAAATTCTAGTTTTATTGACGTATCGCTTATCTTATAGTACTGTTCACAGGCATACCACATTTTTGGATGCTGCCGTTTTCCCTTCATTTTGATCAATATTTTCATTTATTATGTCTTTCCAGAAATTTAATGTTATGGATTTCAGACATATTGGGGGTCTACGTGCCAGGCACCTATGTATTGTATGGACCTTCTGATATAACGCATATCAACGAACATACAGGCTTACACTCTTTAAGCCCCCATTATCCACCTTAAATATATAATACTATTAAAAATTACGCGTAAAACATTAAAAAAAACTCAAATAATATAAACATAAACAATGACTTAAAGGGAAGTAACAGTATAATGGCACTTGGAAATACAGCTTAAGGCAATAGCATCAAACAGCATTATAATAAACCATCCATGACTTTATTCTTGCTTGACATGATGATTATACCTTAAACTAATATATTATCTACATCTACACTGGATAGTATGATACTTACGATTTTAGGCACTCTAAACTTTTGCAGACTCAAATTACGTTGACACATGCCACCATGTTGTTTTAACTGCCAAAACACTGCTGCCACCTATTGACAAAACTATACAACTTGTATACTGTGCTGCCCTCTAGAGTTTAAAAAATCCATACTAAAATGAAACTAAGTCAATGGATGAAGTCAATAAAGAGTGACCGTAAATACTCACAAAATGCACCACCCCACCACCAGATACCGAAAGTATCAAAATGTGCAGAAAGATCAAATCAACTGAAAGTCAAAATTATACACACTCAAATTCTGTCTGTTATAGAGGTTGAACCAGGAAGCGTGTGTGACTATAAATTACTGTTTTTGTCGAGAAACTACGTATCTCCGTGTTCAGTGAGTAAATATATCCAAGCCTAGATGGGTGAAACAAACACAGGAGTCTACAAAATGGGTTTGAATACGGTACTTTGTTTGAGTTGGCTTGGTAACTAATGGGTTGGTTGCAGCAGAGAGTTAGATACCAGCGTAATGGCATGGGAGGGATAGGGGATAAGGAAATTGTCATACAATCACATCAGTGTGTTGTTCCGTGCAACTAACTCGCCTGATTGGTGATTGGAAATTAATTTCTGCGGTTGTTTTCCAACCCCTTCAAAACCAGCAGAGTAGCAAAAAACTTTAGAAATAGCTTAAAGGGCCATTGCACAATCAGAATAGCTTAGGTTCAATATAAGCTTATATATGTCATCTTTCAAATAACACCTTCCCACAAACTGTCCTCCTCTGTGCTACTCAGTTATGGCTTACACAAGTGAGTAAGTAACAGGCCTGAGATAGACATACAGAGGCAGCCATCTTGCCCAGGCTCGTGCAGGTTTGTGGCATAGCATGAGCACCTGCTGTTCCGCCAGTGCTCAAGAGGAAGTACTGTCACCATACATATATCTCTGTTACCAAGTAAGTAGCAGAGCGTATGTCCCTGATAAAGCAGTATAAGCATTCCAAGGGATGTATCATTGTAATAGTGCTTAGCCACTCAGAGCAAGGGAGAACTGTTCTGGACCCTTATTTAGATAACCAAAAATATGGAAATTGCCCAGTGGGGTATTTCACGATTAAGTTAGTTTGCTAAAGTTTGCACTAAACTAAATGTAAGTGCGAACTTAGTAATCTAACTTGAATTCCGGTTTCACAAAAAAGTTAGTCATTTAAGTTTTAGACTAAACTAATTGAATATTTAGTCTGCACTAAGTTTCAAGTAGCGTGATACGGACGCGTGAAACTGACGCTAAAGTTGGCACTAAACTAAGTGCTAACTTTATGAGCTTCGTGAAACACGATATATCCTAGTTAGTACACTAAATTAAGACTAAACTAAACTTAGTGTACTAACTAAATTTTTTAAGTCAGTAATCTAACTTAATCGTGAAATACCCCCTAGGTCAAGCTTCCACTGGTGATATACCCTCATCAGGTAAGTCGTCAGAGAAGGCTGGCTGGACCAAAGAATGATAGGAGAAGAGGAAAAACTCAGATGCTGATTGGGAGATGCCTAGTGACTAGACGGAAGGAGACAACATATTTAGGGAGCAGCCCTAATTGTTAAGCATTAAATGGAGGAGGAAAGAAGAATCTCTGGCCCGTCCTCTAGTGGAAAAAAGGATCCAGGATCAGACCCACAGGAAAAAGTTAGACAGGTTGATATACGGGACAGCCTAAGTCCTCTCATAAGGATCCGATGATGAGGGTCGATGCCAAGTCAGAGAAGAGAGGTTGGTGACAGTAGTAACAGGTTGTACCAGAACCAACATGCTTTGAGTCTGATTAAACTCGATTTAGAGAGTGTGGTCCATCCAGATCATCACCCCAAGGCATCTGTATCTCAGGGTGGAGATACGAGGTACGACTGACACATGCCAGGTACCACACTCTCAAACTGGGTATATATAACAAATTTATTACTTGAATTAGTGGAAGAGACTTTTAGGAATCATCCGGGCACAGAGGACGTAACAATTGATGGGAAAGAACATAGAATTTCTCAATTTGCAAACAATGCCACTATGTTCATGAGTTTCAATGAAGAGATTCTGAGGAGACGTATGGATATTTTAAATAAATTCCATACCATTTAAGGCCTGAAAATAAACTTAGAAAAAACTAAAGTAATAAAATTCAAAAAATTAAGGCACAGCAGAATTACCTTATGTGAGGACATGAACCTAATTTGGACTAATACATTTACATCCTTAGGTATTGATTATGACATGAATAACCTAGACAAAATTACAGCGATAAATTTGAAAACAAAATTACTCAAAATCCAATAATTGTATTCAATTTGGCAACTTAGAAATCTAAAACTAGTAGGAAAAATAAATATTATCCAAAGTTTAATGATCTCCAAGAATGATTCATATCCTGCTGTCCCTGCCAATTTCAAAAGAGGAAACGTTTAAAGATATTGAAAAAAACTTTCTTAACGTTTTGTGGAAAGATAAACCACGTACATTTAAAGTTAAAAGGTGGGTTACAATTCTGAAATTAAAAGAAAATTGAAATGGATCTATAAATGGCTCTTGGTTCAATTTAATCAAATGTATATCTTGTGAGGGATGGGCAGCCTTCTCAAATATGTACAGTTTGAATAATGCATATATATATATATATATATATATATATATATATATATATATATATATATATATATATATATATATATATATATATATATATATATACATATATATATATATATATATATATTTACATATATATGTATACATATAAATATACATATATATATATATATATATATATATATATATATATATATATATATATATATATATATATATATATATATATATATATATATATATATATATTTATATTTATATATAAATGGTAAAAAAAAACTACATAAAAGAATTGTGAATACATTCCGGGCATATTTGAAAATAGCTTTTAAATGCAGTTCACAACTGTGCAAAGTAATGTGGAAAAGATAAAATTTTGTATATATATATATATATATATATATATATATATATATATATATATATATATATATATATATATATATATATATATATATATATATATATATATATATATATATATACATAGAATCAAAAGGAAAATTCATGATATCCTGCAACAACAGAATATAAACATTTTGGAGAAACAGAAGCCTCAACTTCCATACATATTATATATCGCTGACCTAGATACTAAGGGTAATAAGAATATTTATTTTAGCATAATTTGATCTGGTAACAATATTGTAAAATAAGTTCAAGTAAAATGGGAAAAACACGTCAATGATGATATTACTTTTGATACAGAGACCACTAGCTTTAAAATATTAAAGTGATAGCCCGATCAGTTTATCAACAATTCAACCCTTTTAAACTGCTACATAGACGAACAGTAAAACAACTTCTTTTTAAAATGGTAATATCAGAAACTCCTAATTGCCTTTTTGTTAAATCGACACAGAATTAATTGAACTTGCATATATTGAATGTGAAAAGATGGAACGCAACAAACGACTCGGTCAGGTTGATTTTTGATTCCCATTCTAGAAAGGTATTGATCAAATAAAACAATTAATCATCTGACGTAATATATTGTAAAAGGAAAACAGTTAGGAAAATGACTCTTGGATACTTAAAGAGATGTTCACAAAACAATATGAATATATCAAGACCACAAGAAACAATGGCCAAGAATGGAGACATTTTTGATCAATGATGAAACACGTTTTAAACCGACCTTAGAGGAGGCAATGATATTAAAAATAGTTGGTACTTACTATGATGAAATAAAGTTGTCACTTATATTTTTTTACTATATATTCTTACATTATTTACAATAATAAATACAACAAAAATCTGTACAACATGGTGGTAAATGACATTATTTTTCACCAAATATATCTCTTTATACCTTTATTTGTTTGTTTTTCATATTTTGTAGTGTCCAACATATTCTTATCATTGGTTCTTACGATTGATTTTGTTTTTCTATGACTATGGAGAAATGAAAATCCGTTCGCACACATTGCTTGTTAAGGTGTGATATCAATAATAGCGGTGTGCTAAAGGGTGTTATAATAGAGTTCCTATAGTGAAATTACATCTTGTGAAAGGCTGCATGTCTGCCATCTGTTGACCAATCTGCACCAAGTATCCCAACAGAGCAAGTGAAAAAATACGATACGAGATTACATGCAACTTATACTTATGTTGCCATTCATTGCAGACACAAGAAAAGTAGAGAAAAGTGTGCTTTATGTTTACATGATATTTGCTGCTGTTATTTTGATGTTAGTAATTAAACTTTAGTTGTGTATTTTGATTATTCACACCAATAGTTCCTGTACATATAGTTAATCTGATGATATAATATGTTCTGCTTTTTCTTTCTCATTTCTAATGTAATATACTTTGTGCTGGATAGGTAAGGTCAATAAAGTTACAATAACAATTACGATTACTATCACATCTCTCAGGTTGATCTTTTCCATCTGGGCAATTTAGCGAATAGTTGTTTGTACCCAACCCTTATTTCTGACATTCGTAGCGAATAGATGATGGGATCGGCGACTGAGTTGAGCATCGACCATGCCATCAGAGCCTTAGAGAGAAGAGGTGGTCTCTTGTTCCAATCACGTAAGACCAGAGCCATGCCGTAAGCGGGGGCATTGAATAATACCATCGTTCCCGCCACCAGCAAAATTGTGATTATAGACTTTTTTGCTTGAATGGGATTCACAGCCTCTGAGGAATTGGGGTGGGGGTGAACTGCATTGCTGATATTTCTGACTTCCACAACCACTCGGATATAAAGATACATTGTCACTTAAGCGGCTGTTACACACATAGTGCGCATCACCGTCTTCACAGCTTTATACGCGTTGCTGTGACTGTAGTCAACACAAAATCCTCCAACCCCAGAACCGCTATCGACAAACCCAATTACGGCCAACAGGAAACCAATTAGTATGCTTACAGACCAGACTAATGCAATTGCAATGTTTGTTCGTCTACCTGTAATGCACCTCGCATGATGCAGAGGTAAACATATAGCATAGTATAGATCAATTGCCAAGCACAGCAAATTGCCATATAAGCTAGTGTATTGTAAATGCCGCCATGCATCAAAAATGATATCAGCTATACAAATGCATACAGTACAGATACCTACCTCTCCTTTGCCCATTTCTATCCCTACTTTGCTGCACTCAACTATGTCAACTGTAATAGAACCGAAATGACACATGGCCAGTAACATGTCAGTAACACTAAGGCTAATTAGGAGAAGATGAACAGGTCTTTTGTTACTCATGGTGACACAGATAGCAGCAATTGCGATGACGTTCATGAACACACCCACTACATTGATAACTATGGCGATCACATCCAAAATAATATAGCTCATTTCCACTTGTTCTGTCGTTGAGTTATCCATTTCTGTTTATAAAAGCAATAGATCTGTCAGAAAATCGTATGGAAATTTTACTTGTTGAAGAACTGGTCAATACGTTTACCCAATTAATGAAATATTTTTCATTTGCAAGATACTGTAGTGTAACTAGAATGAAACCTGTGCCATTAAACACTCATGAGTATTCATAAAATGTCCAATATACTGTCAATCGCTTAAATATGACGTGAACATTATACAGCGCAATTACGGTACTGCCCTGCATAGCGTGATCTAAGTATAGTGATGAACGGGAATATCAGCAGCAATTTCAATTAAGAATTTAATAAAGACGGAGATCTCATAATAGCGCATATGGACAGAGCGCTATTATCGCTATATTATTGTTCCCGCTATACTTAAGTGATTTACAGTACGCGCGAAGGCGTTCGATACATGGGTATCTCTATACCTATTAGAGTGCCAGGGAATGGAGTGTTTAATGTACTTATGTGTTCAATGCACAAGAGTATTCATTAGACAGGTTTCACTGTAAATGAACCCAGTTGGATATGCTTGGTTGCCATTTTCATCCAAATTATCCAAAGGTATCCAAATGGATCCTACCATTGAGTCACAATGTGTGGTCGCTATATAAACGTGTGGCATTGTGTGGGGCTGGACTTTATGTGTATCATTGCCTTTCCTGCACATTGCGGCCAAGTTGAGACTGTCAAATGAAAAGCTATGCAGGCTATCGAAATGACCAGCATCTAGACAATTACCTAACTCCAAGTCTCGACTTTCTCTCATGCCTCGTTCTAGTTTCAAAGTGGGGAAAAACAATCTTGCAGTGGCTTTTTATAACAAGAAAAACAATAGGCGTAAGGTGTCACTAAATTTTTGCCGTTTAAGGGCCATCGTAGCCTAGATGTAAGATGCAAGGCTCTCAAATGTGCGATCTTGGTTTGCATACCCACTTTATCATTATAGATAGGTTGGTCTGGAAGCTGTGTAAATGTTCTGAAAGTGTTCTAAAAAGCTCTCTTTGGTACGTTTCCTTGAATGAAAAAATTGCGTGATTATCTGTGGAGAATATAGAGCCAGGATTTAATGGTTTAATTGCAAAGTTAAACCGTGTCTTGCCAAGAAACTGGAGCCTGCTGAGGGAAAATCTTTACATATTTTGTATCTCCTAACCGTATAGCACTGACCAATATACAAACAAATAGTTGGCAATGGGACTCAGCAATTACCCGTAGGGTATTTTCTTTATAAAGTCAAAACCTGCCTGTCATTAGCGTTCGCCAAGGGTAAAATCGTATGACTAATCACGTAGCAAAAAATAGCCTATATAAATATTTTACAACCCCTGACTCCAATAATGAAAATGACGCAACTGCAGTTACCATTCATTCATAGTTACACAAATGAAGTTGTCTTTCAAACACAGTAACGCAACTGTAGTTGTCTTTCAGGCAAAGCACGCAACTGTAGTTGTTTAAGGCACAGTAACGCAACTGTTGTTGTCTTTTAGGCACATTAACACAACTGTAGTTGTTTTTAGGCACAGTAACTCAACTATAGTTGTTTTTAAGGCACAGTAACTCAACTGTAGTTGTCTTTCAGGTACAGTAACGCAACTGTAGTTGTTTTAAGGCACAATAACTCAACTGTAGTTGTTTTTAGGCACAGTAACGCAACTGTAGTTATTTTTAGGCACAGTAACACAACTTTAGTTGTTTTAGGCACAGTTACACAACTGTAGTTGTTTTTAGGTACAGTAACACAACTGTAGTTGTTTGTATGCACAGTAACGCAACTATAGTTGTTTTTTAGGTACAGTAACACAATTATAGTTGTTTTAAGGCACAGTTATGCAACTGTAGTTGTTTTAGTCACAGTAACACAACTGTAGGTGTTTTAGGCACAGCAATACAACTGTAGTTGTTTTTAGGCACAGCAATAAGACTGTAGTTGTTTTTAGGCACAGCAATACAACTGTAGTTGTTTTTAGGCACAGCAATACAACTGTAGTTTGTTTTTAGGCACAGCAATACAACTGTAGTTGTTTTTAGGCACAGCAATACAACTGTAGTTGTTTTTAGGCACAGCAATACAACTGTAGTTGTTTTAGGCACAGCAATACAGCTGTAGTTGTTTTAGGCACAGCAATACAACTGTAGTTGTTTTTAGGCACAGCAATACAACTGTAGTTGTTTTAGGCACAGCAATACAACTGTAGTTGTTTTTAGGCACAGCAATACAACTGTAGTTGTTTTAGGCACAGCAATACAACTGTAGTTGTTTTTAGGCACAGCAATACAACTGTAGTTGTTTTAGGCTCAGTAACGCACTTGTAGTTGTTTTTAGGCTGTAGCTGTTTTAAGGTACAGTTACTCAACTGTAGTAGTTTTAAGCACATTAACACAACTGGCGTTGTCTTTCAGGCACGGTAACTCAACTGTAGTTGTTTTTAGGCACAGTTACTCAACTGTAGTTGTCTTTCAGGCACAGTAACGCAAGTGTAGTTGTCTGTCAGGCACAGTAATGCAACTGTAGTTGTCTTTCAGGCACAATAACGCAACTGTAGTTGTCTTTCAGGCATAGTAACTCATCTGTAGTTTTTTTAGGCACAGTAACTCAACTGTAGTTGATTTTAGGCACAGTAACACAGCTGTAGTTGTTTTTAGGCACAGTAACACAACTGTAGTTGTTTTAGGCAGAGTTACACAACTGTAGTTGTTTATAGGGACAGTAACAGAACTGTAGTTTTTTAGGCAGAGTTACGCAACTGTAGCTGTTTTTAGGCTCAGTAACACAACTGTAGTTGTCGTTTAAGCACAGTAACACAACTGTAGTTGTCGTTTAAGCACAGTAACGCGACTGTAGCTGTTTTTAATAAGGCACAGTAACGCAATTGTAGCTTTTTCTAGGATCAGTAATACAACTGTAGTTGTTTTAAGGGACAGTAACACAACTGTAGTTGTTTCACAAGGCACAGTAAGGTACGTGTAGTTGTCGGTCAGGCAGAGTCACACAACTGTAGTTGTTCTAAGGAAATCCACACAACTGTAGTTGTCTTTGAGTCACAGTTATGCAACTGTAGTTGTCTTTAACGCTCGGGTATACGCAACAGCAGTTGTTTTCCAGGTACAATTACGCAACTGTAGTTTCCTTTAAGTCTCACAGGCAACAGACGCAGGTTTTCTTTGATTTGCGCAGAGTCGTTGCCATCCATTAATATACGGTGGTCGTGTTTTGTGTAAAGGGAAATAATAAGCAAGTTGTCATAGTAATTCCAATATCGTATTGTCTGTCTCTGTCACTGATGTAAGCTGTTAGTATGTGCTGCAGAGACTTATTTACCTTTCCCTCTGCATTCAAAGGCAGTGAATGCATGTATGCACCAACTGCTGGTATACCAGCAGTTGGTGTTATGTGCTGTGTGCAGTACTGGTTTTCAATCCGTGCACTTAATGCGCAGGCAAACTGGGCATATTCTACTCGACCACACACATGGAAGCTAATCATATTTTATATTTTCTAGGCATGGATGCGCATTCTACTGAGGAATAGCTTTATTCGAAGCTGCATTGGTTATGAGTATGCCTGGCTTACTTTTCAAAATATTATCCCTAGATGTGTGTAAAGCCAGTCGCCGACAGGCTACGGCCGAGGGGGGCAGTTATTAATATATATATATATATATATATATATATATATATATATATATATATATATATATATATATATATATATATATATATATATATATATATATATATATATATATATATATATATATATATATATATATATATATATATATATATATATATATATATATATATATACTGTACACTGCCTTAATATTCCGTGCTTAAATAGTACGGATCTCTTAAAATAAAAAAAGTCCGGTGTTTAAATAGTCCGGATTCGATCCCCTTATGCAGCGACATCTACCGATCATGACGCAAACTAATTTTTGTCAAGTGAACCGTCGCGGTGGCGACGTGACCAAGCTCGAACTTGTCTGCATTTGATCACTAGATTACATCAGGGAGCTTCCATACGATAGAAGCTCTCTGATTGCAGTTAGAATGTTCAAGCTGCCTGCCACATCAGGTGAATCCTACTCATCTAGTTGCAATTAGGAACCAGGTAAGACAAAGGAATGAATGTCACAAACATTCAAGTCCATGATGGATTCATATTCAGGAAGCACTCAAACAAAGGAATGGGAAAGGGATGGGTTAAAATGGCCAAAAAAGAGCTGAAATATTTCATTTAATTATATTAGCAAAGTTAAAGGGTTAAAAAAGGCATTAGAGAGATGATTTGATAATTAAAGAGTTAATTCTGCATATATGACGCCTGTGAAGGTGATAGTGGCGCATCCTATTGCCTGACAGTGAAACTAACGGACAAAGGGACGAGCGTATCTCCCCTTCTATTTTTTTTTGCATTACATTTTTGTCCGTTTTTAAACATTCCGGATTCTTCCAAACGGAAAAATCCGGAATGTTTTTACACAAGGACTATTAAGGCAGTGTACAGTATATATATATATATATATATATATATATATATATATATATATATATATATATATATATATTTATATATATATATATATATATATATATATATATATATATATATATATATATATATATATATATATATATATATATATATATATATATATATATATATATATATATATACACACATATACATATATATGACAGGTGTATCCATCTATCTATTTCCCCATATAACCTTTTCATTCCCGTAGCAGCTAAAATACACTGTTTGTGATTTTTTCTTTACAAAAAAATCGTCTTTTGAAATTCATTTTATATTTATATTTTATATAGTATTATTAAACGAAAGGAATATATTTAAATCTATTATATAAATCTGATGAATGTTTTTTTTTAAGTATTTGGTACGATTTTATGTTATCATTGACAGTGGTCTTAGATTAGAAGGAAGGAAGGAAGGAATTGGGTTTTACGTCGCTTTCAACAGCTTAGGTCATATCGCGACGAGATAGAAACCGGGAACTGGGAAGAAATTCCCAACTCTTCACAAATAGTTCCAAGGGGTCTTTCAGTTGCAGAAGGACCATAGACAGTCCTCCACAACGCCGCGCATTTATAGAGCGACCAAGCCAATCCGCTTAGGGATCCAGCGGAGACTCGAAGCTGCGAACTCACGCTTTGGAGCCAGGCATCGTAACTACTAGGCCACGGCGGATCCCTGGTCTTAGATTAGTTGTTGAACTAAGATTCGGTTGCATCCCAGGCAAGGCATGTCAAAAGTGAACAATGATTTGGAGTTGAAGTCAACAGTCTTCACCGGGAACAAAGTGTATTATTGTAAGATAAAAAAGGGAGATGAACATTGCAAAAACTGAACGTAAATTTAAAATGAACATAAACACGAATTAAAGAGACATTATATGGCTGGATCGATTTACAATATACGATCAGACTATTGCTAATAGGTATATTTACAGATACTTACCTATCAATTAGAAGGCTCGTCTTTAGCATAAAACTTTCGTGTAATACTTCTCATTGTTAGTAAATTCTAAATCATAAAATCATTAGTAACTAGCAGCTGCGGAGAATGGACGTTTTATTTTTACCTCTGCGCAACCCTGTATAGGGTCACGTTAGAGTTAATTCAATAATTCAACTTATGAAAAAAACATTAAACTTACTGGAAAGATAATTCAACTTGCCTTCAAAACAATTCAACATGGGATATGCAATTCAACCTGCATTTGTCAAAATCTTTCGGCGAGACAAAGAATGTATGTTGAATTATTGTAAATTGTTTCCATGATTTATTTGCGAATCACGTTTGAGAATGTCTTCAGCATAGGTATATGTGCATGCCTGCATGTGGACTTATATTTGTATGTATGTATGTGTGTGTGTGTTTAGGAATAGAATGTTTTTCTCGCTGAAATTGATCATTAAATGTTTCTTATTCGTGTAAGGTGGAGTATTTACTCATGTGCCTTTCTCAATGCCGCCCTTTTATGCCATGTAATGAAATCGTGCCTTTTCTAATTCTTTTTTTTTAGCGATTTGACCTTCCTTTTCTGAAAGTTTTTACTTGTGTCAGTTAGTATAAGACTACCCTATTTGATTAGCGAAAGCATCGTTATAAAGGTTAGTGTGTGCATTTGTATCTATGTGTTTAGCCCATCTTATTTGTAACGTATAGAACTCATCCATTTATGTTTACACTATGTGTTACTGTGATGTCCTTGTGCTGCCGATCAGAACCTTTGTTTCTCTAAAAGCTTTATTCCCCTATAATGCAGTTTTCAATATAAAGCCTTAGTTGTTTGAGTTTTAAAGAAAAAGCAGTGCACAGCATACAATAGACCTGATCAATTACCATGGTTACGGCAGAGAGAAAGAGACATGAGACAAGATGATGCCCGGTATTGTTGGTCGCCCTCAATGAATGGCTGTGCAATATTTCGAAATGCACACCAGTCTGAAGGACATAATACAATAAATATCAATATATGTAGAACAAAAGGAATTATGGCTTTCTGTTACCTAAAGAATCTTCACTGACGTTAGCAAGACCGCTACAAGAAGGAGAACTGCTCTTGATAATTCCTTGACTTCCCAAGAAATTTACCTATTTCAAGACTAACATTAAAAAGAATTGTCTATGGAGTTAAGATTATTACCTTGAAATGCGTTCAGAGCAGGTTAAATTCCTGATTACAAGACAATGTAGATGGTTTTGAAGACGCATCTTTTATGTATATATATATATATATATACATATATATATATATATATATATATATATATATATATATATATATATATATATATATATATATATATATATATATATATATATATATATATATATATATATATATATATATATATATATATATATATATATATATATACTGTAGAACACACAATGTTAGCGTCTGTTTATGTATAGCGTACATGGCGTGCGGTTCCGCTTCGCTATATATAAAACGCTATACTTTTTTCTTACTGTATTGGCGCCGTCAGCGGCGGCTACCGTCACTAACATAAAGATACGCTATGATGCGAAAACTACCCATTTCGATATATTTGGGACACGCGTCATATATGTGTTCTACAGTATATATATATATATATATATATATATATATATATATATATATATATATATATATATATATATATATATATATATATATATATATATATATATATATATATATATATATATATATATATATATATATATATATATATATATATATATATATATATATATATATATATATATATATATATATATATATATATGTACATATATATATATATATATATATATATATATATATATATATATATATATATATATTTGTTTGTGTGTGTGTGTGTGTGCGTGTGTGTGTGTGTATAAAATAGTTCATACCAATAGTCAAGATATTCCGCTTCAAATACTTATCCCGATACCATTCGGTACTTTTTAATCATTGAATTTATTCATTCACTCGCAAATTATCCGTTTGCTACTGTTTAATTACCATTTCGTCAGTTACAAACAAATATCTTAGTAATCCATAGCCCCCAGCTGAATTGTGAATGTTTGGACAGGTAAAATGTACAGTATGTCAGAAATCTCCTATCATTTTGGCAGTACCATGTTAAGGTATTCATGCTTAAAATTCTGTTCCCAAAATAAAGCCAAAATGTTTCGATCCATGATACATTTTCGAGTAGTATCAAGATTAAGGATAAAACAATTAATTTTATTCATATTTCTCCTTCAAATTCTCTCTTAAAAGCGGATTTTGTTTGAGAGGTAGCACTGATATATTATTGCCTTCATTTATGTTTGTATTATCTTTATATGAACATGTTGACCCAGTTATACTTTTCAAGTTTCTCCAACAAGAGCTGTTCCTGTGACAATTCTAAAATAAATTTGGAATCAAGAATAATTTAGCAATATGTTTAAAGGAAAGTTGTTGGTTACTTGCTGAATCAGGAATAATTTAGCAATATGTTTGAAGGGAATTTGTTGGTTAATTGGTGAAAACATTCCTTCTTCAAATCCAACTTTTCTATTGGCTGCCAGATTATATCTAAGTATTAATGGGCTAAGTTTGCGCATGCCCATACCCAGAGGAGTGCTGCAACCCCTCCAAAAAAAATCTTCGTGCAGTCGACGAATAGACAGATCTCAGAGATACACTCCAGCAAAAGCAGGAACTAACTCAAAGGGCAGTCTGGAATTTTATAATCATCACTCGTTGAGCTTTAAGAAAAAATCTTATCTGTTATTCTGAACGAATGATATGCATTTTAGTCGTATAACTACGATTTATTTTTCAAAGAAATGTTTTGTATCATTAATTTAGTAGGCACCTAATGCAAGAAGTCATTGCTATCTATTTTAGCTAACATCATATGCAAAAATGAAATGCAGACTTTATTTGACGGCAGTCATTTTGATGAGTATTGGTCTAGGATATGCAGACCAAAAATTCTACCTGCCATGCGGAAAAGACGGGGCATTTTCTGATGGCAGTATTGGAGGACCAGTGACCGGCATATCAACTCTGCAATGTGCTGCAAAGTGCGATGTCGACCCAAAATGTCGGTCCTTCACTTACAACAAGAACAGCAGACAATGTCAGCTTTCAAGCAAGATTGCCGACTCCTGTGATGATGTTTCACAGAAACGAGGAGCCAAGTACTATCAGGTAAGATATCATCTTTTAATACTTGGATTATTTTGTTTGCAGGAAGCAAACCAGCACTACCCTAGGGATAACACACACACACACACACACACACACACACACACACACACACACACACACACACACCCCCCCCCACACACACACATATATATATATATATATATATATATATATATATATATATATATATATATATATATATATATATATATATATATATATATATATATATATATATTTATATATATATGCATTCTTTATTGGCTATGATTCGCATAATAAATGGTACAATACGAAATGAAAATGGGACAAGAATTAGTTACAGAGAAAACTCTCATAGAATAGAAAGTCACACATATTTGATATTTTTCATAATCACAACAATCGTACTGAACATTTTTTATGCCTTTTACTCAGCCTTTTAAACTATAACAATACAGTGCATATCAAATTTATTTTATTTTCATTTTTTCATATCATTTTGTACTTTATGGTTTAGTTGTTTACTTCTTAATATGAAAACGAAACACACATCTACAGACACAGTCGTGCACTTTATTGAGATTGATCAAAGGGATGCCAAATTCAAAATTGGAAAACTTGACTCGTATAATAAACCTGTCATCTACATACTTCCAAAAACACACACGTCTTTTAAAAATCGGCTTGGGGTCAAACGCCTCATGGCAAATGATGGAAAATGGAGTTATTCAACAAAATTCTGCGGATGAGACTAACATCTACTCGTTTGGGCATATTTTAATTGCCAGTTAACCTACTAATATTGTAAACATCAAAAGAATATTGTAATGAATGCTGTCTGGCTACGAGCGGGTATTCACCTGTTGATTGATATGCTTGATGATAACCTATTACCAATACCTCAAGAAGATCTTGAAAAGACACGTTCTATTTTAGTATTAATTTCCTTACTTACGAAACATTTTAATTTCGAATCAAGAAACATCTAGACAAGTTTGATTAAAATAGATAAATCTAAAAGGTACAAAGATGGCAGAACTTTCTTCAATAACACTCTAAATGTAGATGGCAAAGGTGTAAGTATACTTTACAAAACATTTACCAAGAATATATACAGCATTTCTGAGGTAGTGGACAATAGGTGGAGTCAAAGATCATAGGTACATTAATACCATTGAAGAAATTGGTAATGTGTTGTGAACCATAAAATATGCGTCACATCCAATTCTTTTACATTAGGGAGTGGCTACTGAATAAGAACTCTGATTTGAACATAAGCTCTAGATACATATCATGTGATAGTGTTGAAACTCTTGAGCAGTTCCTCTATGACTCTGCTGAAACTGTGAACTTATGGGAACTTAGGCTTAATAGGATTAAAAGAACAGGATTTTAAAAGTAGACAATGAGTATTGAAACCATGTAACTAGGAGAACTGCGTAAAACATACACCCTTATCAATAATATTGCTTTGGCAGCCAAATTAGTTAGCTACACAAAAGACCATATTAAGAATACTTTGTGTTTCAAAATGTCATATCTGTGCTAAAGGATCTGTTATTGATTGAGAAATATTGGGCCAAAATACATCACCTGTTCTCAACTTTCCTTGGCCAATGTTTGATCCTAATATATACATAATAAAAGGCTTGTAACCTGTATTCTTTTTATTCTAGGTTAAGGCACAATTTGCTGGCCATGAACTTGGAAAGGACATCGACTGTACGTATAGACAACTCTCTCTCTCTCTCTCTCTCTCTCTCTCTCTCTCTCTCTCTCTCTCTCTCTCTCTCTCTCTCTCTCTCTCTCTCTCTCTCTCTCTCTCTCTGCATATACTTATTCATATATATATATATATATATATATATATATATATATATATATATATATATATATATATATATATATATATATATATATATATATATATATATATATATATACATTTGCAAAATTAAAAGTAATGTAAAATTGAATTCCCTCCTATTCCTACATTTAGGTAGTATGTTTCTGCCACCACAAACCATACCTTAACTTATCTGTATCAAATAAATACCCTGAGCATTTTACAAGAAACACAAATAAGATGTCATAATATGATGTGAGGAGTCTCTGATCACTAGCCTTCTCTATACCTCGAATCCCATTAAGAAAAGTATCCCCAATTGCCTGCCACCTTTGACACTGCAAAATAAAGTGCCTTAACTGCACCAGGTCACAGAGGCTAATGAACTTCAAACTAATTAATTGATTCATCAATCTAACATCTGACACAGTCATGCAAGCTTCAGTGTGACATCACATACTTGCATTTATAAGATCTTAATGTTTGTCTGAAATATATCCTCTATGTTCCATATTTTTGGCAATGTTAGACAACCCAAAATGACCGCCCAGCGGGCACACATATTACCTGAATGTTATATGAATGTTCAATTTTGATTGGAATATTCTGGACCAATTATGAACATTTCATCACTCTTCAGGTCCTAATATTCCTGAGGTGTTCTCATTTGATGTCTTATGAATGTTTAATTTTGATTGGAATGTCACGCACCAAAAATGAACGTACCTGCAACCTTCAGATCTGAACATTCCTGGAATGTTCAGATTTGACATTATATAAACATTGAATTGAGATATTTCCTATTTCATAAAAACTGAACTGTAACCAAATGCTTCAACTCCATAGACAACTCCCAATGTTCTGACAAAATTCAAAATCCAGATGATTCATTTAGCTCTGAACATTCTATGAACATTCTCACCTGAACATTCATACAATTTTCATGCTGAACTATGGAGGATCATTTTTGAATGTTCGCCCAAACATTCCTGGAATGTTCCATGAATGTTACCGTGCCCACTGGGCAATCACATTTCAAATAAAAAAGGCAGGGCTACATAAAAGATTTGTCTGTCCCACCTCAGGGGCAGCAAGCTAAAAGTCCAAATGAGGTAAAAACATCCAAAACATAAGCCTCTTAATCCCTTCACAATCATCCGAGACGGAAATAAGCACACACAATGGCTGTCCAGGTGAATAGAGACTAGATTCTTTTACCTGTATTGTTGAAGCCCCTCGATAAGTCTATTACTTTTATCATTCAGATTCCAAAGTTCAGAGTTGAATGAAGCGAATGCAGCAAATATACATCAACGTACTTTAGTGTCCTGTATTGTGTATGTAGTAATTGTTAGTCCATTTCCCAATATAGCATTAACCAATCTCCTAGCTTAAGCTAACATGTCCTAAATACCTGAAGCATCATCCTCAGATAAACGAGGTACACTCAGTTCCCTTATTATCACCCTAACATCCTATGCTGAGCATTCAACCTATTCTAAATAGCTTTTCACCAAATACGAGAAACCCGCTACTCCTAGCCTTATAATGATACCTCCAAATAATCATACATAATGCACATGACACAATTAAGCTTCTGTCCAGCGAGACAAGACACTTCTCTACTGGTGTATGTAGCAACAGAAATCTGAGTTTCGTACTGCCACCTACTAAGAGTTGAAAAAACCCCAATATATTTGATCAGGGACACTTATCGTCCCTGATGGTTCCCACAGTTATGCTCAGTTACTTTATTATCACAGGACATTTAACTTTTCTTCAATAGGCCTTTCACCAAATAAGAGAAACACAATTTTCCTAGTATCGAAACTATATACCTCCAGGTAATCATGCATGATTACCATTGCACCATTAAGCTTCTGATCTGCGAGACAATACACTGCTCTACTTGGAATGTGGTGTACGCAACGATAGAAACCTGAGTTTTGTATTGTCATTAACAAAGAGTCGAAAAAGATATATTTGATCAGGGACATATATCCCCATTGAAGGATCCCACATTTTCAATGATACATGCCCCTTATCCCTAACACAGCTTTTTTAAATCTGAAAAAGCAGTCACCAAGTCTGACCACGAATACAAAACTTCCACAATTGAAAAATAGCCGATCAATTCAAAGTGTGTCGAATGCTTTAGGAACATCAAAGAAGCCGACATCCTCCAATAAAGTGGCCATAGATTATCTTAAAATAAATGCAGTATGGCAAGCTATCACCTCAGCTAGTTGGATGAAGCTACAATAGGGATCATATGACTAAATAATGCTGTGCCATATAATAAATGCGGACTCCAGATACAAATGATTTAACTGACACAATAATAACACAGCAAACAGTTTTCCCGCTCAATGTTGTATCATGTTATCCTCAATTTTGTAGGCTCGCCAAATAATGCGATGCATTATGTTGTTCGACATTTTAAGTCTAGCTTCACTGAATTTTCCTTCGAAATAGTATTATTTTCCTGCATTTTGAATTTAGTGTCAATGAGTACTCTTTGCCAGTATTATCATGTTATCCTGCATTTGATTTACAGGTGGCCCAGACTTCGTAAACCTCCCTAACACAACCTCCTGTTATCGACTGATGACAGATTCTAAGAGCTGGACAGATGCAGTGGCTGCTTGCAAGATTCAAGGAGCATACCTTTCCTGCCCTGAAAGCCTGACTGAATTTCACGCCATACGTGATTACATAATCCCAAGTAAGTACTGCAGTTGAAATGTTTCATTCTCCCACTCATGGGCCAGCACTATGTGGCAATAAACTTTCAAGAGATGCTATCTTTTTACACTTTCTTTCACTCTCAGAATAATGTGTATTATCATACCTCACGTCAAAATCGTAAGCCGTAATTGGCTTATAAAGGTTGGCCATTCCATCATGTCCACCGGCGAAATGTCCGACGGCAAAACGTCCACCATTCTCACTGGATCTACCGGCAGTCATTGTTGGTTTCATTGATATCTTACCAAATTGGGGGTTGTTCAGTATAATAAAACAAATATGCCATGGCAGTGTGGGTAGCCTGATGGAATGTCTCCCCTCGAGAGGATGGTTTTCCCTCGGGCTCCGCCCATTCCATCCGGATACCCACACTGGCATGGCATATTTGTATATTATCGGCTTTATTATTCCAAGGTCTCAATTGGAAGATGCTAGATATACCCACACATTTAGAACAGGAATTTAATGTTTTAGTGTACATCGGCATGTCTAGTTATGTGTTATAAACAAGTTAGTCCAAGCCCTACGTACTACCATTATTTGGAAAAGAAATTATTTTCAAAGAAAAATGATGGCAATGGTTAAATCATTGATGAAATCAGCTGAAGTAAAATACTACAAAAAGTGTATAACACATTTTACAGATATAAATGTAAAATCAATAACAGTCTCCCCAAACTCACATTGGGTGGTTTGAATGAATCATATGTATTTGTTATCGTTAAATATGCCATCTCCTTCAAAATGCATTATTCTTTGATTCGTTTATGACGTCTGCAATGGAGATCTGGTTAATGTGTTCACTTTAAAGTTAAAAAGGGTCTTACATCTTCCCAAACCTGTGAAATTATGTAGTTGTTTATGTAATGCATTCGGAAAAAAACAATCATTTTCCCTGAGACAAAAATAGTCTAGATTTAATACTTATAAACTTTTTTTCCTCAAAATTGTGATAAAGAATGGTAGCATTATTTTTAGAAAGAAAGACCTTCCATTCATTACTTTTGGATTAACTCCTCCCCAGAAACATCCCGCGATAGTCGTATGACTGGGCCTCCAATGAGTGATGGGTTAGGCCTTTTTAGCAATACATAAAGTAATGTTCCAAGCGATAGTCAGTCAAGAAACATAAGAAAAAAAGGATCTATGTAAACACACAAATTAGCCTTATTGTTTTTTCCTTTCTAAATTTCAGGAGTCTTGGATCTCATCTGGATTGGAGCAAGTGATTCTGACATAGAGGGCGTGTGGAGATGCATAGAAACCGGACATGTCGTTGCGAATAAGAATGACCCTGGCTATCCTGGTCCTATGTTCTACGGAGGTGAACCCAACGGTGGAAAGAGCCAAAACTGTTGCAGTCATAGCCAAGTCACGTAACTATTTTTTAGGAGATTACCTTTGTGGCGAAAACGAGGCATATGTGTGTGAGAAAGATCAACCATGATTTGCAAAATCTAAGAAACAATTGTAAAATTCATAATTTTTGGACAGAAGTATCCTCTTAAATATAACCTTAATAATTCGATAAGAAGTCAATGATGTATCAGACTCACGATGATAAAATGAACTTTACATGAGTGTTTTAATATGGTTTCAGGGTTATTCCACATTTTCGGCTAGGATATATGAAATAGTGCATGTGTGTGTTATCAAAGAGTCTAACTGTGCTAAAATTACATGTATTAAAAGTCTAGAGATTCTTCTAACCACTAAGTCTCATATAGTGCTAGTCATAAGTATATTTCTTTCTTAGCTCTTTCCATGAACAGACTGCAAAATAATACATGTAGCAAATTGCAACTTTTAGCAAATAGTGACTGCTATTTAATTCTAGATTTCATACACACGCATTTTTGAAGTAGAATAGGATCAAACTAACGTAGTAAAAAAGGTCAGATTTGTCAGTTTTTCTCCTTGCATGATAAAAAAAACTAAATGCTAGTACTTTAGGTTTTGCAGTTTCGTTTTCTGCTTCTTCTAAATTTAAGATTAGGTTCTGCTTTTAAGGCATGTAAGAAAGCTGTTCCCGTGATTTGGTTTTAGTCGGATTGTTCGGAGTTTTCACCAACTGTTAACAGCTAATCTAGTGTTAGCAAATGATATGGCAAAAACATTGATGATAAATAAAATAGTATTGTTGTCCAAATGCAGAATCGAAAACTTCGATTCCCAACAGGATCAATTGTAAGAACTCTACGCATAGACAGTAAGAACCCATCATATATACCACACACTATATATTGAAAGGCTTGCACACAGAGCACACTAAGAGCTCCCAGACAATACCAAGGCTGTTGATGTCCAACTTAAAACAATTTCATTTCACATGGAGTATATATTAAGCTATATATGGACTATTTACATCTGGCCATTTGCGACATTTCTGATGCACCTTTGAACATTATATGGAGATGCTGCAATAGCATATATACTATCGAAATTATTATCATTATTGTTATAATCAATGTTGTTATTGCTGTTGTTATCACTATTTTATCAGAAGTAATAGTTATGATATAGGGATAATGTCCAAATCTCTCTCTCTCTCTCTCTCTCTCTCTCTCTCTCTCTCTCTCTCTCTCTCTCTCTCTCTCTCTCTCTCTCTCTCTCTCTCTCTCTCTCTCTCTCTCTTATATATATATATATATATATATATATATATATACTTATATATATATATATATATATATATATATATATATATATATATATATATATATATAATATATATATATATATGTATATATTAATGATATTGCACAAGGAATTGCACGTTCTTACATATATGCATAAAAGCATTCATATAACCCTGTTTGCGTGCATGCATTCATACACACATACATTTTTATGATCATGTAACTTAATGTATGAAGAGTAATAAAATGCAGATTATGCTATTTGCTTGTTGTTTTTTCATTCAAGTTATAGATTCGTCGCTTGTTGATGAAAATGCTCAAATCATTTTCCCATGCGTCATTTCATTCCAAAGGCATTTTCAGAAATGTATCAGGAAGAACTGTAAATATAATATTTACAGAGTAGAAAACCTCATTTCCAAACAGGATCAATTGTTCAATTGTTCGATTGTGGTGTTATGGTCTAGAATAAGGACTCTACGCTTAGACAGTAAGAACTCATCATATACACCACACAATATATATTGAGAGGCTTGCACACAGAGCACATTAAGCGCTTGAAATGAGCTCCCAGACAATACCAAGGCTGTTGATGTCCAACTTAAAATAATTTCATTTCACATGGAGTATGTATTTAGCTATATATGGACTATTTACATCTGGCCATTGGCGACATTTCTGATGCACCTTTGAATATTATGTGGAGATGCTGCAATAGCATTTTATACTATGGAAATTATTATCATTATTGTTATAATCAATGTTTTTATTGCTGTTGTTATCACTATTTTATCAGAAGTAAAAGTTATGATATAGGGATAATGTCCAAATCTCTCTCTCTCTCTCTCTCTCTCTCTCTCTCTCTCTCTCTCTCTCTCTCTCTCTCTCTCTCTCTCTCTCTCTCCTCTCTCTCTCTCTCTCTCTCTCTCTCTATATATATATATATATATATATATATATATATATATATATATTTATGTATACACACACACATATATATATATATATATATATATATATATATATATATATATATATATATATATATATATATATATATAGTATATATATATATATATATATATATATATATATATATATTATATTTAATGATATTTGCACAAGGAATTTAACGTACTTACTTATATGCATAAATACATTCATACACCATGCTTGCGTGCATGCATTCTTACACACATACGTTTTTATGATCATGTAACTTAATGTGTGCAGAGTAATAAAATGCAGATTATGCTAATTGCTTGTTGTTTTTTCATTTAAGTTATAGATTCGTCACTTGTTGATGAAAGCGCTAAAAACATTTTTCCATGCGTCATTTCATTCCAAAGGCATTTTCAGAAATGTGTCATAAAAGATCTGTAAATATAATATTTGTCACGCATTTCAAGTAGAAGCCAGTATATTACAACGGTATAAGTCTGTTTTATTTTAAATGATACGTATGAATTGGAACGTCATTATGTAATACTTTTGCAGTGAAGTCACAAAATGTCAAGTAAATTTTAAGTTTGTAGCAGGTGTGATTGTGCTTCTAAACCTACACAAACTGATACATTCTACTCTTATTGTGCAGCAAGGTAGGCAGAGATGATACATTCATATTTAGCTACATCATCTCTAACTTGAGTACAATATGCCTCACTTCGAAACCTGTATAAACATAGGTTTGACATAAAGTCTATACTACTAGGAAACAGTAGTAATCAACCCATAATAAATTCTATAATATCAATAACTAAGTACGAAATATACAAAAGCAAATGGAACGTAAATAATACTGACATTAAATACTTAAAATATATATTTTTGAGACAAATGAAGGTTGACCTATAGATACTATTAAGAATTATCTTCCCCGTATGCTTGGTAAGTGGTCATCTCTACACAACACACTTATACAGCTGACTTGATCTTATATTACCAATTGTGTAAAATTAACAATTACTCCTTATAAAAAGAACCAAACTGCAAATATTACATTTATGTATGTAAAATGTCTTTATATGTATATATTTTACATTTGATTGGGTCTGGATTGAGGGACTGTTTTTCAGACTTGGAGAAATAGGTATATCAGGAAGGACTTGGCTCCTTCAGTTCAGGAGCAATATCAAGTTTAAATGTCAGGTTAGGATTCAGAATAAATTATCAGAGACATATGAACTTAGATGTGGTATCCATCAGGGAGGTTACCTTTCTCTCATTAAGTACATTGCTTTTATTAACTCCCTCTTACTAGAACTTGAAACAAGTGGTTCGTAATCAATGGAATCCGGGTATCCCCTTGGGGTACGCCGATGATATTGCCATTGCATGCACTGGTTAATATAAAACTGTTAAAAACCTTTGACATTGTTTATTAGCATAGCCGGAAATGGAGATATGCTTTCAACCCCAAAAGGAGTGCAATTTCAGTATGTGTAGAAAGGGAATGAGAGCACAGAAATAACACACAGTATCGCATTTATGAACTTGGTGGGGACAATGTTAAGGAAGAAATGGAGTACGACCATTTGGGGCTAAAGAATAACTGTCTGAGCCAAAGATTTTCTCTTTTCTCTGTTCTTTCTGTCTAAGGTTGTCTTACTGAGATTCTTTTTCTGTCATGGTATTTAAAAACACCGATATAATGTGATGTACAGAAAGTATCCTTCAGTTTCTCTCTGAAAAGCCACATACACTATCCCATTTGCCTGTAGGTAGACACTATATATACTATATATATATATTATAATATATATGTATATATAATATATATATATATCTATAAATATATACATATATATAAATATATATGTTATATATATATATATATATATATATATATATATATATACATATATATATATATATTATATATATGTATATATATATATATATATATATATATATATATACTATATATATATATATATATATATATATATAGTATATACTATATATATATATATATATATATATATATTATATCTATATATCTTATATATATATATATATATATATATATATATATATATATATATATATATGTATGTATATATATATATATATATATATATATATATATATTATATATATATATATACATATATATATATATATATATACATATATATATATATATATATATATATATATATATATATATATATATATATATATATATATATATACTTGGTGTTATGGAGCAGTAAAAGTTATAAAAAATAGGTTTGTCTGAGATCATTTCCTGAAATGATGGTGCGCCACCTTTTAGGTGTAAGTAAAATTATATAATTGGTATAATCCAAATTCCCGCAGATGGCAGTGTAGGACCAAAGCACTATCCTGACCAACACAGACTGAACACAGGGTTTGACAATAGCACTAGCCTGCTGGACGTTGCTGTGTTTTGCTGATAAGTGCTACTATGCTACATATAGTTTATATCCCAGTGTTGACACACCGGATCAACGAATGTTTTGTTGGTTATCAAATAAGAGTATATCAATACCAATGTCAGCCCTAGGGACTTATGCAACTGAAAATCCCCTTTGAAATGTTCATGAAGAGAAAGGAATTTCTTCCTGATTCTGGCGTTCCATCCCAACATGATCTGACGTAAGCTGTTGATAGCAACGTTAAAACCGATCTCTTCCACTCCAATGTCACCTAGAGAACCATGCAGTCATAAATGAATGCAACATGATCAAGTTGATTTGAATATCATTTTGATATGTAACATCACTACGGTGGACCATCTTTTATAGCAATGTCAATCACAAACAATCTGCTATTGGATTTCGTTTGTACATTCTTACTGAAATTTGGCATTAGACTTGAGGAAAACTACAATTTTGACGTAGATAGGATAAGTTTTAAAATGGTTTATTTCTAGCCAATACTCACACATAGTGTTCTAAATTGGAACTATCTTTATTCCAGCAGTCATTTTATAACATGAGATTTTTGCTAAGATAAAGATAGAGACACACCTCTTCACTTTCAGCTTATTCTGACATCTGAGAAATGGAACGAATTCATTAGATCGGCAGGAATTGATCACGCTTTGAATCAGTGGATGCCGGAGAAAAAGGTATCAGAAAACTAAACATTTATAGACATAAATGACATCTGGTAGTAAAATGGAATTAATTTACTTTGGTAGTGAGTTTGTATTACTCTTTGGTGAGCTTTCCTATAAGAAATGAATCCTATATCAACAGGGCTATGTGCGTATCCTGGACAATACTGAATAATTCTAACAACTGCTGACATCTGGTGTTTATGAGTGCAACTATTTTTTCCTGGCAGAATGATGATTTTACGGCGACAGTTCTAAATAAAACTGTACACTTTTAAGCAGGGGTCCAACACACACAATTATTGAACATGAGTGCAACACGACTACTTTGTCGTAATGAAACAGGGAGCAGTCGTGTTCAGTCATTTTAGGTTGTTAGTCGTGTTTCAAACACGACAGCCTTAAACTGTTTAAAACTGTCGTAATGTTTAAGGTCTAGATGGAACCCTCATTATACAATCTTGTAATCGTATGTGTTGTCATGTTATTTTAGTCGTGATGGAGTCAAAAGGCTGAAAAAATATGAAAAACATTCACAATCGACGTATTAATAAAACATTAGAACATGTTCAATTACCATAGTGAATACATTAGTAAAATGATAAATGTGAAAAATGTTATACAATACAAACATGATAAGAGTTAACATTTACGAGAATTAAGGAATTTTCTATTAAGATATAAACCTTTTTTTCATAGTAATGTTTGATAAAATTAGAATATTTTTATCATAATTTATAGTTGATGTTAAAATATGCTTATTTCAAATGTTGTTTTTAACATGTATTCATTATGTTATTGACAAACTTTAAAATGCTTCTAAAAAGTAGAAATAGAATATCAAAATATCCATCAATGAAATGTGAAGCAATATTTTTCCACAATGTTTGATAACATTGTACTTTTTTGCATTAACAATTCAAGTAAATGTTTACATCTGCTTATTTTGAATGTGTTTTTTCAAATATGGTTTTGATATAAGAACTCATCCTTTAAAATATTTGTGAAACTTTTGAACAAAGCTAAATGAAATGTTAAAAGTGACATTAACAAAATAACGAACAAATGTTTTGAAATGTTTTGCCAATTGTTTGTTCAATTTTACTTGAAAAGATTCCTTTGATAATACGAAAGCATTGTAAAAACACCAATAAACAACACAAAAACTTTTGAAAATACTTTTGACCTAAGATATTGCGACATAATAATATTGAAATATAAAAACAACAGCAACTATTCAATATCATTTTCCTAGTATAAAGAAAATGTCATTTCATAATTTCAAAATTGTTCTTAACTATTCACTATGGGGCCAAATGGCCAAAATTGTCAAGTGGCCCTGTATCTCTCGAGTGCATGACCGAAACTTTATGAAATCTGGCAACCAAATAGCTTGCAGAAGTACAAAACATTTGAAAAATTAAAATGACATTGATATGACCTCTAATGACCTTGAAATGACCTTTAACTCTGTATTTTCAACATATCTGATTTTTGGTCCAAGTTATTGCCCCCTAATGATACAAAAATGGAAATTACTCCCCCTTATTATCAGAGACATCATACTCTAGTATATATTTTCAGAAAAATCTATTCAGAAAGAGCAACCTTTGAATTTTTTTATGAAGTATGATATGAAAATATTTATTTGCTTTTCTTGCGCCATAACCAGCACCCTTACAAATACCAAACCCACATTATCAGATTGGGCTCAAGGAGAAGATATCACTAAAAAAAAAGATCACCCCAAGATCTGCTTTTATCGCAAAGTTATGTCCTATTTTCGAAATCTGCGATGACCTTTGACCTCAAAAATCCAAGATGGCCGCCCTCGGCGGCCATCTTGGATTTCGAAAATTGGACATATCTTTGTAACGGAACCAGATATCGGGATGGTCTTTTTTTTAAATGATATCTACACTTTTAGCTCTAATTAGTCATGTGATTGTCATCTTGGTGGGGCTTACATGTCTGGCAGTAGAAGAGAAAATGCATATGTTAATTTCGACCTTCACAAAAAAATTACATTTTTGTACTTTTTGTACCAATTTTTTTGTAAATGTATTCTATAGTGCCTTGCTCAAAATCGTATGAGAGCAGGTTTTTCATTTTTAGACAATTTTGGGCAGAAAATGTGATTGAAAGAGGGATATGCTGAGAAAAATGTTTTCTCATGTCATTTCAAGGTCATCCAAGGTCAATCAAGGTCATTTGGGTTTATCATTTTTTTTTGTATTCCCATTGGCTATCATGTGGTCAAAAATGATGAGAATATGAAAATGTCTTATGAAGATATGCCCAAATATGCTCTCAACCTGGCAATTTGGGCCCATTTGGCCCCACAGTGATTGGCCATGAAATTCTTTGTAAAAGCAAAATTTCATGCCGAATAATAAACATAATAGATGGACTTAATCACTCGGGAAAAATAGTTCCCAAACTAAATATATCATTACTGGCCATGATTTCAAAACTTGAGGTTTCTTAAAAAGCATAAAATACCAGTATGTGTCATTGAGAAAGGCATTGACTAGGGCTGAAAATATTGAAATAATGATGAGTAGAACGTTACAAAAGAAGTCGGCATAACAATTCCCAGGCCAATCATTTAAATGTGAATAAATATATAGCAGCAAAAATTTAAAAATGTTCCCTAGAAATAGTGTATGAATAATTTGAGAAAGATTGTATGGATAAATATTTTACATACTGTGAACATGATAATTTAAATGTTGTAAGAAAGGTTAGGATAATTATTATCAGGCCAAACGTTTTAATATTGATAAATATTTCTCAATATAATATGAAAATATTTCTAAGAAATATTAAATTAATAGTATCTGAAGTATTGTATAAATGCATTCTTTAAAATGTTGTGAAAATAATAATTCAGATATTACAAGAAATGTTATGGCAATAACTTTCAGGCCAAATACTTTTATGATAGTGAGTATTTTCAGTAAATTCACAGATATTTATATTCTCATTTTGTAGACATAGCACACATGATTTGTGTTTGCTTATAGGGGCCGAACAAAAGAAAACAACAAAAAAACGAAATCTTCATCTGGCCGTGAATAGAATGATTTGTGTCAAAAATACTCCACAACGCTTGAAGTTGTACGTTAGATACATTTTTACAGCTCCATAAAAATCTCACATTTCTCATAGGGGGAGGGGCACGTACGCCACACAGCATTTATATTCGTGATGCACACACCCTGCAGTCTCAATGCAATTGTTTGACTGAGGGTAGTTTTTCACATCGTTAGAACCAACTTCAGATATATAGCGGTCGTGTTGTAGTATTTATATTCTCATTAATGTTGTGTTATGTACATTAGTTCTCGTTAAAATTAATCATAATGCAATTTTGTCAATAACACTTTAATTTCTTTTCATTTTTGTTGCAGTCTGAATAAACGAGTTGGTATCGGGTTGCATTCTCAATTGCGTACACGGCTCAGTGATTTCTGACCGTGAAGCCAGTCTAACACAGAGGCCGAAGTGAATATGTTTTTACGCGAAGTGGCCAAATTCCACTTCGTGTTCAGTTCGGCGAAAAAATGGAGTTTTTTGAAGGCAATCAACCATACCTAACGAATCCAACAGGTACAAAACACAAACTAAACATGCAGATATACGAACAAACTAGGTAGATAAAACAACGTCTATGTAAAGTGCACATGACCTCTGCTGAAGCTAACAAGAATGCAAAAACACCAAACACGACTAAACAAGAAAAGAATGTGATGGTAATGTAAAGTCTTCGTGCTACTTCGTGTTCTCTTTACGGTCACTTCATGGTCAATCGTGTTCAAAATTGTTCACGAAGTCAACATGAAGGTCTGCGAAGTGAACCATTAGTAGCGCGAAGTTATCACTTGGTGTATGGGTAGTGGACAAGATTTTTTTAGGTCAAACTTCCCGGTGAATTTTTGGAATTTTCAGAAATTTCCACCGTGGCCCCGAAGTGACCAGGTGTTATGCGGAAGTGGCCACGAACTGATTTCGGTTGATCGGGAAGCCAACATGAAGCTCTGCGATGTTAACAAGTACTGGAATTTGGACACTTCGCGTAAAAACATATTCACTTCTGCCTCCGTGTGAGACTGGCTTTAGACAGCTACTTGTTCTTCACACTTCACTGCATGTGTTTATTCGTGTTGAAGTCTTGTAAGAAATTGTGTATGTAAGACCCCCGATTTAGCAAACACTGCCATGTTGTATCTAAAGATGCAACAGTTATAAGACTTTGATGAGATTTTCTTTGAGAGAAAGTTTTTAACACAAGCTGTACACTATAAGCGTGTTTGCCGCCATCTGGTGTATAAAAACGGACTAATTTCTCCTGGTGGAAAGAATTTATTACACTTAAATACGATATTCTTTAAGAGATTGGGATTTTTCTAGAGAGAAAGTTTTCACTCAAAACAGTACATTTCTAGCCAGTGCTGACATTTGTTGGAAATGATTTATCTTTTTGGCAAGAATGAATAATTCCAAAGTTTGGTGATATGACTTCATTTTTGTAGTGTCTGAAAAATAACTAAATAAAGTATTCCTGGTAAAATATATTTTGGAAAATATTTTAAGATATAATTCAAAGTCAATCAATAAGGTTTCTTCAAATCTTTTGAGAAAGCTCAATTTACTCTTATGTATCATGATTATTATTATTAATATATTTATCATAATTATCTTTATCATCATTATTATTATCATTATTGTTAGGTTTATCATTATCATTATTGTCATTAATAAATTCATGATTATTATTATTATTATTATTATTATTATTATTATTATTATAATTATTATTTTTTTTTATTATTATTATTATCGTTGTTATTATTATCATTATCATAATTGTTATTATCATTATTATCATTATTATCATAATTGTTATTATTATTATTATTATTATTATTATTATTATTATTATTATTTTTATTATTATTATTATTATTATTTTCATCATGATAAATGTCACCGTCATTATATGTACGAGATATATTACCCGGAAATATTTGATTAGTAAAATTTATGTATCGCCATTCTATTATACATGTCATGTATTAGTAGAACAACTTATCTCATACCTTGTTTCAAAATAATCCTGTCGGTTCTCACTGCAGAATGCTTATCCTCCCCATTGAATATGAAAGCTGACATAACATAAGATACGACTCGATCTGTTCTGTCAACTTTCTGCTGCTTCACTTAAGTATTTGTGTGCATCCGTAATCAGGCATTTTGTCATTTTGGTCCCTAAATATTACGGGTTGGTCCAGACTTTGTCTTTAAATGACTCGAACATGTCTCATAATCCTTTTTAAGGATATTTTTCCCCTATAAATATTTTATGATAAAATATGTATTGCAGGAGAATTTCCTAAGCTGCTAAATGAAGAATTCAAAGACAAAATGCCATGAGTCATTAAATTGGGGTACGTTTGACCCTGAATACACCTCTAATATCGCAACACAATAGCCTCCTCTAGGCTGGTTGCATGAAATGGAAAGATTGTCTTACAACAAGCATGTAACAAGCATTAAGATACCAAACAATGCCTATGATGTTTGGTGCTCACAACGTGTATGACCTAAACAGTGGTTCATTACTAGGATTTTCTCACAACCCGTCCTTTAACACTTATTATAAGCATGGAAAAGCCAAATGCCACATTCCACACCTCCATATTGATTTAAAACTACTTACTTTTTACTGATAAATGGTAGAAAATGTATTGTTTGACTTTGAATTCTTTTACAGTAATATTGACATTTGGACCTTTATTCGACCTTGAAAGACCCCCTAATTTCAATATTACTTCATAATCTTCCGGATAGTGGAGACAATCAAACCTGATATGTTGGTGCATCATCAGCTCCCTTCCGACTTGTAAAACTTAAGATACAGTAATCCTGCTTTTCTTTCTTGGGTCTCCGTGTTGTGCTTGGTACCCTACTTTGTACCTTAAAGCTCAAGATTGGACTTGAAACTCTAGTCAATGAAATTTCTAAAATGTTCAACAACTACATTAAAAAGCATTCCTTCAGAAAAAGTGGCTACAGATACGAAGGACGTACTGTCAAAAAAATGAGAAGTTTACAAAAGGAAACTATAGGATATGGGAAAATCCCAGATTCTTGATTTGGCAGCCATTTTGACATTGAATGACCTTTATTACATCATGGGATAGAGATAGTCATTTGTGAGTATTTTCAAAAGATACTTCTCTTTCATACCAACATCTCGATACCAAACACTCATCCCTATGTTTGGATTAAGCTGAGTTATGAGTGTTTTATCGTGTCTTTCCTACCCCGATACTTATTATCTTGACCATTTTGGGGCCTTTTAACATCTATTGGGGTGTTTCAGACATGACCCCATAAAAACGGTGTGCACCACTTCTTAAGTCTTAATCCACCCAAGTGTGGACCTAAAATTCCTACCCAACGGAAATTATTTAGCTCTCTGGTTAACCTAACTCTGGCTATTGCACTAACTCTGGCTACTGCACTAATATACATCAAGATGATATTGATAGACTAAAACGTATGGAGTACTTACCAAAAGCATTTGTGTCATGTTTGTTATTTGCGCATCTTAACATGTATGACTTTGTTGGTCTCGTGGTTTTTCGAAGCTCTCTTCACTCCAAAGAACCAGGTTCAAATCTGAAATACAACATGCAATATACAATGCTATTACCATGCATTTGTACGCTACTTTCCGTCAAAACCTCCATTGCTACCTACTAATAAAGTACTACCTGTATTAATATCTCCGTACCAGCAATACTACCTGCCTAAATAGATTTATTCTTTCATTACTACCTGCCCAAATAGTTACTCGCCTCCATTGCTACTTACCAAAAAGTACTACCTACCTTAAAAGCTCAGCTCATTTTTACCTTCCCAAATAGCTACATTTATAACTAACTGCCTAAATAGCTACTTGTCTCAATAGCTACCTACCAAAAATTACTACCTTTCTAAATAGCTTTACTTGCCTAAATAACGACCTGCCTTTATATAGCTAGTTTCCTTTAACGCTAAATGACTAAATCAGTACCTGCCTGACTAGCTACCTTACTTCATACCACCTGCCTATATACCTACCTGCCTACGTCTACCTACGTTGATGGATTTCTGGTACGAACACAGTGTTAAGAGAAGAGTTTTCCGTGGTAACCACTACAGTTTCCACCCAATCATTAATCAATGAATCATCCTTTTACTTCTTGTCAAAACATACCTTTATTAACTTTAAACATTAATATGAAGATGAGCTGTATCCTGACCTGTTTATATTCACGATAGATTTGCAAAGCATTTCAGAAATTAATGTTATCTGAGTAACAGTTTGCTTTGGAAAAAGATTTATTAATCTCATTTCTGAAATTTAAGAAAGATCTTGAAGTAATGTGTTTGTTAAAAATAATTGTTTGCATAGAAATATTACAATACATAGTATTTCTTAATTCAAATGCACATTAGCTATCATCATTACATTTGGTGGTACTTGACAAAATTTTAAGTAATCACTCTCTGGTTATAGTAGTAGAAATATAACCCTACAACACCTTACCATTTCCACTCATTTATATTATATTTTGTACTCATTTCCTCATGAATAACCATTTTGTTTCAACCTTTCAGGTTGCTTTCAGAAAAAGAAACATATGAATAAACCAAGCCAAAAGGAAAATATTTACTATATTAGCAGATTAGTAATAAATTCAACACGTTTTCATGAAGATGAATATGCCTTATGTTTTTGTGTCATGCATTCTCGCTAACCACTTTTCCTGTTTTCCAGCAAGTTATACAAATGAATTCATCACTTTTTCCTTGTGATCTCCAATACCTGCCCACTCAATTCCATTTGCAATTCATTAGTAATCCAGAAAAGCTATATATATATATATATATATATGTATATATATTCTCTCTATAAATAATTATCACGTTAGAATGTCAGCCTGAGTATTGCGGCATGTTTAACATGACTTTACATTTTACTATTCAAGTAAAAAAAACTGATACAGAACAAATACATATTCACCCCCATTGCTATTCTATTACTTTATTCTCTAATTTGTATGGTAGTACGCGTGCAGACGTTGCAATTACTCCATCATTAACCTGTTGAAACTGCTTATCTACGCAGATGTCGGTTTACACGATTAGTGTTTGTTTCATATCATACTTGGTATCAGAGGTTTCAGGCATAAATATCATAATAATAAAGAAATAAAACAGACAGCAATATATTGGTTTAGCTTTTATCATAGGAAGAAAGGGAAGCAGCTTGTGTTTCATGTGTTGAATATTTAGTTTTTAGGGAATGCCACATGTACTAGAAGGAAGATCACCACAGGGGTGTGCATATTTTAGTGAAAACTTGCATAGTTGCAAAAATTCAATGTGCATATTTTGCTTATATCTATGATTTCTTAGCAAGAATAAGAATTGGTAACACTCACTTGACTCCCACTTTCCTTTTCAAAAAGCAAAATACTCCCCAATGTATAGTGTATGATAATCGATTAACTGTCGAACATTTCCTTTAAATTGTGTTGATTTTGTTGAATCCAGAAATAATGTAAATAGCTAAAAGGGACTCTAGACAATATTTTATCTTACATACATGAGATTGGTCTGTTTTACCAATATATATATATATATATATATATATAAATATATATATATATATATATATATATATATATATATATATATATATATATATATATATATATATATATATATATATATATATATATTAATATATAACTATATATATATATATAT
>OZ012701.1:18224057-18241108 GCA_963942565.1 Maea johnstoni | reverse complement strand
ATATAGTTATTATATATATATATATATATATATATATATATATATATATATATATATATATATATATATATATATATATATATAAAGATATAGATATATATATATAACTATATATAACTATATATAACTATATATAACTATATATATATATATATTTATATATATATATATATATATATATATATATATATATGTATATATGTATATATATATATATATATATATATATATATATATATATATATATATATATATATATATATATATATATATATATATATATATATATATATATATATATATATGGGTATATATATAACTATATATAACTATATATAACTATATATAACTATATATAACTATATATAACTATATATAACTATATATAACTATATATAACTATACATAACTATATATAACTATATATATATATAACTATATATATATATATATATATATATATATATATATAACTATATATATAACTATATATATAACTATATATATATATATATATATATATATATATATATATATATATATATATATATATATATATATATATATATATATATATATATATATGAAAATATACATTCCCTCTTTAGAGGGAGGATGAATAAAGTTTCATTTACCCTCCCTCTTGAGTGATCAGGCAAAAAATAAATGTGTTATTCCACAAATTATGGAATCAATGAGAAACCTGTTCTGGTATCATTGATATGCATACTATATGTATTATATCTAGTATGTAGGACAGGCATTATAGATTATTTTACTAACGAATCTGTACAACTGCTTGTACACAGCTTGCTGCTATTTTATAGCACCCATGCTCACATGATGAATAGTGACAATCTTATAACAAATGATGTGATGTGAAGGATATGGTAAAAGAGTTTTTTATTCCACTCAAAATTATTTAACAGCTCTTTTAGATGGTATGTCCATTATGCAAATAAGGTCCATACAAAGAGGTCCATACCATAGAGGTCAAAAGATCATCGTTATTTATACTCTCTGAAATCATCTTATTTTTCTCTTAGCCCTCCTGCTAAGGATAAGGACATGCATATCTGGTACTTTTACCACATCACATTGTTTAAATAAACAGCCTGCTAATGTTTCTCACCGCCAATGGATACATATGTTGATTGCTGACCAGCCTATTACACACAAATCATATATTTCAACCTAAAGCAAATATTGCACCACCAGACTATTAAATGGGGAGGGGTAGACGTTTAATCATAGGGGTTCAAGGGTGATGCAAATAAGCCTATAATAACGCAACCAGTTGTTGTTATGCACTGACAGTCACCATTTCAAAGAAGCAGCCAATAGACGGTTTCCTAACATTCAGTGAATTTTCATAGAATTGTTTTCAATTACTCTATTTGACTTGGTTGTTTTCGTTACCCTGCTTTCATTTAGTTATACAGCCTATATAAAATATATATTGCCTGAAGGGCTTTTGATGAGGTACAAATTAATCAGTACCCTCGTGTTAATTTCCTAACAAGGAAGAAGGGGTATCACATTTTTTCTAATGTTTGCTCCATTCAAATGTTATGGCCATTCCTTTCAATAGAATTTTGAAAGTTTAGTAAAAAGTATTTTTTCAACCTCTAGGTTACATAACACTGGAAAAAATTCAAAATTGGAAAAAAATATTATCATTCCCTCTTAGAACATTTTAGCTTTTTTTAAAACATATTTCAAGGAAATGTGTTATCATTTAAAAGCAAAAATCTGAAGCCAAAACCTTCTCGAATCTGTGTGCAAGTCTACGCGAGTTTCAGAGATATTCTCTCTCTGATAAATTGTATTGTATTGTATATTCATTGACTATACTTATGAATATAAAATGATGGCCAAGATCTAATAATGGGGATGAGGGTGTTGGCTTAAGAATATGTAAAAATCTAAAATTGACCGGTTTAAGCCACCTTCAGTACTATTCAAAATCTGATGCACACTTGATTTAAAAACATTCAATTTTGTGAATTCTTGTCTTTGTGTACATACTCCTGGGATTAATTTTTGGCTAGATTGAAGTATGACTGTTTCCACTGATTAAATGAATAAGTAACGTAATACTTGAAGCCTCAAGACCGACTTGGATCTCAAAACTTTTCCATTGGAGAACGATGGCTGAGATAATCAAGTATGCAGCACGTGTACTATATCTACCCTAAATACCCACAGGGCTAGTTGACAGTGATCATTTAGTGAGTACTCACTCACCAAATTGCTGTGAATAGCCCTCATTATGCATGAGGCTATATTTTTGAAACAAAATGTTGGAAGGCGTTGAAATATTATACATCAAATGAAATCTAATGGTGTCCACTTTCTAGACATATCTGTTCGTTGCCTGAGCAACCCCATATTTGTCTTTTATTAAAGCAAAACATGTTCAAAAGTACTAGATTTTTACCTGTGTCTGTACATGTACCCTGAGTGTGAGGTCACTCAGTGCAAACACAGCATTCACATTTCATTTCACTTTATTTCAAAAGATACGGATCTAATTAATCGCCAAGAGCAATGTGAATGTGGTGACAAAAAAGCAACCAAAAAGAGTAGTTTGTCTGTGTTTTCGCTACTTCAAAAAATGTTGCAATGGAACTGGTGGGATAACTCAATTTGTACAACTTTGCGGATAATGTATGGTGCTACTTTGGCTATAGCCTGTATATGCCAAAAACTGGTCATTTGCAGTTAACCTACATACAGAAAGAGAGAGAGAGAGAGAGAGAGAGAGAGAGAGAGAGAGAGAGAGAGAGAGAGAGAGAGAGAGAGAGAGAGATGTGGCTGATGTACGCACTTTTGTGGTTAAGTTCGATCGTCTACATTGGCCTATTGTCTGGAGCAGGCTTGCGTTTATGTTTTTAGTAAAAGCTATTGTGTGCTCTTAAGTGTTGGTTGGCCTAGATCTCACTGGCATAGGTAACTCTAACATCTTCTTAAACTGTTCTATGAAAATGTGTCTCGCCATGTTATTGACAAATATTGCAGTGACACTATCAAGTCAATTCTTTAGGCTGCAGAAAAAAAGTACCACTAAACAATCTTTCCCGAAAACATTAAAGCAATTAAGTATTGCTTACTAAAATTAGCAGTTGCCCGAAGCCGTGTGCTTTGCAGGAAGTAGACAAAAATGCATTTTTTGAAACTTGTATGTCAGGCTCACAGGGGATCTCAGAATTCCTCCTCCCGGAGCAAGACAGCAGGTGGTATAGATATTAGCAAGTTAGACCAAGTCCTAAACACTTGGAAATCCATTTTGAAAAACTTTACAAAGTTACAATGAAATACAAGATGATGGGAAAGATTACTTCTTGGGAAATCCTCTCTCCTTTTAGCAGGTGCAGAAAGCTGTTAAAAACGAGATCATAGAATTGTAAACGAGATCATAGAATTGTCAATTTTGTTAGGAATAGAGGTTTTGCGGGACAACACACTATCGATATTCATTTATTCACTTAATGTGACCTTGGTTTTGTATTTGGTGTAAGACATATTGTTCTCCTATAACCAGTGCACAGGACATTGATCCTCCACAATGACTATTGAACACCTTTTGGTAATATTCTATAGCACTTATTTTTCTTAGTGTGATGGTGTACCTTTAGTCATTCACTAATTGATTAGTTTCTACCTAATGGTTATGTATTTTGCTGTTATGTATTCTCTATGTACTATAAGATAGGAAATGATTCCGAGCATGTAAATAATCAAAATTTACCGAATTGGTAAATCTCAGTATAGTTAAACTTGGATAAAAATATACGCCTCCAACTATGTTGATTTGTAAACTGACTGCTCGGTAAAATTAAATTCTGAAATATCATTCTTGGTCAAATTCGGTATATTTGCACCCCAGATCTACAAGATATGTTCTTGTAGCTGGTATTTGTAGTTACTTTTATTACCTTTTTATGAAGTTTTTAAGTGAAATTACAGTCAACAAGCATTACATACATATGCATCTTGATTATAAATATAGAAATGGCCTTCAACTAGCTATGCTCTTATAATCCATCTTGTGAAAAATCATGGCATTACCTTGTTATTTACTGATAAATCAACTAGGCAAAACAACTTACAGTTGCTTTAAAGGGTTCATTTGTGAGTACAAGTATAAGGTCATTTCGAGATTGTTGAACATATTATGGCCTGCATCCTTTTCCTCATAATCAGACTATCGTTGACTGACCGGATACAGCCTTTTATGCGTTAAACAGAAGCAGGGGGTATTTTGTGGCTCTTTTCCTTATATTGAATTTCGCCAACATAGTAGCTTTAAACACATATCCATCTTCATGGGATTGGAAAACACTGAATTAGAAAAATCAAACCTATAAGCTACTTCTAGCAAAAAAATCTTAATACTTACATACACTGTTGAATTCTCAAGAGACATTAAAAGTTAAAACAGTATTGCATCCATTATATATTTTATTGGTTTCCTTAAATCATCAATACATGAATGGAAATGTAATACATCTCTAAAGAGCAGGCTGTACTGATCGTTACCAAATATATAATCATGCAGAATAAGGCACTTATCCTGTTTTCCATTTATATCAATGGTTTCACAACTTGGGATTTATGATGTTTTAATAAGATTATATTCAATGTGTTATATGTCAATACTAAATGTAAAAAATTGAATGAACAGAGTTTAAGGTGAAAATTAATGATTTTTAACTCCTGCAAATATGCCGTTTGCTTCCTATTGAAAAATGTCACAAACTGTGGAATAGATAAAATGAAATACCCAACCCTGCATGAAAAAACGATCTTCGGCACATGGTATTTACTCTATAGAATGCACCTCTTTCAGGCCTGTGTACTCATGCAGTTGGCCGTGTTTATTACGCCATATGACTACAGAGGCAACCAGAATGACAAAAAGACCCCCGCTGACAACTGCTGAAACAACTCTCCAATCCTTGCCAGTTGTGCTTCTTGTCTTGGTAGTTACTGTAAAACAAAGCAGAGACCACTGATTTTTGTGACTATTGATATGTGGTTTGAAGGATTGCATCCATATTTTCATTTAGGAAAGTGTATATAAGAAAGAGTCAGGGAGTTGTTCTTAGCAAATGTTTTGTTCAGCAATTAATGGCACATTTTTTGCCTATCAACCCTTATATGCTCAGAGCGCATCATAGAATTACAAGAAAAGAATCATAACACAAATGCAAAAAATCATTTGTTATGTAAGATACTTTTCATGGAGTATTTCTGGAATTTTAACATATCACTAATAGTTTCCATGTTATAAGCAGGTAAATATAAAAAAAATGTAACTACTCACAATGGAGTGACCGTTTCCACTTCGTCTGCTTGAATGGACCATGCGTGATGGCATACTTTCTATACTTGGCGCCACCCATGGAAATAGAGCGTCTCCCTATCTTGGAACAAGGTGCTGATGGCTATAATGTAATACAAAACAGAGCAAATATGTCATTCTCAATAAAAAAAGAATAATCTAGCACCAATGAATGAGACTTATATTTTACAAAATACTTTTTTATCCTCACTGACATGGAATTCATGGAGTGTTTAATTCCATATGAATATTTGCATTATACAGAACTCCATAGCTAGTACAGATATACTTCATTTTTTTTCTCAGACTACCTACAGAAATGCTTTGGATTTGCATAACTATTCTGAACTCAGTAAAAACAAATGACGTTTTTCATCAAAATATTATCAAGTATTGATTGCACTTAACAATATTACTGAGTAAAATAAACAAAAACACAATGATAATCGATTCCCTAAAATAGAAACACAAACCCAATTAACAATGCATTTTGACCACCTACATTTGTACATGTTTGTGTGGATTCACCAGCCTCACAGACCACTACTGTACAGTGGATAAACACAGAATCCCCAAGTTTCGCAAACACAAAGGACTGGAATTTAAATTTGAATTCTCTGGCATTTCCCTCATCTATAACTCCCACTGTTGAGTCAGCCAAGCACCTTAAATGAGAGGAAAACACCATATTTAATACCTTTTCTCCAATTTAAGCTTTAACACGTTCTCATCTGAAACCTGAAAATAGTCTGAGAAATTTTGGTGTGAAAATAATTTGTCATAGAAAAATCTTGTTGTCGCAGCAGTATTTTGAATAAACATTTGTCTGAAATTTACTCTAGTTCTTTGGGTAAACATACCCTCATTCACTTTGCAATCGACTCTTACTAATTAGTCAAGTTGTTACTTACGATATCAGAGCATAGGGTTACCTTGGATGTGAATGGTTTAACTACCTATTAAAATTAAGTTTGTTTTGAATTGATTTTGCATTTAACAGCATAGGTCATATGACTGTGGGGCAGATAATGAGAACCAAAGATGTTTCCCCTTCGCTCAACGAATAAAAAGAATAGTCATTCTGTTGCAAAGGCACCACAGACAGACCACAAAAACATGTGTAATGCAATCAGGCCAATCTGGGTAACAGTGGAACAAAATACTTCACATCATACAATCATTATCTCAATTCAGATTTCATGTACCAGAAAAAAGAATATACAATGAAATGAAATATGTAATACTGTGAATAGTGCTTGCACAAATGTTTCTTGTGTTACTACACATGCTCAATATAGGGAGAATAACCTCGAATCATTTGTTCATTCATCCTTTTTTCTTTTAAGAAAGGTGAATGGAATGACATGAAGAAAACATTGATAAGTAATAGTGTTTCTCACAAGTATCTTTATGCTAAATGCACATGTCCTTATCTGGTCACTGTAGGCCTCTGTCTTTTTTCATAGATTAATTTTCATGTATTAATTAAAGTGAATGTGTGAAGAAAATTGTACAGACTGACCTATTGTTGATAAGTTCATGTGTATAGGTGGTATTATCCGGAGGAGTGTTACGGGGAGTGGCAATGCAAGACTGAACAGCCATTTTGATTGATCCACCACTGGTTGTGAGTCTAAGCCTTGCGTAAATAGTTCCAAGCACATCTATAGCGTTATTGGGTTGTACCACCTGAGTATATTTATCTTCCTTGAAAAGTCCGATAGACAGTTCAAATGTTCCATAATTTGTTGTGTTATACTGAATTTGGCTGAAATAAAATGGTGCTCAGTATCAATTTATTAATACCTTAATGAATTGAGGATTGGGAGTTTGAAAGAACAGTACAGGTTTATATCATCCTTATAATAGCTAAGTAGCAGTCATAATATAATTTGGCCACAAATACCCTATCAGCCATTTCCCTCATGAGGGCCTTTTAAACTGATTCAAGAAACCAAACATTTACGCTTCATATCAAACATGAAATACTAAATGTGAAATGTGATTTTGAAGGCGTGTTTAAGATTATGTTGTATACACCAACTTGAAAAGAAGGGACTTTTTGATTAATGACTATCACTCTCTAAAAGTGCCATTTTAAGTTTGAATGTTCATTGATATCATTCACGTACGTATTAGATCCAGAAAACTCAACATTGTTCAGCTTGTTCTTTCTATTATATCGGCATCTAAAGCTTATAGCTTTGTCATGTTGACGCTGAATCATGCCTTTTGTCAGGTTATTGTCAACACGGATTGTGTTCTCATAAACGATATATTCCTCTGTACTCTGCAAAATGGCAAATATACAATTAGTTTGTGGCAGAAATAAATATGCGCACATACATATCATCAGTCAGTTTTGTATTGAAAGTCTTATACTATCTTTCTTAAATCACACCAAAAATATTTCTTTGCATGGCACTAAATTAAACAATGCAGGTATTATACTCTCAGAAAAATCTTAAAATGTGTGCTAATAGCAAATTTATTTTAGTTGGATTATGTCATAAAAACCTTTCCTTCATATATTTTCAGAGCAAAACAATTTTCCTAACACTTTTCGGCCGGCAGAGCTTCATGAGTTCATTTATTTCACCTACCGTAACTGTTGTGCCACAATCATTTAGACCAATACTGAAGGAGAAGCTGCCACCCCTTTTCACTGCTGAACAACTTGCGCCAGTTACGGTTGATAAGTGTAGGCTACTTGCACCAGCGTTAACACTGTAATAAAACCAAAATAAGTCATTAATTATTCATTTATATATAAATGAATGTGCATCCAATGAAACATCAAGTACTGTTAAGCAAATTACCCATCAAAGTTTTTCCTTCTTTAAAAGAACAATATATCATAGTGTTTGTTTTTTGGGAAGAAATCTAGCAGGTACTAGGTTATCTCAAAATTAATAGGAAAACACAATACGGTTGTTCATAAAATATCACTGGTTCTGTTAGGTAAGGTGAGGGAGAGAGACATATGAAATAGTTGATTGGATACACATCATTGTGATAGCCGACCTGTAAGTATTTTGCCATCCATTAAACACATACCGTATTCATTCGATTAAGCGCACATGACCAATTAAGCATACATCCCTATTTTTCACAGTTAGAGGGGAAACAGCAAGCGCAACTGTCATGAAAAACTTGTAAAACTTACCCAGAAGAAGTAAGAAAAGCGAAATCACATACATTTCCTCTTGCCATGTCTGCGAACCAGCATTGAATTCTGCCATTCTACAGTTCCTTCACGCTATCGCTGTTCATATTCGATGCATGATAGTGATATTAAGCAATAAACGATTGTTACATGCAGCTTTGTAGAGCCAAGCATCCAAGTAAGATGAATAGTGAGAGTGCAAAAGGAGATAATGGCCAAAACACTCAGATCGGCACTCATTTGTGTGTGCGCTAAAACGGCAGATTGCCGGCACCCCTTCAACAGGAAATTATCTCTAGAAAAAGTCTTCAAGAACAACTATGATACAAAATATGTCATGTCACATATTTTCTCTACTCACTTGTTACCCTCAATTTGAATGTCAATTCTCTCTCCACAGGAAATTGTTACTCCAGGTGCAGGAGATACACTTGGTACAGTTGACAGACTTTGTGCAGGAGTTGGACTGGGCACAAAAGATGAGCTTGGAGCATGAGACGTACTTGTAAGAGTTGATGGAGCAGGTCCAACCACGGAAAGTGCTGATAATCGAAATATAGCTTTTGTAACATTTAAAACTCAAGAAGAATGTGCAAACCTACGTTTATTTAGGGATCATTAGTTAATTGTTCTTGTTGAAAATAATCTCTCTACACTTTGCAGTCTAAGGAGGTTTAAATAGACAAACACTATGAAAGATAATATATGGAATAAATACTACACATTTTCAACCCTTGTTCTTTATATAGTTTGTTCGAAAATGTAAGCATTTAACATATGGCAACCAATATCAACTAGCCCATAGTATTCAAATACAAGCAATTTTATGATACTATTTAAAAAAAGTAAACAATAAATAAATATAAAACTTAAATACTAAATTGAAATATTTTTTCGGTGATGAAACAAGGTAGTATACAGATTTCGCAGGCATTGAGTAAAATCCTATCGCTAATGGTTAGATTGACAAAACTGCAACACAAAAAAAGCTTTTATGGAAACTGAAGAGGAATTGTCAGGTTTGTCATAAAAATGCATAATGCGTAACATAGAGCTACAGTTTATTTTTGCTTATTTTTCAAGTGTTATATAATATGCAATATGTAACGTCAGTTATATTCCCTATGGCTAATTAAGTGCATTGTCAGTCTATGTAGAAAGAGGTGAAATTTCCTGCATTGAAAATCCTCTCGTGTTGTTAGTTTTTGAAAAATCAACAGGGCTTCATTAGGAGTCTAACAAACAATATCGTATTGTTTTTTCTTTCCACACCTTTACAAAGCTTTACACAACATATCATAATGGATACTAAAATCTTAGGAAAATGTCCTTATATGCATTTGAAAGCGATATGTGATGTAACCCTTACAGTGTCAACATTTGACTCCTGCAGTAAATTTCTGGGTAGCTTGGGCATAATAAACCACCACAAGCCCAATTGCCACCTAGTTTCTATGGCATGGAGGACCATACAATTGCACGTAGCTTTGACTCACATGCTATGTGGATCATAAGTGTGCTTGGCTTATTCTTTGATGTTATCAATGTATATTTGTGAAATAAGGCATTGGTAGATGTCCAGTCAACTGGTGCAAGAATTAATTGGTGAAAAATCTTATTCAAAGAACTCGAAGATCACATGCCTTTTTAATACAAGTTGCTAGTAATTTCACTCAAAAGCCTATCATGCGTATATAATTTGAAATAAGCCTAAACTATTTATATACCTTTAGTTATGACAAATCAAATTACCACTGAGGAGTGATGAGTGACACTAGTTATGTTAGTAATTGCTTACCAGGTATAGCATATACCTTATCCCCTTCGCCTTGGTAACAGGAGGCAGTACCTTGTGCCATGTATGTATAGACTGCATCTGGACCACTATTGCATGCTCCATTCCATGAAATTGTGAAAAGCGACCATCCCCTCTCCTTTGCTGCTTCATAGCATTTACCCTCTGGATCTGTACGGGTCTTAGAATCACCATCCAGTTGCTTGGCATTCCCTTCCAATGTAGGCAATGAACCTCTTTTAACGCATGATTTGATAAAACCATAGGGCTTAGAATGGAACCAGCCTTTGAAAAACAACATAAAAGGGTTTTATTTCAATGGATCTATCAAAAACGAGACCATTTTGAACCACCCAATAGAAGCATAAGGAAAAATGAAAATCTAATAGTTAATCACTGAGATTAGTAAAAATGGTGAGGATTAAGCGTAACGAATGAATGCATTAGAGTTCTCCTTGAAATTGTTGTCTGGATCTGTCATATATTTGACAATAACTTGAAAATTGAAAATGCTCGTTTATAAGTTATTTTAGGTCGTTGATTATCTAACATTTCCCCTTTTAATTACAGTTAAACCTTTAGTAAGATAGAATGTACTGAATATCTCTAATTATGAGTGCTTATAATGTTAGCTTCTTTTGACTATTGAGTCTAGCTCCCTACCTCATCTAGAAATATCTAAATTCGATATTTTTCATAAGTTGTTCATTAAATAGAAAGGACATTAGGGCTTCAATCTATGAGGATTTTACAATGCAATCACAGCCCCAACAGTATCCAGTCTCTCATTGGGTGGGTGCCCTATGAGGCAATAGGTGTGTATTAGCACATTTTGTCACTCTGTCTCTCCTACATGTTTTTGTATTCAAATCATTAAAATTCCTTGTTTCCAAATAATGAGTGATCACTACGGAACTAATAGTAAAAAGGATATTATCTGCTACAGCCTTTGTTTGTTCTAAATGATGTAGGAAGGCAATCTTTAGTACTTAGTATAGCAAAGGAAAACTGATGAAAAGCGCCAGAACTATTTATGCAAATTAGCCCCGACGTCCATAATTTAGGGAAGTAATGAGGTCTTATAGTAAATATTGAAAGTAGGAAGTGGTCCCTTCAGACTCTGAAACTGGGCACTACAGGTGCTGCCAAAGTTAGTAAAACGGAATCAAAATACACTATCATGACTGGAAGTGATTGGAAGAAAAGTAGAAAAAGACATATATATATATATATATATATATATATATATATATATATATATATATATATATATATATATATATATATATATATATATATATATATATATATATATATATATATTGCTAGATTGATTGATATATAAATGGATATATAGGTAGATAAATAGATAAATAGACAGAGAGATAAATAGATTCTATATTGTATACAATTCACTTACTAATGGTTGTATAAACCTGACTCGCATCTGGACCACCTTTGCCATCCATTGCACATTTTGCTGAAGGCCCCAGTTTCGTATACATCGCTAAATCATCAACATCATCATCTAATCCCTGGCATTTGCCACCATCCCAAACCGCAAACACTTGTAGGCGTTTCTTACTTGAAATAGCAGAGCATTTAGGAACTGCATCAGAACGATTTTTATAGTTGCCATCCAAAATCGTCGTCGTTCCTTCAAGTTGTCTTGTCAGGTTTGTAAATTTCCAGCAGCCAAGAGAAAAGTAGCGTTCTGTTTCGTAGGAACCATCTAAAAAGAATTGAAACTATAATATACTTCACTTATATCATTCCATCCTTTATTCTTTCACGGCTCTTACAATTAATTCCATAAGTCACATATGACATTTAGTTTTGAAATGGTACGATAAATATATTCTTGACGGTAACTTTCAATGGGCAAATTGGCTGCTTTTGAGAAATCTGTTTTCAAGTCTGTTGAAGTAAAGGTGCTCTCCCACTGCGAAATTTATATTTAATTTTTTTAAATATGTCAAATCTACGACGAATGCCACGAATTTGTAAAAAAGTTGTTGAAAATCACGTTCCCAGGTACGAAATTATGCAATATCCCACGACGCTAGGTACGCTTAATGTGCAATAACATCCCTATATGTGCGACAGACTACGTTTTTTATTGTAATTTGTGGCAAATTGGCGAACATGATCGTACTTGAGTACGAATATCAAGGTGCTCATGTATGCAAATGTATGCGAATATAAACGAACTAAGTACGAATGCACACGACAAACATACGCACATGTACCCCACTTGTACGTCTAACTACGACAATATTCGTCAAAGTACGAACATGTTCTACTAGAAAATCGCAAAATTCGTAATGCTGGTCTCCCACATACGAATTTTAAGGTGCGACAAGGTGCGAATTGAAAAGTCGTAGTTTTTCGTGATTTGTCGTGATTTATCGCATTTGTTCGCAGTGAGTCTTAGGTTTTCGTAGGCAATGCTGCGAATTAAAAAAAAAAGTTTTACATGTAAAACTTTTGGGTGCGACAAAAATTCTGTAATAGGGAAGTATCTTTTGGCGAACATTGTTGTACATTGTCGAATATGCTGTCGCAACATGTCGTACATCAATCGTATATGCTGTCGTGGGATGTCGTATATTTTCGTGGTTGACCGTACATATCTAACGAATGTGGAAAACACCGATTTTATAGCCAATTCGTGGCTTTAATCGTAGACTTGAGATCGTGTATGTTCGCACATTAGATTCGTATGTGGGAGACCAGCATTACAGCACTACTATTTTTGTTTAATGCTGCTCTCCCACATACGAATCTATTGTGCGAACATACACGATCTCAAATATACGATTAAAGCCACGAATTGGCTATAAAATTGGTGTTTTCCACATTCGTTAGATATGTACGTTCAACCACTTTCGTAGGTTTTTGTACCTTGTCGAACATTTGATTAGTGTACGAAAATGTACGTCAATGTACAACAACATACGACAATGTACAACATGTTGCGACAGCATATTCGACAATGTACAACAATGTTCGCCAAAAAATACTTCCCTACGACAGAATTTTTGTCGCACCCAAAAGTTTTACATGTAAAACTTCTTTTTAAATTCGCAGCATTGCCTACGAAAACCTAAGACTGACTGCGAACAACCACGATACATCACGACAACACTCGAATAACTACGATTTTTAAATTCGCACCTTGTCGCACCTTAAAATTCGTATGTGGGAGAGCAGCATTAGTCACTGTCAATTCGTTGCTTCGTATGTTAATTTTGGCAGAATAACCTGTTATTTCATGATGAAGAGGGTCATGTAAATCTTTTTGGAATGTTCCAAAGTTCTACAGCACTGCCGCACTGCAGAAAAGCATGTACCTTTGTCTCCTCTTCATTTTCCTTTTAAGTCTGAATGATTGTTCTTTATCTATCTCTATTTCTCAAGATTTTTGCCATTTTAGGGTTGGTCTATGCATTCCCTCCACCCTTGCACACAAAAAATCTGAGATTATTTTTTCATATTCCTCTTCCCACAGGAAGTTAAAGGAAACCTAAAGCTGAATGCAGTTGGGTGCTGTTTTTGATCCGAACATAAATATGTCTGCACATGTTTCAAACGCTATCAAGTCTGCAAATTACCACATCAGAAACATCGGAATATAAGAAAATTTCTCAATACTTATACAACCAGGTTTGCAATATCTCAAGGGTGACATCACGTCTTGACTATTGTAATTAAACTCTCTTTGGAATCACTGACGAGCTACAATGCAGGCTTCGGAAAGTCCAAAACAATGCTACTAGAGTGGTTAGTGGCTCCAAAAAGTAGTATTACATTACACACATTCTAAAAGACCTTCACTGGCTGACTATCAGAAAAAGGATTGAGTTCAAGATTCTGCTTTTGACTTTAAAAATACATGCGAGAATGTGCAGCTCTGTACTAGATGCAAGAAATCTAAGATCAAACACGGAGAAATGATTACATATACCACACACTAATCCGAAAAGGGATTTGTGACAGAGCATCATGTGCCTATGCACCACGCTGCTGGAATGAGCTCCTTGACAACATCAAGGCTGCTGATAGTGTGCAAAACCTCAAGACAGAGCTGAAAGCATTGCTATTTCGAAAGGAGTTAATTTGACTATATGGGCCGTAAACATGTGTCAACTGACTATTCTATAAGGCGCTTCTGAACATTATAGGTGTAAAAATATCAATAATTACCATTGGACCAATCTGCTCTCTCTCAGGTAAAATTGCATCCTCTAAATATTGATTGAGTGCATTCTATATTCTATATAGTATATCTTCCCATTAAATGATAATCTATGGCTAAATCTATCGTTTCCTAGTGACACTATTTCTCATTGAAAATATAGTCGTTTTTATTTCTTCTCTTTCAATATCTTTGTCAGCGGCTTGTTAAAGAAAGTTTTTGAGGTAAATTATGAAGATGCCGGGTGTCAAATGTCAGTTGTTTCTCCTTTTCTGTATAAAACCTCTGATAAGTTTTTCTGTACTCTTAACACATTTTCACTTTTCTCTATTAAATCCCCCTTATCTGCGTATACCTCTCTGATACTTTTATTTGTATGATTTGCTTTTTATGATAGTAAAGTAATAGTTTGCTTTTTCCCCTTTTTTGTGTATGCTTATTGATTTAGTTGTGTTCGATTGGTCTATTTCTTTCCCATTTTAGTCTGCAGTTTATCTTCTAGTTTATCTACATATTTTGATATATTCACCTCCCGTTCAATTCGTTTCTTCCATTACCCTTAATTTGTACCAGCATACAACTTGTGTCAATATGGCAGAAAATGTTATGAGAAATTATCTTATAAAATCTTCTTTCCATATAATATTGATTGTTAGATCACTTGTATTGTCCACTGAAATTCAACGTAGCTATTTTCTTTCTTCTGGAATGGTACACACTTTGCCTTTCGATTGAAGCATATTTGTAAAAATATTGCGAGATAAAATTTTACGCACACCATCTCAAATAACATTCATGCACATATCTTGTAAATTCAGGTTGAATTTCTAGTGTTTTAGTAAAAAGCATCATAGACAGATTACTTAGTGGGTGTAATGCTTTAAGGTCCCTTGGCATACCTAAGTTTAATGTGAAGCTATGGCTGCTGGATCTGGCTGGTCAAAACAACTGGCACATTCTGAGCAGGTTGGTTGTTGATTCGGATTAAAAGAGAAATACCATTTATCACCTGCTCTGCTATGATTCTTGATGCTGATTGGTCAATAGGTGTTAGATCTGGAGCCGTTCACCCATTGCAGATTCAATACCACACGGCAGAATTCAATACCACCACTCTGAGGACAAATTTAATTTGATATCACCACTCTGACAGGCTTGAGGTCACCAGGTTTTATCAAAAAAAAAAAAAAAATTAGAAAAAAATATGAAATAAAAAAAATAATTAAAAAATGTATATGAAATTAAAAAAAAATTCAAATTTTTTTTAAAAAAATTTTAAAAAATTTTAAAAAGCAAAAAAAATATATATATGAAATAAAAAAAAATTGAAAAAAAAAATTATATAAAATTTTATTTTAGTTAAAAAATAAAATTATAAGAAATTTTTTTTTGAATTTTTTTTTAATTAAATAAATAAAAAATAGAAAATACATATATAAATAAAAATTTTTAAAAAATTAGATTTTTTTTTTTAAATTAATTTTTTCTTTTCAGCCAGCTGTATTGTATGAGATGTATTTGTTCTTTTTTCTTACCATAAAAGAGCAGGTGATAAATTCGTTACGCCCTGTTGGAAAGTGCGGAACGGCCTGCTATCCACCCTCAGTCATCCATATCCCACTCGGCTCCGCCTCGTGGGATATTAGGCAGGTTTCGCTATCCCGTGAACGGCCCCGGGAAAGGCTAAAGATAGTGCCACGTCACGCAAAGTGATGCATCGTCATCACTCTGCGTGTAGCCTGCCGCAGAGCCGAACTCGGGAACCGGCTAAGCAGCGCTGTAGGCCGTAAGTCCAAAACGGCGCAGCTATTTGAATAAATGTGGAATATTAAATTGATAATCCACAAAAACATCGATTGCAACATTGAGTTAGATATGTTAACTCAACATTGACCAAGCGGTTTTAAAAAAATTGCCGGTTTTGATATAGAAATTTCAAATTTAAAAATAGGCTCCGTTTAGCAGAGATGATCGCCACTTGATTTCTTTAATCAGCTACGGCGTAGCCGTAGTCCCGTCGTAGCGGAATCATATTTTTACCCACCCGCCTCCGCCTACGGCTCCGTACAAGCTCAGCCGTTCCCGGGGCCGTTCACGGGATAGCGAAACCTGCCTATTGATGACTTCAGGTGGATACCAGGCCGTACCGCACTTTCCAACAGGGCGTAACTAATAATATCAACTGGCAGCGAGGATTCCACAATAACAATGTCTGTTGCATTAGATGACCTACTGCACGAATATTAAACATTTTCAAAATAATTTTGTCACCTACATCGAGGAGAGATACATGCATACTACCTAAATGTACTCCTCAAACAAAGAGATTGAATACAAATAGGAGATTTTTTTCCTGGGAATTGATATTTTTTTGATTATTATTTCTCTTTGAAATACATCCGTAACTATGATTTTGGCCTGAAATATCTTAACAAAATTGTCTGCCTGTTTTGGATAAAACTAGACTAAATGGAAACACTGGAGAATTATTCTAGAAGTTAACTTTCGGTATACGAAATGTAAAGTCAGGTGCAAGTTAAATGTG
>OZ012701.1:18219057-18221557 GCA_963942565.1 Maea johnstoni | reverse complement strand
GTTTTACAATACTCGAGCTGAATTCTTCAAGCTCTCACCCATGTAGTGAATCAAAATTCCAATTACGTAGTACCCGACAATTTCTGCCGCCAGGCTGCCTCTAAGCTGTCCCAATTGGACCATTGCAATTAAGTTTGAACTCAGGTACACCTTCTCAGTATTCTCTGAACTACTTAATTGCATGAGTAGAACTATTGTATCTTTTTGCTTGATATATCTTTGAATGTATTGGCGGGGTGATCTTGCTGAGTTCCTCAAGCTACAAACTGACCAGACAGTATCAAAAGGTACCAATACATGTGTCAAGATGTATTACTCCTATTGGTCAAATTCAGGCCCCGCCCCCACTGACCTATATGACTGAGTACTCTATAATCCCAAATGTCCGACACTTCTACCCGGACAGCCAATTTGAATAGATCTGAATAAAGTTTCCTATTAGTAAGTACAATTTTACCCCCTTAAAAATTCCATACAATATACCTGCCATGAAATATGAGTACCTTTTGAAAAAACTATATATATTCGTCGAAGGTCTTGCAGGCCACTTGGAGGAGGCGACTTTCTTGATGCTTAACATAATCCTCATCATAATACATATTAGGCAATAAATTGACATTAATGAAAGATTTACTGATATGCATAAATGCTTACTTTTGTCCATTTGGGCCTTCCATGTTGAAAAGAACTTTCTTACATACGTCCCTTCTCATACAAAAGCTTTTACGGATAGAAATTTTGATTATACAAGAACTAACCTCATATAAAAGTAACACATTTACATATCTTATGATAAGGCATTAGTATAGCCTTTGTATATCCATCAATAGCATAACAAAACTATAAAAGCATACATGCTGAATCAACTTTCCAGATGGGATTATACTTTTGGAAGTTATTTACTAAAAGCATTGAAGCTATGTATGTTGATTTTAGGAGTACATGTAGTTGCATCATATCTTATTTCGATACGTACATCATTTTCTTCTTATTGCACTATAGTAAAAGCACTAAACAAGAAATACATTCTCTATTCAAAAACATGATGTAAATCATCTCACTCTCAACATTAAACATTTTACAACAGATCAACAGATTTGTGAAAGGTATGATATCCATATAGACCTCCCTCATTGAGGTTCATTGATCAACTGCAACTCAAACACATGACAAATGGGAGTGATATCATTTAGGATATCTCTTACACGGTGAAATTGAATTTAATACCATAAATGTGCTTCAATTATGTTCTCTACATCGTATGACGATATTAAACAGGCTGTTCATCTATTTACGAGCCTAACATGACATCTTTCAAACAAGAGCCATGACCATTTTATATATCTCATTTATTTGTTACAGACTTTAACTGCCCTGTAAATTACCAATAACGGTATAAACAAATAGCACAAATGTGGATTAAGGATCAACACGTAGTAAAGGGAAGAACATTTTTAAAATTTTCATTATATTTGTTGAAAATGAGAAACGTGTAGTTGCAATTTCTATATAACACATTTGGTGGAATAAATTCAAAATTGGGAGAGTGTGATAATCTTTTCTCATTAAGGTCTGAACTACATAATGCGCAAAATTTCGAGCAAATTCACAAACATTTGATATCCACAATGCATTTTAATTGATGAAGTAACAGTTACGATGCGACTCCATATAGCGATGAGGCAAAACATCTCTCCAGCGTTTGCGTGCATCTTTGTAAGGTTCTGTGATATATCGTCTCTTACACTGATCATCAATGCTCCCACAATGTATAGACTTTACATATGTAAACATCTAGCAACTACAATATGTTCGCAGACAAACCCTTTATATCATTGTACATACAAACGAACATTTCATCTTACCTGCAGTTGCTGCCAAGATGCAGATCAGTGCCTGAAGAATGTGAATTGCTTTTCTCTGGACCATGGTGGAAAATTAACAAAAGTCTGTGCCCCAATCGTTCAAACATGGCCTTAAATAGAAGGTTCAATAAGGTAGTTAGTCACATGGATCTGATAAAGAAATTATGTTCAGGTAGCCAACGAGATCAAAGGTATTAACATAAGCACACCTCATTCTAATAAATACTATCCTGATTGGTCGATAACAAGTGCCAACATGCAGCAATAAAAATGTACCACAGCAGGATGGGAAAAACGTATGGGAATAGGTAGTTATTGCATCACTCAGTCGACTGCTTACTGGTCCTTTACAGTATACATGTAAAGGAAAAGAAAGGATTGTGTTGAAACAGTATACATTAACAGTATGTTTACACACACACACACATATATATATATATATATATATATATATATATATATATATATATATATATATATATATATATATATATATATATATATATATATATATATATATATACATGCATGCATACATACATACATACATACATACATACATACATACATACATACATACATACATACATACATACATACATATATATATATATATATATATATATATATATATA
>OZ012701.1:18104057-18214057 GCA_963942565.1 Maea johnstoni | reverse complement strand
TAAAGATGTTTCTAACAAGTGTTCAAAAACTGCTACCTGTAGTCAAACGATGGCTTTGAGACTGTAGGGCATATGCATTATGAGTGAAATTTTATGTAACATGCGCGCACCTCTCCCAATGAGAAATTGTGATGGAGGTGTAAGAATATATTAAACGTACAACTTCAAGCGTTGTGGAGTATTTTTGACATGAATCACTTCATTCACAGACAGATAATGAGTTTTATTTTTTTTGGTCACTCTCAGCAACTACAACGCATTTGTGCTATGTCAACAAAATGTTTTACCTTATATCTGTGAAATGATACTGAAAATGTTTACTAATATTAAAACTTTCGATCTGAAAATCAATGCCATAATATTTCTTATAATATCTGAATTTTTATTTTCACAACATTTTGGAATACAATATTGCAAAAATAATTCATCAAATACTTTCTTATTATGATTGAAAGATATTCATTAAAATTAAAAGGTTTGATAATCATTACCATAACAATTCTTATAACATCTGAATTATTATTTTCACAATACATAAAATATATTTTTATACAATGTTGCTTAGATTATTTATCAACTATTTCTCTGCCTTCCGCACTGATACATACTGGTATTTCATGCTTTTTGAGCAACCTACAATTTTAAATCAAAGCCAGTAATAATGTAAAACTAATTGTTTGTAAATGTTTAAAGCAATGTTTAATATTTATCTAATTTTAACAGGAAATGTTGCTTTTCAAAGAATCTCATGACCAATGGTTGCCAACAATTTTAGAATAAAAAAATAATATTTTGAACATTAGGACAATAATATTGAATTGTTGTCGTTGTTTTTACATTTCGGGATTATTGAATAGCAATATTATAGGGCATTTCTTAATGATATTTTTGAAATACTTTATAAGCTTGTTGTGCTGCAATTGGTATTTTTATGATTCTTTCGTGTAATTTAAGGACTGTTTCATAGTAATGATGAACAAACAAGCGGAAAAACAATTTAAAACATTTTTTAAAACATTTTCTAATGCCATTTTTAATATTTCAGCTTTGTGCAGATATTTCACAAATTTGTTTTAGGGTGTATTTGTGATATCGAACCCATGTTTGAAAAAACATTTGTAATAAGCATATGTAAAACATGCTAATACAAGATAGGATAATGTTATCACTAACATTTATTGTACAAAATTACTGGTTATTATTATGTTATCAATATAAATTTTGATATTCAATTATTACTTTGTTCAAACATTTTACAAACAACTTTAACTATGTAGAAATAATATGTAATAAATATTAAAAGAAAAAATTGTAATAGGCAGATTTTAAACAATTATTTGAATGTTAAGAAAAATTCTTGTTTAATATCATCAAACATTATTATGTGAAGATATTGTTCAACACTTCATGAATGGATATTTCAATATTTTATTTTGACTTTTTCAGACTTTTTAGAAACATTTTAAAGTGTGTCAATGATAGTTTCAATACATGTTTAAAATATCATTTGTAATAAGCAGATGCATAAACATTAAACATAGATGTTGATAAAATATGGTTTAGTGTTATCAAACATTATGGTGGAAAGATATACTTTAATATTTTGAGAAAATAATCATTAATTCTCGTCAACGTTTACTTATATCATATTTTTATTGTATAACATAATTCATATTTATTATATCACCAATGTTTTTTACTTGGGTAATTAAACATTTTTCTAATGTCTTACTTATGGTTATTGTGAATGTTTTTCACAATCTTTTTTCAGTCCTTTTTAAAGTCATTTTGTAAATATTCTGTGTTTGCTGGGCTTTCTCATCATTTTTGTGTTTAGTTTTCCTTGTCCCCTTCATGTTCACCTCGCGCTTTTGTTGTGAGCGATACTTGAGGAGCTTGGATCACGTGATCAAAGAAGAGTGGAGACTTAAAACAAGTAGCAATTATTTTAGATGCATTAAAGCCTTGTTGCAATATTTTAGTCAATATGCTTCCATATTGACATAATGTTGTTATCGTGTTACAGACGTAGCAAATATTTGAAAGGGTAAATGTCTAAGTTTTAAAAACAGCCTTAAGGCTGCATCACGACTTAAATAACTATAACATGACAACAAATACAGTAACAAGATTAGAACACGATGACAAATACAGTAACTAGATTGGAACACGATTATTACGACAGTGCTTCCAAAATTACAACAGTTTTGAACTTTTCAAAGCTGTCGTGTTGGAAACACGCTTAAAAACATGAAATGACTGATAACGACTGTAACACGACTGTTACTTGTTTCATTACGACAAGGCAGTCGTGTTGCAGTCGTGTTCAAAAATCGTGTATGTGGGAGTGCTGCTTTATAGTCAGAAATCACTAAGCCCTTTACGCAATTGAGAATGCAACTGGATACCGACTCGATTACTTAGACTGCAACAAGAATGCGAAAAGAAATATAAATGTTATTAGCAAGATTTCATTATGATTCATTTTAACGGGAAATAATGTAACACGACTCTAATGAAAATATAAATACTACAACACGACTGTTTCTAACGATATTAACAACTGCTACTTTTAGTCAAACAATTGCTTTGTTATTGTCAAACCATTTCTTTAGTCCGTGTTGGTCAGGCTAGTACTTGGGTCAGTGCCTGCTACCTGGCGGAATTTAGATTCTACCAATTATATAATTTTACTTACACCTAAAAGGTGGCGCACCATCATCACAGTGATATCAGACAAACCTATGTTTATACAGCAATCGAGGTAATGCATAGGGAACTCTAGTTACAGATGATGTAACTAAATATAAATATAGCATCTCTGCCTACCTTGCTTCACAAATAGGTAGAATATACCAGTTTAACATATGCCGTTGTAACAGACTGTCTTCTACTTGAAGTGCGTGAAAAATATTATTAGCTCTTCATGACACATTTCTGAAAATTCCTTTGGAATGATTGGACCATATTTAGCGCCAAGCGGCGCATCTATAGCTTGAATGAATAAACAACAAACAATTAGCATGGTCTGCATTTTATTTCTCTTCACACATTAAGTTACATAATCACGAGAAGTATGTTTGTATGCAGGCAAGCATGGTTGTATGAACGCATGTATGTGTATATGGATGTATATATGACTGTAGGTATGTACGTAAGTAAGTGTATAGCCGGCAAATTAATAACGCAAGTGTTGCATATCAAGGCTACGTTCCCGCAGTAGACTGCGAGCGCACCCATGCCTAGAGAATATAGAATTAGGGTAGCTTCCAGGTGTATGGTCGAGTATGATATGCCTAGTTTGCCTGCGCATTAAGTGCAGAGATTGAAGCCAGTACTGCACACAACATATACCACCAACTGCCGATATGCATACACAGCCTTTGGATGTAGAAGGGGAGGTAAACAAGTCTCTGCATCACACATTAACATGTACCATTAGTGACAGAGACAAACCCCGGGGGGCGCACTCAGGCACAGAGGGGGGAAGCGCCCCCGTTACGTATTTCGCGGAAGAAGTGGTATTTTTTTAAGATCTCGGCATGTCCGCGATTTTGTAAAAGAAGGGTACTTTTTTGTACCCAGGTACGAAGTATGGGGGTCAAAATCCCCTTTCAATCCACGAAATATACGCGGCTCTGACGCCGAGTGACTCCCGAAGTGACTGGGCTTCCGAGTTTGCTGCCGCCACTTGCTGCCGCTAAACAGACAGAGGATTATAAAATCTAAAGTTAAAGTACAAGTTCCCGTTCATCCAATGTCAGTGTTTTGATAAAAGAAGGGGTGTTTATTCAGAGGAAAAAGTCAGCGCTTTTATTAAAATAAGGGTGCTTTTTTGGCCAGAAATCAGTGCTTTATGGGGTATTTTTTAATGTTGCTAACAAGCGTATGCGCCCCCTAACTACCCAAGTGCCCCCCCCCCCCTCCCCCCCGCCGGGAGACAAACAACACGATACTGGAATTACCACGACAAATTACTCTTTACTTACCTTAACACAAAACTCGACTACTATATATGAATGGATAGCAACCACTTCGCAGCCAGAACAACAACACGTGCGTTTGCTAACTGTGAGGCTCAAAGACAACTGCAATTGTGTAATTGTGAGACTGAAAGGCAGGCCATCAACAATTATGAAACTGTACCTGGGAAACAACTACAGTTACGTACATGTGAGACATTAAGACAACTACAGTGGCGTAACTGTGCCTAAACGGAACTATAGTTGCACGACTGCAAGGCAGAAAGTCTACAAGGAAACTGTGTCTGAAAAACAACTACAGTTGTGTTACAACGCCAGATGCAAAAAAATGTGCTTGTCTTTCACCGTGCCTAAAAAAAAACACTACTGTTGCAGTACTATGCCTGAAAAACTACTACAGTAGTGTGACTTTTCCTTAAGTACAACTACAGTTGCATTACTGTCTAGGCCACTACGGCCCTTAAATGGCCTCAGACATATTGGCAAAAGTATAATGATGCCTTATGCCCATTGCATAAAGAACACTGCAAGATTTTCTTTCCCCACTGCTGGCTTTGAAACTAGACTAAAGCAAGAGAGAACTTTGTTAGTGACTTGGGATTAGGTAATTGTTTAAATGCTGGGCATTTCGATATCCTGCCTCGCTTTCAATTTCCAGTCTTAACTTGGCCACAAAGTGCAGGAAAGGCAAAGATATACTAAACATCCTAATTAATTCCGCCACGAGAGCACAGCCCCACACAATGCCACACGTTTATATAGCAACAACGCTTTGAGACTCAAGGGTAAGATTTAAGATGCAATTTGATACCTTGATGGAAAAGGCAACCAACTTGGTTCATTTACAATGAAACCTGCCTAATGAACACTTCAGTGCATCGAACACATCAGTACATTGAACACTTGTCACCTTGAGAAGTATTGAGATGCCCATAAATTGAACACCTGCAAACAGTGGACGGATTTTAGATTACTCATGGGTGTTTAACGACACAGGATTCATTACGATATCATGCAAATGACATATACATTTCATAACTGTGGCAAACGTATTACCCATCTTTTGACATGTTACATTTCCATATGGTCGTTTGATATACCTGCTGCAAATATAGATAGATATGGATAAATTAACGACAGTAAAATGGAAAACAGCTACATCGTATTTGATATCATCGCCATAGTCATATGTGCAGTGGGTGTGTTCATGAATGTGATCGCACTGGCGGCTATCTTTGTCACCATGAGTAACAAAAGACCTGTTCATCTTCTCCTCATTAACCTTAGTGTTACTGACATGTTACTGGCCATGTGTCATTTTGGTTCTATTGTGGTTAACATAGTTGAGTATAGCAATAGAGGGATAGAAAAGGGCAAAGGAGAGGGAGGTATATGTACTGTGTGCATCTGTATAGCTGACATCATATTTGACGCATGGCGGCATTTACAATTCCCTAGCTTATTCGGCACTTTGCTGTGCTTGGCAATTGATCTATACTATGCTATATGTTTACCTCTGCATCATGCGAGGTGCATTACAGGTAGACGAACAATCATTGCAATTGCATTAGTCTGGTGTGTAAGCATACTAATTGGTTTCCTATTAGCCACAATTGGGCTCGTCGATAGCGATTTTGGGGTTGGAGGATTTTGTGTCGACTATAGTCACAGCAATGCGTTAAAAGCTATAAAGACCACAATGCTTACTATGTGTGGAACAGCCGCTGTGGTGACACTATATCTTTATATCAGAGTGGGGTTGGAAGTTAGAAATATCAGCAAAGTGATTCACCCTCATCCCAATTCCTCAGTGGCTGTGAATCATATTCAAGCAAAAAAGTCTATAATTACAATTTTGCTGGTGGCAGGAACGATGGTATTATTCAATGCCCCCGCTTTCGGCATGGGTCTGGTCTTACGGGATTGGAGCAAGAGACCACCTGTTCTATCTAAGGTTCTATTGGCATGGTCGATGCTCAACTCAATTGCTGATCCTATCATTTACTCACTACGAATGTCAGAAATCAGGGTCGGATACAGACAACTTTTAGCTATGTTGCCCAAATGGTAGAGATCAAACTAAGAGATACACTCGTAATCGTAATTGTTATTGTAACTTTATTGATCTTAACTATCCCGCACAAACTATACTCCATAGACAAAAATGAGAAAGAAACAGCAGAACATGATATTTCACCAGAATAACTATATGTACAGCAACTATTGGCACAATCAAGAGACACAAGAAAATTCAAATAGTAACATATGAAAATAACTATTCAGCAACAAAGATAATGTAAACTTAACGCATACCTTTCTCTACTTTTCTTGTGTCTACAATGAATGGCAAAATAATTATAAGCTGCATGTATTCTTGTATCGTATTTTCTCACTTCCTCTGCGAGGATTCTTAATGCTGATTAGTCAACAGATGTCGATCGGGCATGCAGCCGTTCACATTATGTAATTTGAATAAAGAAACTCTGTGATATCACCCTTTATTATACCTCACTTTAAGATCGTAAGCCGTGATTGGCTGACTTAACAGTGAACAATCATGATGTTGCCTGATGCCATCAGTGAGGGCTTCATGTTGCCCGTTGCCACTAGCGACACCTAGCGGGGAATGTGTGAATCGCCAGTCATCTGTGACCTTGCTTTGATTACAATTACAAACGGGGTTTGTTCGGTATAATAAATCAAATATGCCATGCCAGTGTGGGTAACATGATGGAATGTCTCCCCTCGGGAGGATGGTTTTCCCTCGGGCTCCGCCCTCGGGAAAACCATCCTCCCTCGGGGAAACATTCTGCATGTTACCCACACTGGCATGGCATATTTGTATATTAGCACACTGCCATTATTGATATCACATCTTAACTAGCAATGTGTGGAATTTGAATTGTGTATATGTATGTATAACTTAGTATCTAGTTATCCTTGCGTTCCTTAATACTAGCTGGGGGACTTGGCATCAACCCCTCATCGGGTGCTTATGGGAAGACCCAGGCTCTCCCATATATTGACCTGTCTAATCTCTTTTGTTAACGCTAACGCTTTCCTGTGGGTTTGCTCCTGGACCCTTTTTTCCACTAGGCGTGTCTCATTTCGTCTCAGAGTTCTTTCTTTCCTCGTCCTTTTAGGGAATGGGTTGCTCTGCACAGACTGTACCTCCATCCTATACTGAGCTACATGTTGAACAATTAAGACTGCTCCCCAACTATGTTGTCTCCTTCCCTCTAGTCTCTAGCCAGGGGGGGTTACGGATTCTTGTGCCGTGTGCAAAAATATTGCATATTATCGAATGCGCCGCCCAGCTGAGTACAGTCGTAACATGGCCGTAGAGGTGGACGGACCTCTGCCTGTAGCATACAACATACCATGTTTTCAAAACATGGGGTTCATTGGGGATCAATTTGCCCACCGTGTAGCAGACGACCTAAATAAATACTACAAGCAGTTTCCGTGTATGGGAACGCCCAAATAAGCGAACGCTACGTCCCTACAACTGGCATAAACACGACAACATCAAAAAAGGACCTTAGAAATTGCTCAAATTGTGTTATTAAATTATACTTTTCATGAAATCTAAATACAAAAAATAAACATTTCTAATTGATATGTACAAGTAGTGCAAATTTCAATTTCGTATTGACAGAATAACTGCCGAAAATAGACCAATGAAAGTTGGTGCTTTTTAAGAGGTCACGGCCGAGCTAAAAGGCGTTCATTGAGGAAATTCTTTTGCACACGGCACAAGAATCCGTAACCCCCCCCCCCCTGGTCTCTAGCCGTCTCCCCCTTAGCCTCTGTGTTTTCCTCAACACATAACTGATGAGTGTATATTGCCAATGGATACTGGACCTGGAAAATTTTCCCGATTTTCTGTTACCTAAATAAGGCTACAGAACAGTTCTCCTTTCCCCTAAGTGGCTAAGCACTGTTACAATGACACACCTCCTGGAATGTGTATCCTGCATTATCAGGGATATACGCCCTGCTACTTAAGCTGGTGCTTAGGAGATGCAACAAACCAGAGTGCATCATGGAAGGATGGATGCTCCCATGTGGCTGTCTATGGGCTGTTACTTGCTCACATCTGTAAGCCATAACTGAGTAGTGCAGAAGAGGACAGGCTCGGGGAAGGCCCTATGTGAAAGGTGACACGTATAAGCTCATTTTGAACCTCAATGTTACAAAACTCATTGATAATATCCATCTTTAAGTAAATCAAGTTAGAAATATATATATATATATATAATATATATATATATATATATATATATATATATATATATATATATATATATATATATATATATATATATATATATAACTATATATATATATATATATATATATATATATATAACTATATATATATATATATATATATATATATATATATATATATATATATATATATATATATATATATATATATACTATATATATAACTATATATATAACTATATATATATATATATATATATATATATAGTTATATATATAGTTATATATATAGTTATATATATATATATATATATATATATATATATATATATATATATATATATATATATATATATATATATATATATATATATATATATATATATATATATATATATATATATATATATATATATATATATATATATATATATATATATATATATATATATATATATATATATATATATATATATATATATATATATATATATATATATATATATATATATATATATATATATATATATATATATATATATATATATATTATATATATATATATATATATATAATATATATATATATATATATATATATATATATATATAGCCTCTAGTAGTAGAACACTACTGACAATCTTAACTACTTCCTGCCATTATTATATCCAGATATGCACCATGTTGGCCTGTTTTTGGGGGAAGGAAAAAAAACTGTAGTTTTTCCAAACCACCCTAGAGGGAGGGCAAATTAAATTTTATTTTTTCCTGACCAATTGAAAGAGAAAATAAATCACTTGTTTCACGACCATTTTGAGGGGAGATAAAGTAAAATTATTTTTTTTCCCAACAACTCTAGAGGGAAGGTAAATATATTTCAAGCAATGACTGGTTGCTTTCTTCTTCATTTCCAAACTATAATCATAGGACGTCATTTGCTTTGTTATGTTTAATGTTTAACAATAAGTGGTAATATAGATCCGGAATGTGATTTGAATGAAATTTTTATGGCATGCAGGTCAGATGGATGTTTATGTAGATATGATACTGAAAAAACACCCTTCTTATAAGTAATTCCCCCAGATGGTTGGTTCTGTGGATAAAATATATAGCATGTATGTCAGCTGATGGTAGCAATTGTTAAAAATAAAGTATATGTTGTCATAAGGTTAGTTCAGGTGATGTACTATAATTGATGTCCCTTAAGGTGCTTCAGTAGGGGCTTAAAGAGTGTTAACCGACTTCCCTAGAATACAGCCTGTATCAGGCTGTATGCCCATCATATCAGAGGGTCTATATAGTGCATAGGTGCAGAGCACGGAGACACCCAACCTGCATGAAAACCATAACATTAAACTGCTGGATAGTGCAAAACAAACGAAAATATTGATCAAAATAAAGGAAAAATTACAACATCCAAACGTTTAGATTTGACGACCAAATTATGCAACAGTAAGGTTTTTGAAGTCCAATATGGGTTTGTTTGTAACCATACCCAGAGGCATACCGCAAAATAAACTCATATCATGCTGCCAACTCTATGCAGTTTATGCCTGAAGTGACCGTGTGCACCAAAATACTCACTCGGTCGCCATTTGCATTGTAGCTGGACGGGTTTTATGGCCCCACACTCGAGTTAGCAACTGTCTCATTAATTACGATTGTAGTATGCCTGTGCGCAGTAATACAAGGAACATATAACGCCAATAAAACTAGAATTTCGAGTTGTTGTTTATCTGAAATTCGCAAAACGGCATGCTCGTGAATTAAATTCGTACTGCCATCTAGTGGTGTAACGGCAAATCACTGGACCTTGTTTTTATGCAGTAAACCAAGGGTTGGTTCTTGTAGAGCGGAGAATGGTAGTTATTGATTGCTAGTGGTGTGTCTGTCTGTTATGCGCACATCGCAGACAGTTTCTGTAGTATTTCATTTTCAACCACTCAAAATTCCTTTGCTGTAATATATTTGGATACATACAAAATATACATATATTTATATAGAAATTAAGATTGAAATTGCCTGTGACCAAAATAAACTTAATTTCAGACGTGCATTAAGAGTGCTTGCAAAGGAGACGTTCTTTGATTTGTAATTGGTTTTCGACCAACAGTTCACTTTTGGCTATTTTTGAAATAACTCGGAACACAGGAGAATGCCTTAATTAACCAGGTCAATGTTTGGGATCACAGGCATGAATGTGGTCAAGGTTGAAAAAACGCGCCCTTGCTTAAGATTGGTTTGTCTGCGGTCAGAAGGCTGTACCTCATCTGCAGCCGATTGAAGAGACCAGTGGCGCCGCTATGCTGTACTGAAGGACCTTAATGGTTGGATTTGCGGATCACAAAACACCCCTTAACCATTGGTTGACACATCAAAAAACTATATCTTTTAAAATAAACTAAGGCCAAAAAAAAAAAGTATCCGGTTTCTCATCCCCTGCCTGGTCACCTCAAACCCCCCCTGGTCCTCACTTTTTTTCTCCTTTTTTCCCAGTGCACCGCGCTATCCTCTGGAGGCTGTTGAGTTCTCATGTGGGTCAGTCATGAGCGACCATATTCCAAATGATAGTAGTGAGGAGCACATACTCAGCAAGGTGTTTGTTCACAAAGATATCAATTGCCTAAATCCAATTGAAATTCCCTACTACTCCAGTGGCATTTTCCCCCTGATATATGTACCAATTGTGCAGGAGACACAGATTTTGTGTAAGGGGCACAAGCTGATGCTTATTATCCTATATGCACTGGGTGCTGGGACAGCCACGGCAAGGTTTTGAAAAGAAAACGCAAACTTTTCAAAGAGAAGTAATGATCATTTGGAAAGACCAACGCCTAAATGCATTCCAGCCAATTGTTAATTTCTTCAAAACCACATAAAAAATAATTTTCTATGACACAAAGGATGCATGTTGATTAGGCCTGTCATTGGTGGGAATTTTTTATCAATTCGATAATCAATAAAATAATTAACAATTCGGTACTTTGATTCATATTGACTTCATTGGAGAGCAGCAGGTGCTGCACCTATTAATGGGGATCTCCGCCAGCTGAGTTTGACTATCACTCGCTTGCAGCATGGAATTGTGGATTGACCTTGTGACCCCCACACATACACATATTGTATGTGTGAATTCTAGTATAAATTGAATGGAAGCGCACGGTTGTGATGGGGACTTAATGCTGTCCTAAAATTAAACTTTATTTACCTAATTAGCATATAAATCGATATCTTGGGCCTTCTTCGATATCGATAATCGGTAAGGTTTTTTTGTTGATTCATCGATACAGGCAGTATCGATGACAGCCCTAATGTTGATTTGGTGTAGACCTCCTCCTGTAAGTGCATAAAAAGAGATCAACAACAAAAAATGATCAATGATATGTTGTCGGAAATGATTCATGCCCACTATTTTCACTTTTCAATAAAGTGTTTCTGTTGTGATTGAATAAAGATACCATTCGTACAAAGGTCTTCTATGATATATCTACACCCATTCATGAACACCTTAAAAAAAAAAAAAAAAAAAATCCCTGGCTGCCTGACGGATTTTCAAAATCTCTGGGATGAGAAACCTTTTTTTTTTTTTTTTTGGTCTAATTATGGAATAGTACACCACACATTGACATCTCTTTTGCAAAAAGCTTGCAATGACAGATATTTGAAGTGTCACTCAATGGTTGCCAAAAATAGCATGGTCACCTGATGGGCATTTTTGCTGTTATATATATATATATATATATATATATATATATATATATATATATATATATATATATATATATATATATATATATATATATATATATATATATATATATATATATATATATATATATATATATACATATATATATACATATATATATATATATATATATATATATATATATATATATATATATATATATATATATATACATATATATATATATATATATATATATATATATATATATATATATATATATATATATATATATATATATATATACATATATATATATATAATATATATACATATATATATATATATATATATATATATATATATATATATATATATATATATATATACATATACATATATATATATATATATATATATATATATATATATATATATATATATATATATATATATATATATATATATATATGCATTTATGATCTGTGTCTTTGGTGATCGTTTTTCTAACCATATGGACGCCCAATACGATGTGGCAATACATGATAATATATCGAGTCCTCCCCATTCTCTATCTATCGACTACTCAGCCAGGTCAGTCAAACACTGCACTCATGAAACCATGGATTAGGAATACTATCTGTCGATTGAAATCAAGCGCCTGACAGTCACTGAAGACAATGACCTCCCTTCAGTATATCTTGTCCTTATCATAATTCAAAAATGTATGTGGGGGTGGGGGAGGCATGATGATGTCATAAAATAATTAAAATGAATTAAGGTTTGCATTTTAAGTGAAAATCCTTGCCGTTCGCTCTGCGCCAGGCGAGTCTATCAAAACTGTCGGATATCCGTAGATTGAAAAATAACATGAAAAATCATTGACACATATGCCGACACCTCGTAGTCTTTCATGAGCTTGGAGTAACTGTGTTATATGCATGCACTCTGCATGTTTAGGCCAATATATATATATATATATATATATATATATATATATATATATATATATATATATATATATATATATATATATATTTATATATATATATCTTTTGTTGACTGTAGTTGATACAAAAACAAGATATAATGATAAACAAAATTTACAAACACAAAGTAAATAATAACAAAATGAAACTAAATCTAACTTAACATACAAAAATAACTTATTTGCAAGAATCCAGTAAACAGATGTAGTAGGCTGTGTCATACTTGTACGTATATAAGATGTCTGGCGCCACCTTAATAGGGTCTCGAGGATACTTAAGGTGGTGCCAGATTACCAATGACTGTATGGGTTGTGGAACTTGTATCATGTGCATGGAATAGACGTGACGTCCCTGAATAATTCATTAACACTCAGAGTCCCTGCAGAAAGTATTGTCTGCTACTGTCATACATTTGAAAGTTACTTGGAAATTAAGGGAAAGTTCACAAAATATTTAAAGGAAGGTTTTTTGTTTGACTTCTGGTTAACATTTCTCCTTCAAATATTTTCCAAAAAAAATATTTTGTTGGCCAAATACTTCCAAAAATGTCAGGCCTGTTTTGCCTGTTCTGAGTGTGGATGGGTTGAGCATATTATTTTGGGGACACTATGAAAATAATTCACTACGAACCATCAGCACGACCAGAAGGGGATCTTATGAAGGATCTTGCGGGTACTTCAGGAAAACTCAAGAAACGTAGAAGAGTTGGCCAAATATATATATATGTATATATATATATATATATATATTTGGGTTATGGAATGTTCAATTGATATTGTGCACGTACGTTGGCTTACTTGTGAACATTCGACAATCCAAAATCAGGAGATTTCAGGCGGTTATCATTGCTATGATCAAAATTGTGAGTGTTTTTTGCCGCTGTAATAATTGATGGGTTAATAAGGGTCTGATGGAATGCCAAAACAAATTATGTTTTATTCTAAAGTTAATGCTCAATGGCAACGGTATCACACCTTGGGATGCTGGAAAAACGGACAGTTGCCTTCACTGGAGGGAAATGCCGGCGAATTAGGCGGCAACTTTACAGTTCGCACTGATGCAATTTATAAATGCTATAAAGCTGCCAGAAAGAGGATAGTCCGTGTTTGCAGTCGCAGATGGAGGCCAATGTAGGAGTTCTGCAAATACTGCATACATTTACAAAGAAAACAGCATGAGCAACTGTTCGAACATAAAACATAGCGAAGGAGGTTCTGGCTTTAGCAATGTGTATCTTGCAAATGGTGAGTGATAAACTAAAAACTGTGTCAGATAATTAAAATGATAATTCAATATTTGATATTTTGCCATTTCCACCTATAACAGTCAAACGCCTAATAGGATAAAGTCTGCGGACAGATATTGCTTTGGCAATGTGTATTTTGCAAGTGGTGAGTGATAAACTAAAAACTTTATCAGATGATTAAGATTATAACTTGATACCTGATATTGTGCACCCCTTTCTACCTTTAACATTGCAACACACCATAGAAATGATGACAGATAAGTAGCCTTGGTGTTGTTGTCTGGGAGCTCATCCAAAGGCCATAGCACAGAGATGCCTGACCACGACCATTTCAAATTACTGTTAGGGATCTGAAATAGTATTTTTTCTTTGAGTTTGACTAAATTGCTTTTGTCCCTCGCTGTCTGACAAGCAATACCCACAAGTATGAAGGGCACATCATTTCATGATGCCTTAATTATATGCCCATTAGATCTCTAGTACAGAAAAGCATGTAGATATTATTCAAGATCATTTCTTTTATTATACATTTCACTGTCACACACATGTTTATGAATGTCCCGCGCATTTATGCTATTTAGTAGGAGAAAGATTTTCTTTGTTCCTGGTGTGATTGATTCATTGTATAAAATCACTATCATGTTATTATATTTTTCAAAGTCAACCCTTATTAAAATGATCCATTAGATTTACTGAAATAAAACCTTGGTACGTTGTTTTTCAAAGGCTGGATTCTGCCTCTCTGAAAAGTGGGTCAGTGCCTACATTGGAGGGGAGTGCCAGGCAACTGGATGGAGATTATAAGAACCGTACAGAACCACAGCGTGAATGTTCTGAAGCAGCAAAGGAGAGGGGCTGGTCGCTTTTCATGTATAATGTGCCCTTAAGGTGAAATTATTTGACAAGTCAATTGCTTTAAAAAATCACAAGGCATGTGATCTTAGGTTCGTTTTCAAATAGATTTGTGAGCATTGCAGATATCTGTGCTGGTAAGAATCACTACGCTTATGGATTACAGAAATGTAGTTCCTGCACCAGTTGACAGTGCCTGGTTGTACAAATGTACATGGACAACAATCAAACATAAGCCAAGCTCAACAATTACTTCCATAGCTAAAAAATCAGAGTTCATCCATGCATCAATGCCAAGGAAAGTAGGTAAAAATTAACTATGGAGTTGTTTATTATGTCCGAGTTATCCAGACATTCAGTGCAGGAAAACCATGTGGGCACCGTAAGGGGTAAAATAAAGACTCATATGTTTCAATCAAATATATACTGATCATTCCATAAGATTATATTGTGCACAAATCTATATTGTTTAAAATGTTGCTTTCGAATAAAGTGTGCACTGAAATACTAGTGATGGAAATATAAGGACATTGTGTTGGGATTCATACATACATATATATCTCGATCTATCTATCTGTCTATCTATCTATCTATCTATCTATCTATCTATCTATCTAACTATCTATCAATATATCTATATATATATCTATATCTATCTATCTATCTATATATATATATATATATATATATATATATATATATATATATATATATATATATATATATATATATATATATATGTATGTATGTATGTATGTATGTATGTATATATATATATATATATATATATATATATATATATATATATATATATATATATATATATATATATATATATATATATATATATATATATATATATATATATGTATACATATATATATGTATATATATATATATATATATATTTATATATATATATATATATATATATATATATATATATATATATATATATATATATATATATATATATATATAAATATATATATATATATATATATATATATATATATATATATATATATATATATATATATATATATATATATATATATATATATATATATATATATGTGTGTATGTAGAAATATATTCATATATAATGAACTTGTGTTGATTTTCAGAAACTAACCAGAACCCATTATTTAGGGAAATCTACCAAGTATGATTTAGGGATATATGTCTTACAAGAGTTAAGCAGGGCTCCCACATACACGATTTTTGAACACGACTGCAACACGACTGCCTTGTCGTAATAAAACAAGTAGCAGTCATGTTACAGTCGTGTTTAGTCATTTTAGGTTTTTTTAGTCGTGTGTCCAACACGACAGCTTTGAAAAGTTCAAAACTGTCCTAATATTTGAAGTCTGGTCGTAATCGTCGTGTTACAATCTTGTTAATGTATTTGTTGTCGTATTCCGATCTTGTTACTGTATTTGTTGTCGTGTTACAGTTATTTTAGTCGTGATGCAGTCTAAAGTCTGTTTTTTTTAAACTTATATATATATATATATACCCGTGGGAATATTTGCTACCACTGTAACACGATAACAACATGATGTAAATACGAATGCATATTGACAAAAAAGATTACAATAAGACTTTAATGCGTCTAAGAATTTACTACTTGTTTTAAGTTTCCCACTCTTTTTATCACGTGATCCAAGCTCCTCAAGTATCGCTCACAACATAAGTGCAAGGTTAACATGAAGGGGACAAGGAAAACTAAACACAAAAATTATGAGAAAGCCCGGCAAACACGAAATATTATCAGAATAACTTTAAAAAAGACTGAAAAAAAGATTGTGAAAAACCTTGACAATAACCATGAGTACGACAATTGGAAAATATTCAATTACCCGAGTAAAAGCATTGATGAAATGATAAATATAGATAATGTTATACAATACAAGTAAATATTGACAAGAATATATGAATATTTTCTCAAAATATTGTAGAATATTTTTTCACAATAATGTTTGATAACACTAAACCATATTTTATCAACATTTATAGTTGTTCTTTACATCCGCTTATTACAAATGATGTTTTAAACATTTATTGAACTATTATTGACATACTTTGAAATGTTTCTAAAAAGTTTGAAACTTTTTAATTTTAGTGAATATCTTTTATTCATAATGTAAAGATATTTCTCATAAATATTTGATGAATAATTTTTACAATATTGTATTTCAAAATCTTGTGAAAATAAAAGCTCAAATACTATAAGAAATGTTATGGCAATGGTTTTCAGAACGAACGTTCAAATATCATTAATTGTTTTCAGTAGCATTTCACAGATATAGGGTAAAACATTTTCTAGACATAGCACATGTGCTTTGTGTTTGCTAGGAGTGGCCAAGAAAAAGAAACAACACAAAAAGAATGCATCATCTGGATGTGAATAAAGTGATTTATGTCAAAAATACTCCACAAACGCTTGAATCCATCATTACAGCTCCATCAAAAATCTCACATTCCTCATTTGGAATGGCGCACGTCCGTAACACATTTCAATCATAATGCAATTGTTTCACTACAAGTAGCAGTTTTTTACACGTGTTAGAAACAAATTAAGATATATGTCAGTCGTGTTGTAGTATGTATATACTCATTAGCGTCGTGTTAGACTTATTTCTCGTTGAAATGAATCATATTGCATGTTGGTATTGTGTTGCATTCTCAGTGCAATCGCGTATAGGGTTCAGTGATTTCTGACCGCAAGACAGCTACTTGTTCTTTACACTTCCCTGCATTGTTGAAGTCTTTTTGGAAGTCCTGTATGTGGGAACCCTGCTTTACTAGAGATTTCTTTAATGCTAGAAATTTGACCTTCATCTACATAATCCAACAATGCACGTTATTATTCGAAGGTCATATAACTGACGTTAACCACCATATATTAGTTGAAATCTGAAAATTAGCTAAAAATAAATTGTAGCTCTGCGGCATTCATTTTGCATTCTTTATGACAAACTTGAGACATTGCTCTTCACTTTTCATAAAAAGCTGTTTTCTGTTGGGGTCCATATCTGTTTGACCTTTGACCTTAGAATTTTACCCAAAGCCTGCTGCAGTTGGATACTACCCTGTTTCATCACCGAATATCTATCAAAGTTTTGCAGTGGAATTAAGATTTATGATATTCTATGATCTGCTATTTCTTCACAAAATTGCTTGTATTTAAAAGCTATGGGCCAGTTGATTTTAGTTGCCATTTTTTAAATGATTGCATTTTTTCGAATTGATTCTTTCTCAAACAAATACATAAAGAACATTAGTTGAAAGATTGTCTTAATGATTCTACATACCTTTTTCTGACTTACTGATTGCATTTTAGTTGTCTATTCCAATCTCTTTAGATCGTAAAAATTTAGATTATTTTCAACAATACCACTTAGCCAACATTCCCTAGAAAAAAACATAGTTTAGCATGGTCTTACAGGAGTTCAAGGTTCTAAAAGCTACATTTTGATTATCAGGCAATCCCCTGGTTGAGGGTGCTTCTTCTACTGCATCAAGTCCATCAACTCTTTAAAGTATATCTCCTGTTCCACGTGTGTCCTATGCTCCAAGCTCATCTTTTGTGCCCAATCCAACTCCTGCACACAGTCTGTTAACTGTACCAAGTGTGTCTCCTGCGCCTGGAGTGACAATTTTATGCGTAGAGAGAATTGTCATTCGTATTGTGGGTAACAAGTGAGTAAAGAAATGATGTCACATTGTGGCAGTGTTTTACCATGTTAGTTATTGAATATTTTATAGCAGTGTATTTATAGTTTCCTAGATGTTACTATTTTTGTTCATTTTATTATAATTATGTAAATAGCAAAGTAAATGTAACCTAAGCTATACGCATAATTAATGACAAAGCACTTACAGGTCAGCCATGACAAATGATGTGTATCCAATGTACAATATCATTCGTCTACCTACCTTATTTTACCTAACAAAAACAGTAATATGCACAGCCGTATGGTGTTTTCTTCTGAATGTTGAGATACTCTAGTACCTACAAGACTCCTTTACAAAAAATGCACTATGATATATTTTTCTTGTCAAGATGGAAAACCTGGCAATATGCTTTACAGTACTCAAGCAGGTGTTTAGAAATGGACAATCGTTTGTTAAAAGCATATAAATTTACATTTCAATGCATAATGAATGACTCATTTTGCTTTTACTGCTGTGTTATCGCTGGTGCAAGTAGCCTTCACCTCTCAACCGTAATGGGGCAACTTGTTCCGCAATGAAAAAGGTTGGAAGTTTCTCCTTCAATATCGGTTTAAATGAACAGTTACGGTAGGTGTAATGTGAAATACATGTACCTATCAAAGCTCTGCCAAAAAGTGTCAGGTAGCTTTTAGATACATATGTACACAAAAAACATATTGTTCATGATGTTTTTACCTGTCAAACCATCTGGATCAGTCATCAATATTCTCTGCAAAGTACATACTGTGTTTTTTGGTCTTGATTGAATTGCTTTAAAGGTGATATAGATATTATCATTATTATTATTATTATTAATATTATTATTATTAATATTAATAGCATTATTATTATTATTATTACCATTGTTATTGTTATTATTATTATATAATTTTCATTATCATCATTATTTTCATTATCATTATTTTTGTCTTTATTATTATTGTTGTTATATGTCGAATATAATACTAAGTCAAAATATTGGCAATCATGAGCTCACGTTTAGTAATGAATAATGATCAAAGTCATGTTTGTCAAACTAATATGTATTTTTTACTACTACTCCGGATGTGTGGTTTTCATTTTAATAATTCCCCACCTAAGTGAATCACCAATGATGAAAGTCGTAAGTCCCATTTAGAAGTGAATTACCTATAATGAAAAAAATAACCCCCGATTATGAAGTAAAGCACACATAACGAAAGTTTGAACCACAAATTTAGATGTAAACCACCTCTAATAAGAGTTCTAACCCCATTTTAGAAGTAAAGGACCTTAAATGCAGCCTTTATTTTTTAAAGTGTGGTCGTAATCGTCGTCTTCCAATCTTTTAAGTGTATTCCTTGTGGTGTCACAGTTATTTCAGTCGTGAAGGAGTCGATTACATTTCAAACTTAAACTTATACCCGTGGGAAAATTTGTTATGACTGATAACATTAACCATCTTTATCCATATTTTTAGTTTATGTTTTTAAAATCTGATTGTAACAAATGTTGTTTTAATTTTTTTTTTTTTTGTTTCGATAAAGTTAAAAATGTTTCTAAAAAGCCTGAATATTTTGAAATTAGATATCAAAATATATATCATGGAAATGTTAAACGCTTTTTTTCCACAGTGATATTTGATAATACAACACTATACTTTTTCTTAGCATCTAAAATTTTTCTTTATCATTTCCATTTCAAAATGTTTCTATATATATATATATTTTTTAGATTTTGCATTTACAAGCTTAAAATTATTTCTAAAAAGTCTGAACAATGTTGAAATTAAATATCAAGATATATATTATTAAGAAGATAACGAATAGTTCTTAACAAAGTCTTGACAAAACTGAAATTGAATACCAAAATTGTAACTAAAAGAGTTTTTGCGATTTGGTGTTTTTCGTGTATTTTGAGTATTTAAGGTATTTTTCTCTATATTTTTCAAGTAGTTAGAGGATTTCAAGGTTCATATTCTCGAATATAGGTGGCATCAGATTGGTCAATTGCATAGTTTGCCCACCAGAGGGCAGGTGTATTTTCTAGGTGAAGATGGTGACAGCTCTTTGTTGACAAATTGTTAAAGGTAAAAGTTTAGGATTGCCTAAAATTGTAAGTATCTTTTTGTTGCTTGTATTTGTAAGCTTAAGTGAAGGATCCGTGTGTAATAATTCATCACAGGCAATTGTAATTCATTGATAGTTTATAGTTTTGGTTATTTAAACTTAGTTGCCAACTTCACCTATATTTTCTCACATGTAATTGTCACTGTCATGGTCCTATCAATTAGATACCACCATAACAACAGACACCGTGTTAATGCTCTGATTATACCAAAGGTTGCTTCATATGGTATAAAGTCCTTCCACTACATAGGTGCCAAAATCTGGAACTCTTTGCCAGACGAGATCCAGACTACGTTCAGTAAATCTCTTTTTAAAGTGAGATGTAAAAAGCATTCATGTCAGTCCTCTCTGAGTCATGAGAAGAAATTCATCAATTCTAGTCCGAACGTTTGTATTATACTATATGATATTGTTGTTATGTCAATCTTGAGCAGTGGAGTTGATCATTACATGTGATGCCATTGGACTCTGGGAAGACTGGGACCACTATGGAAATAAGATTCTAACTTTTAGTGTATATATCCTGTGTCTGGTTAGAATTCTAATGCAAAGCAGTTTATGACTCCCCATCTAGTCACCGTTATACATGATTTTTTGTGTGCCAAATGCTATGTAATACACATCTTACTAGACCGAATAAAATCAAATCAAATCATATGTCAACTTAGAAGATACTTGTTTTGTTTAATTATCATCAGTCATTTCATGTAGTCTATGTTTCATACTATGTATTAAGTGTACTTTGAGTAATCATTGTTATCACATTAATTGAGATGCTGGTACATTAAGTCACGAGTTAGCCATTTTGGGTTGCCTCTTATTAAGGTCGAACTGTGTTGAACCGTCATCGCGTACTTCACCATGTATGTCCTCGGTCACCGTGTTCAATACAAACTTGAATTAAAGATTATCATTAATTTCATTTTTTATTCCTTTTATAATTATTATTCTATAGCTTATAATTATCCTCATTTTTATCATTTTTATCATTTTTTATCATTATCATCATTATTATTATTATTATTATTATTATTATTATAATTATTATTATTATTATTATCATTATTATTATTAGTTTTATTATTATTATTATCATTATTATTATTGTTATTTTTATCATTATTATTATTATTATTATTATTATTATTATTATTATTATTATTATTATTATTATTATTATCATTATTATTATTATTATTATTATTATTATTATTATTATTATTATTATTATTATTGTTAATATTATTATTCTTAATACTACTATTATTATTATTATTATTATTATTATTATTATTATTATTATTATTATTATTATTATTATTATCATCAATGAACTGATGAAAAGAAGTGAAATATACCCGGAAAACCTTTTAAACTAGGTGCAATGAGTCGTAAGTAGTTGGAGATGGTACCCTGCACTAGCATGGGACTTGAAGTCAGCACGGTGTTAAAACCTTAGCCATTACTGTTAAGGTCTTCAGAAAGCATATGGGAACCATGCTCCTTTAAACACCTTTTAGTGATCAACACCAACACTTTCTTTTCTGTTACTTTTTGTGCTGATACACATATTGTGGGATAGATGTGTGTTTACACCTAACATATTCACATCACGCCAAGTAGCGTGGTACCAACCCTGGTAACACTAACAGCGATGTAAACATCTGTGTTAACACCGTCCTTGAAGTGAGCCAATGTTCACACTTTTTTTCCTTGCTGCATCGCAATTAGCTGGTAAGCTAACAACCGAAACTAGAACTGAAGTCGACAGTAACGCATAAGGCGTTAGTGTTTCAGCCTGTACAAACTATATGGGACGAGGGCTTCCCTTAACAGAAAGCTCAGATTAACATTTACATTTCTTTGTTACATTTGGTGTTAACGCACAATTTAACACACAGCTTTGTATTAACGCTAACAGCTTGCTGTGATTTTAAGTACTGCGTTAACACACCAATGTTATATTTTGTGTTGACACAGTATTAAAACTCACCCACTGTGTCATCAAGACATCGTGTAATCTGTCTTCGATTAGTAAAAATACGTTTTCAAAATACATGGCATTGTCATCTGGTCATTTCACCTGTCATCAGCCACAAAAAATATTCATTAATAGAAAGATGACAAATAATAATCTGCAATTAATGTTTGATAACATTATCCTATCTTGTATACACATTTTAAGTAAATGTTTTACATTTACTGATTACAAATGTTTTTATTTTCATATATGGGTTTGACATCAGGAACACATCCTGCAAAATAACTGTGACACCATTGAAGTAGCCTTCTCTACTATCTTGAAATCATGATTTGTACAGTATACTTTTCAGGGAAATACTGACCACGAAATCCTTAACATGGGGTTTTCAAAAAAGTGTGGTTGTTATTGGAGATGGGCTAGTACTTATCCTTTCTTCGAAAATATTTAAAGCACACCTATCTGGAAAAGATATTGAAATAATTTACGTGTAAAATATTTTTAAAAAAGTAAAAAAGCATAATAGAAAATTTATGAATAATTTATTAACATTGTCTAAATACATATTTTACATATAGTGGAAATAATATTTTTAATGTTATATGCAATGTCATCGTTATAATTATCAGGCCAGACGTGTTAATGTTAATTTTGTTGCCGTCTAAATAATCAAGTTTGTATCGTGTTGCACTCTAAATGCAATCGCGTATAGGGTTCAGTGATTTCTGACCACAAGACGGCCACACTGTTAGACGGATCAGTAAAGAGTCAACTAGTTTGGAGTTTCATTGATCTGAAAATGATTAACCTTTGTATAATGTGGGTGAACTTTGCACTAATTAGTTACTACTAGGTGAACATCTTCCCAAATAATTTTTCATTGATAAATGATAACCCGCTTGAGATGATAAGGTTCACCTCCAGCAGAGAACCTACAACATTTTTCGGTAAACCTCAACCTTTTAAGGTAAGATTTACCCATTGCAGTGAATGTCGTAGTTATACATTTACCGTTTTGGGTAAATGTTTAACGAAGTTTTGGTGAAGTTTAAACATATGGCAGGCTTCCTGACGTCTCAGATAACAACCAACTGAAAGACAACGTTTTCATTAGTCATGATGATAAGCTAAAACAAAGGAGCACTGACCTAGATAACAGTTCTGCTGTTAGTTACTTAGTTGTGGCGGGCAGTTTGAAGTTGGATTATGTATAGAGAGGGCTCTACCAAGAGGTTTTATAGAGACTATGCAGGAATGATGAAACTGGTTTTATACACACTTTCGACCAGTAAGTGACTAAGATTTGTTTGTAACGTTGGATTATTAACATTTATACTTGGTGTGTTCTTCCTACATTTAGGACATCATCTACCATGAATTAGTACATGTAAATGTTTACTTTTTACGGTGTGCTTTTTCCTCACACTTTACTGCATCTGTGTTTATCGTGTCTAGATCCTGTTAGAAATCGTGTATGTGGGATCCCTGCTTGAGGGTAAGCCCCTCCCCCCCTTAAGCGCTAGCCGCCTCCATGGCATGGCATGAGCTTTCTGCTACTGCAAAGCAGATGTTTTTTTGTATTGGCTCTTGTTATCATCTTATTTCAAAGGCTCCAATAATACAATTCAAAAATATAATTATTAGCAATCAATAATAACTATCGAGCATGAAATAACAACTCGGAAAAGTTACAAGATAATATAATATCGGAGATTTTGTAACTTCCACTTACCTTATTTACTCTCGACCAATTTAAAGAAATATTAAGACATAAGTAACTCACGTTGTAAGGGGCCCCATAGTTATATTAGGGGTGTTGGTCAATATTTTGCCATTAAGATTTGTTCGATGATTTCCACTCCCCTTTGACCGACCTAGATGTATCTTGCAATGCACACTTCCTTCCCCTCACAATTCATTTATGCAAAACAACGATGTGCTCAAACTATCTCGATCTACAGTTATCACGTTAAAATGCCAGGCTGTGTATTTTGAATGACGTTGCCATCTAATATTCAAACTAAAATTGATGTAGAACCAACACATATCCACCTCCCAATGTTATGTTATACTTTACTCTCTAATTTGTATGGACGTGTGTGTGCAGAGCTTGCAATTATTCCGTCATCAACATGTCTAACATACTTATTTACGATGATCACTGCGCAAATATTTATTGTTTGCTTCATATCTGAGTTGGCATCAGAGGTTTTAGGCATAGCTATCATGATAATAAAGAAATAAAGCTGTAAGCGATATATTGGTTTAAGGTTTATCTTCCGATCAAAGGGGAGCAGCTTGTGTTTCATTTGTTGAATATTTAGTTTTTATGGAGAGCTACGTGTATGAAACTGATGGCATCAGCACAGGGGCGTGCTTTTGTTAGTGGACTGTGGAATATGTAAAAATCCCACTATCCATATATGGCTTATATCCATGATTTCTCAAAAACCTCAAGGGTGCAATAATGACAAAGTATAGATTCCCTCTGCGAAAAGCCAGCACAGTGGGAAACAATTGGCTGAATGGAGACGTCATCCAAATCTTATTTTCACAACACAGATAACATATTTATCATACGCCAACACACATTTGATTTGGCTGGCATATATATATATATATATATATATATATATATATATATATATATATATATATATATATATATATATATATATATATATATATATATATATATATATATATATATATATATATATTTATTTATATATACATACATACATACATACATACATACATACATACATACATATATATATATATATATATATATATATATATATATATATATATATATATATATATATATATATTTATATATATATATATATATATATATATATATATATATATATATATATATATATATATATATATATATATATATATATATATATATATATATATTAATGTATGTATGTATGTGTGCGTATGTGTGTGTGTTTAGAAAACAAGTCAGCAACAAAACCATTTAGATACTAAAGAGTACTTACACAGAGATAGCATCAAGAAGTGAAAATATGGCACACATGAATTACATAAAGTAGCTAAAACAAAGTTATAGGATAGAAGATTGCCAGCCATCAACTAATCAATACAATTATATTTGGGTCAAATAAGAACTACCAAATTATATAACAATATCAAGTAGACATTGAGGGACCAGAATGAATGCCTTCTACTAAGTGATACAAGTACAATCGTCTTTCCTATCCTTTCCCATTTAGTACTGCATGTTGACAGTTGCTAGGGACCAATCAGAATATGTTTCTATTGGAATGAGGATGCATATGTTGATACCTCTGATCTCGTTGGCTACATGCATATCGTTCGTTTTTATTACATCATTGCGATAGCAAGCTTTTCGAAATCTGTATTTAAGGCCGTGTTTAAACGATTACGATACAGTCGTTTTGTCATTTTTCGTCACCATGACTGAGAGAAAGGCAATTCACATTCTTCAGGCTCTGATCTGCATCTTAGCAGCAACTGCAGGTAAGATGAAACGTTTGTCTGTACTTCTATCTACTTTACGGGGTTCATCAGAGGATGGGTGTAGCTTTGAGATTCTTGTATGTGTTTAGTCCACCCCTTTTTCTTAATGTGGGAGCAGCTTTTCTTTCATAGATAGTCATTGACAAGAGTAAGAGTCTAAATATAACAGAATTTAGCACATGCTTGCGCAAAAGCAGGAAAGATTGCCTGCTATTTTCTATACATGGAATCTCACCAAAACAGTCACTTCGTCGCTTAGAACGCATTGTGAATATCTAATGCTTGTGGATTTGGAACATATTAAAACCTAAAATCTACGGATAAAGAATTATATACTTATCTCAATATTGAACTTATTCGTAAAATTATGCAATTTGGAAATTGATATTGCACTTTTTCCTCATTCCATACAACTATTCTAACAATTAGAAAGAAATTGATACCCTTCCTTCCGTGTTGATTTTTTCTCCACAGTGGAAGTCTATAACAAAAGCATGGCTCATATGAAATGGCCCTGGCATGTTTGGTTCGTAAATACAGGTATAGCTGGTATACCATTGTCAGACCATGTAGTTGAGATGATAAAAGCATATTTATGGTATCAAATTAAAATTCAATTTCAGATTGTCCACTTTAAGAGACATCACAATTGGTATTACTCCCGGTTAGGAAAAACGTTTCCCAATCTGTTTTTGCAAAGACGTCTCAAACAAAATAGTAAAGAGAGCTTTTTTAATGCAAACTCATTGGTACTTGGTTTTAATGTGGATAATATTATAACTTCATCAGATTACGCTATCGTTTATTTACTAAACAAATGATGTTCTTAACCTGAGTGTGTATTTTCATAATGATTGATAAAACAGAACTTTATCCATTATCAACAATTAGCTTTGCACTATTAATGGTTTGTCTTACACGAATTACTCCAGTGATAACCATTGCATTCCAAACTATTTTCTATTTCAAATTGACGTTTGAAGAAGACCGATATGTGGATAAGCGTATATATGTATAACACTTTACCTTTCTACAGTGTCTGAGATGTCTTTTTTCTGTGTAGCGACTAGTCTTCATTTTTATTTAGTTTTGATCGTGATCTGTTTATAAAGTAATCCCTCTTATTTTCATATAATACCCTCAGATATCATTTAACACCTCAGCCTAATTATGAGCACGTATCCGCAAGGCATACTTAAGCGCGCTGAGTAACTTTGCATAACTTACAATTTGTCATTTGTTATATCTCTAGGTTAGATGTTTTGTTACCTAAATAGCCATGTTTTTCTTGGACGATTGAAATAAATGTCGTCACATACATGTTGCAAAGTTATCAACAGCATGCTAGGTATTAGTTAGTATGTACATCACTACATAGTTTACTCCATTTATTCTCTTACAATACAATACGGTAGTTTAATTGTTACGAAAGCAGACCTGCACAGTTATCAAAGTAATTCTGACGCAACATATTCGTGTGCTCATGGTTGTTTTAAGCTTACGAATTTTGCTGCTCAAACGGTAGTAATGATTGTCGAACTTGATTCAAATATCAAGAATGTAACTGCATATTTTCCTGGAACTGATTTCCGATGAATATGTTAAGCCCCTTTACACACATACACGATTGTGAACACAAAACATTTGTCTACAAAATGTTTAACCCAATATCTGTGAAATGTTACTGAAAATGTATAGTGATATTCAAACGTTTGGTCTGAAAATTATTACTATACGATTTCTTATAATATTCGAATTATAATTTTCACGACATTTTGAAATACACAATACTACAAAAGTATTTATCAGATGCTTCTGAAGAATATTTATCACTAGCAAAACGTTTGGCCTGCAAATTATTACTATAACATTTGTTATAAAATTTAAATTATGATTTTCACAATATTTAAAATGTATATTTATACAATGTTGCTTACATTATTCATAAACTATTTTCAAGGATAATTTTGACATTGTTGTTGAACATATTAATCCAAATTGAAATCATTGGCCTTGGAAATATTATGCTAACATTTGTTGAAACGTTTTACTCAATATTATTTCAATATATTAGAAATATTTATCTTATCAAAAATGGTATGTTTTACTTTTGTTAGAGAAAAAAACGTACTTACCCATCTCCCATAACAACCCCACTTTTAAATTCCCCATGATAGGGATTCCTTGGTCAGTTCTACTTTCAAAATTATACTGTAGAAATCATGATATCAAGATAGGAGAGAAGGCTACTTATATTCTGTGGTCAAACCTAATCAGTGCCTTTCTCTATGACAAATACTGGTATTCAATGCTTTTTAAGAAACCTAAAATTTGAAATCAATGCCAGTAATAATATATTAGTTTGGAAATTATTTGTAAAACATTTGTGATATTCAGATGTAAAACATTAACTATAAATGTTGACAAAAGATGGTGTTATGTTATCAAACATTATCTTAAAAGGAATTTTGGTTAATATTTCAAGAAAATATTCCTTAATTCTTGTTAATGTTTTACTAACATCATGTTTGTATTGTATACATTATTTCAATTCATTATTTCACTAAAGTTTTCCCTATGGTCATTGAACATTTCTCTATATTGTGAATGTTTCTCACATTTTTTTTTTCAATTATTTTAAGAATATTTTGAAAATATTTTGTGTTTGCTGGGGCATTGGAAAAAGCGTTATTAACAGATAGTGTTGATTTTAACATTTAAGAAGACAGGTAGCATGATCTATGACCTAGTTTATGACAATCAAAAGTCTGACATGGGAAAACCTAGAAATCTTACAAGACATTATAGACCATGGACCGATTGCACCAACAAGGAGTGCCCATATTACAACAGGACGAAAGTGACAGATTATCAAATCACAATATTATGCATAAGCTTCCCATGCAAGTGTGACGATTTTCTCCAGTCATAATGAGAAATATCTTTGAGAAATATCTTTGTTTAAACTATTTACCAATTATGGCAGTAGTCTGGAGATTGTTTACAGTATTGGCTCTCATTCAAACATGGGAATTTGGGCACACAGACCTGATGAATTTATAGCAAATGAGTGAACATTTTCACCTCATAGAGATGTAATCTCCATGACATGTCTTTTTCTCAATAAGTAGGTTGTGTTAAGGTTTTCTGAATATATTAAACCACAATACTACATAATTTGGCAACCGTAAGAAATAGGATAAGACACCCCAAACGTTTACTATTGCCAAATTTGGGCACAACGTTCTAAACCCTGACTGAGACACTGATGGAAACATTGCTGTCCAAGCATCCAAATTTCAATCCAACAACTATCATATCTTCTTGTATTACTTGGATTGTTGTTTGGTACACACAGTAATTGTTTCATTGTACTTTTATTGATTACTCATTGTTGTTTGCTTTTGTGTTTGTTTCTTGTGTTCTTGCTTATTTATCTAATTTTCTTTTTCTTGTGAGATTACTTGAACTGTGATATAGAGTACTGATTTTGCAGGCAAACTGGTACTCATAATAATAGTATTAAAATACTTCTTGGACGTAGTTAGCCTAATATATAAATCAACAGATATAGGCTATTTCTGTGGGTGCATAATATATAGAGATATATTTTTTTCAAATAATTATATAGAGAGAGAAAATATCTCACTACTAATTGTCAGGAAAGTCACCTGACTGGTATATTTTCTTGTACTACCTGTTATTACTATAACCAGAGTTAGAAGTCAGGAAAACCACCTGACTGATATACCCTTATTGACATACAATAGCTGCCTTTGAGATTGGTAAACAATCTAACTAATAGATTGAAATTACAATTTATTTTTGGCTGGGTCTCTCCAGGTAAGCAAACCAGGAAAGTTTACCTGAACTTTATAATACCAGATAAAAACTCAGTTGAGTCATTTGAGTTAAACAATAAGTGGTCATATTACTCTATAGACTGTCTGGAAATAATTTGTTTGTCGACAAGGTTAATACTGTCTGGCAGAGCAGAATACTGTCAAAGCTCGATGGAAAGTATTGAAAAGAGGGTATCCTCAATAATAAGGTTCATGTTTGGTTTAATAATTGTTTGTTTTTTTTGTTTGTATGTATTTTGTTGGTGTGTTACAAAAGAGAGAATTCCCACATGGGCATTTATGGTGAACAATTGTGGTGTGGCTCAGAGGGTTTGTAGGTTGATTGTGGTGTCCTGTGCTCTGGACTTTTTGGAATGTTTGACCACTGTCTGTGACCGCGGCTATGAGCTCAAATATTTGATGGTAGCATATATTGATGAATAGTCTGACCATAGAGTCATTGAACTGTAGGGGACTGAGGAATCTAAAAAAAAGACTTGATATCTTGGATGATTTTAAGGCAAGGAAAATTAACATCATTCATTTACAAGAGACTCATTTGATCCCGGCTGACCTACCTTTTTTGAAAAAACTATGGAACTGCAAATTTCTTATATCCGGAAAAACTAGAAACTCTTTTGGAGTGACTACCATCATAAATAACAACTTTGAACATAAAATTCACAATGTACAAAAAGATAAAGAGGGGAGATATATTTTATGTGACATGGAGCTTCCTGGAATAGCACGTTTTTTAATGTTAAATATTTACTGTCCTAACAAGGATTACCCTGAATTCCTCACTCGAACTTTTAAATTACTTAAAAATAACACAATTCGAAATTGGATTTTATGTGGTGACTGGAACTTGGTTCTTAACCAATGCCAGGATACATATAACTATCAGAAAATTAATAACCCACAATCCATCAAAACAATAACTGAATTTATTAAGAAATATGACATTTTAGATATCTGGAGACAAAAATATCCTAATGAAAAAAAATTCACATGGTTTAGAACAAATCCAACCAAGGCGGCTAGATTGGATTTTTTTCTTATCTCTTCAACGATCCTAGACATTTTTTCAGACTGTTATATTGCATTTAAATATCGGTCAGATCATTGTAAGATTGGTCTAAAATTACATTTAGATAAAACAACTAGAGGTAAGGGAACATGGAAACTCAACGCTGAATTATTAAACGATTCAGATCTTGTAAAGTTAATTGAGGAAGGAATTCATTTAATGGTTGAAGTACACGCGTGTACTCCCTATGCTCCATCTTTTGTTAAACATTTCCACAAACATAACATTGAACTTATGATAAAAATTGACACATTTTGGGAAGTTTTATTGTCACATTTAAGAGGAATATTTATTTCTCATGCTGCAAAAAAGAAGAGAGAAAAATCCAACAGGGAAACCCACCTGCATAAAGAAATCGAGAATTTAGAGGAATTACATATTTTAGATATCAATGATGAAGAATTAAAAGTTAATCTTGAAAGGAAAAAACAGGAACTAGAGGAACTTCGAGACATTAAATTGAAAGGTTCATTTATTCGGTCGAGGTTAAAAGATTATGTGCAAGGAGAAAAACCTAGCAAACATTTCCTTAACTTAGAAAATCACAATTTTATATCCAAAAATATAAAAGAGTTAGAACTGGATGATGGAACAACAATAGTCACTCATCTTTATAAAAGATTTTGGTCACTACTGCATATCCTCCTGCTGAGCCTGATGAATTTTTTCTTCATTAATAAAAACATTAGTCAAAATCATCTGATGGGGACAATTACATGTATACCCAAAGGAGATAAACTTAGAAATAAACTAAAAAATTGGCGTCCCATCACTCTCCTTAATTCTATTTATAAATTTTATTCAGGAATCTGGACAAACAGAATCAAAAAACATTTACCAAAATTAATAGGAGACTCACAGACAGGTTTTGTTCAAAATAGGTTCATAGGAGAAAATACACGTTTAACTCTTGATATCTTAAATGAAGCCCAGTTTGAAAATACAAGTGGTTTACTTATCTTGGTGGATTTTGAAAAAGCTTTTGATTCTATTTCTTGGGACTTCATTAGTAAAATTCTAAAACTTTTTAATTTTAGTGACCATACTATTCGAGTTGTTAAAAGTTTACAAAAAAATTCCTTTTCCAAAATTATACAGAATGGCCACTCATCTGAACTAATTAGGCTTGGCAGGGGATGCAGACAAGGGGATCCGATCTCCCCTTACATTTTTGTTTTAGCAGTAGAATTGTTGGGAGTGTCCGTCAGGACCCATAATGATCTAGAAGGATTTAAGATAAGAAACACTGAGCACAGGATATCACAGTTTGCAGACGATACAAATATGTTTATTTTGAACAATGAACGGAATTTACGTTTATGTATGAATATCTTGGAAGAATTTCATTTAATTTCTGGGTTAAAAATCAATATGGACAAAACAAAGGTTGTAAAATTCGGAAAGAATAGGGACAGCAGTGATAACATTTGCCCGGACTTAAATTTATTGTGGACAAAAAAATTTACATCGCTTGGTATTGAATACGATGCCACAGATCTTGATAACATCACTGATTTAAATATTGAACCAAAACTCATAGAGATTCAAAAGTTAATAAGAATTTGGCAGCTTAGGAATCTGACAATTGTTGGCAAAATAACCATAATTAAAAGCTTACTTATTTCAAAATTCATTCATATCCTGCTGTCCCTACCCAGTCCAAAAGAAACCCTTTTTAATAAGATAGAATCATTATTTAATTTATTTTTATGGAATGGTTCAACTCCAAAATTCAGACGAGATATAATGGAGAACAAGGTAGAAGATGGAGGGCTTCAATACCCAAACATTAGACATGTTGATGCAACTATGAAGGTTTCTTGGTTTAAACGACTGTACAAATCAAATGAAGGGTGGGCCTCAATTCCCAATTTTTACAATATGAATGATATTTATTTATATGGTGACCTGTATCAAAAGAAACTCCTACAAACTGTTACAAATGTTTTTTGGAGGGATACAATTAAGTCTTTGTTACTGATTAACAAACATCGTGTATTTCATGGTACAGAATCTTTATTGTCAACTCCCATTTGGTACAATTCACTGGTATTATCAGGAATAAATAGACATTGGGTGGAAAAAGGATTGAGAACAATTTATGACTTGATAGATGATAAAGGTGTAATATTGAGTTTGAAAGATATTAATTCCAAATGGAATATTGAATGTAATTTTCTACTTTATTTCAAACTAAAGGAAAAAATTAAAGAAACTTGTTCTTGAATACAGCACCACAAATGTCGCACATATTATATGAGGTTGAAGTATGTAATAAAGGCAACAAAAATATCTACTACAACTCACTTGGGGTAAATCACCAACCCATTGCTGCACTCCAAGAAAAATGGTGTCAAAATTTAAATGAGGAGATAAGTATCCATAGTATAAGTATGGCTTTTAGAACAGCGAAAATGCTTTCTCCATCCATATATCAATATTTTTTACAATATAAATTGATACATAGAAGAACTGTCACAAATAGTTTGCTCAAAAAAATGAAGATAACAGACACTGACCTTTGTCACTTTTGCAAAGAAATTGAAACCATTGAGCATGCATATTTGAATTGTGCTAATTCTGCCAGTTTATGGGTAAATAGCATAGCATGGGTGAGGAATATACACGATCCACACTTCATAGTCTCTGACATTGAAAAAATATTTGGCTGTTCACCTGGTAACCAAATTGCCAATTTGTTTATTATTAGTGTCAGAGATGTGATCTACCAGAAAAGAAAAGATGGTAGTAAAATGTGTATCACTGATGTAAAAATGTGTTTTGTGAAAAATTTAAGCATTCTCAAATCAAAAGATTTGTCTGATAAAGCAATAGTCACCTTTGAAAATAGGTGGGCAAATTTCATAAGAGATTTCAAGAATGATGAAAGGGTTAAAAAGAGTTGGTATAAACTTTAAACAAGAGAGGTTTGAAACGCATTCCATATTACAATATTTTTCTTTTTATTTGTTATATCCCAGTTTTCACGTAAATACTCCTGTCCAATACCATGATACTATTTGTAACACTGTGATATAAAAATGCCTTGGGAAATAAAAACCCTGTTGCACATGTGTGCAATTTGAAATTGTAAAAAACTATCTTCTGAAATCCATCATTTTGTCATTCCACGGTTTTATTACGGACAAGAGTATCCACCAGAAAATAATTAAGAATAATTCCTAGCAATCTTTGAGGATGAGGAGAATGACTATTTTATGTAACTGAGCCACATACCAAAACCTAACTGTATAATCATGGATATACAGAATTAAACATCATTTGAAATTGGAATAAACTTGGTTTCCTGATCAAATAAGAATACATATACTGGTGGGTCATATTACAGTATCCGTCTTGGGTCCGGACAGGACATTTTAATGAGAAAAAACGTTGTTTTATCCAAAATAGAACAGAATATTGAAAACGGTTTTTAGACCTGTATAATCTTTAGAGGTTTGTTTGAAAACAGTTGATTAATCAATGTATAATTGCGCTATGTATTTAAGATACACTGCTAAATAAAGAGCAAAGACAAGCAAACAGACCCTAAAGATGGTTATCAGCTTAATAATTAGACATTCATTCTTTTCATACAGCTGTTATGCTGATATCATCAAGTTGAATATTTTCTAAAAAGGTCAAATGTGAATTCATCATGGGGTACATGGAAGGGACTAGAACGTTGGTTTTACTCATTGTAATATGATGAATGTACATCCATGAACATGTAATACATGTACCAACAACAGACGATCATATAGATTTGGTCATGCTATTTCACCATATCACAATGCCTCACCATTTTAAACTCTTATTGCAGTGCAACAAGAAAAGTAAGCCATAATACAAAAACTATATTTTGATAAAAGTTATTTGTAACTTCTTTTCTTTTTATTTCCACAGGTTGATTGAATTGCGCAAATGATCGAATATTTTCAACTAATATAATTACCATGACTGGCTCAATAAGTTAATGTGTGTGAATGGTTATATGTATGTAGTGTGCCACTATAACCGGAAAGGACACCCAAAAATTTATTTTATTTACAATTTGGTCCCCCAATTTGTAAATCCTGACTGAGGTTGTCTGTTCGTAATTATACTGAGAAAATGCACTGAAAAAGGTGAAAATTTACAAAAAGCTGAACAATTTGTAGCTCCAATCTATTATCTAAAAGCCCTAGGCAATGCCATAAGTTGAGGGATTTTCTATTAATACGTGTTATATAATTTATATTAAGTATTGTGCCTTAAGAACTTAATCTGATCCTCAAAAACTCGACTATGATTCGAATCCAGGCCGTAGATAAAGCAATCAATCAGTTGCAATGCCCTAAACCAATTAGCTCTTTGGCCAGAAGAGATTTTCTAGATGAGGAAATATTTTTGTTTTAACCTATAGATAGATAGATGGATATGTGATAGATAAACCCCAAGGAAGCTGTGGTGTATGGGATATACCCAAAGTATATATACCCCCAGGGTATCACATACACCACAGCGTCTGAGGAGTCTATGTGGCTTGTACCAGAGTTGACTGCCTTCCACCAATCACAGGCCGAGAAAAGTATACCCTTGGGTAACACCTTTGGGTTTAGGCAGCTTAGAGAACAAAGGTTTGAAAAGTGTGGGTTATGTCCTGTAACCCTACACTTTTCGAGGCCTCTGAGTGGTGGAAGGCAAGCAACTGTGGTACAAAGATATATAACCTCTATTGAAAGTCGGCAATAATAATACATAGTAAACACGAGCCGTCAGGGCTCTTGGACTACTACAAAAATAACGATTTGAAATATAACATACAGGGTGAAACAGCAATATAAATGATAAATAGAGGGGAGGTAAGTTGGCACATATCTATTGACAATGAGTTATCTGGTAATCAGAACATATGTTCATGATTTTGGAGTAAATAAGCTGAAACTCCTGCTCGTTGACGGGTATTTACTTAAAGCAGCACTACACATGAATTTACAAATGCATAATATATGCAAATAACATATATGAACTTTCTTTCAAATAAGTCTCGGGTTAATGCTTTTGGGTGTTTTATTTTTTGCATGACATCATGCGAAACAATGGTTTATAGTAAAGGGGTAGTATTTTGAGTTTAAAAGAATTAAATTCCCAAAACGGTCAGTCCGAATACCAATACTTTATTTGATTTCAAGCATATTTGTGAACTGAAAAATATTGTTTTATCACATGATCATGGGTGTCTAGCACGGAGTCAATAGCATTATTATATCATCTATATCAAGAATATCCCTATGTACCTATGTACTTTTCTAGGACATACATGTATTTTAAGGATCATGATATACTTTTCACCAAGAAGAAAATGCAATATATAATAGGCCTTATTGATATATGGCTGTCCATTTTATGCCTATTGTTAACTTGTTGTCTGGTTCTAGATTGGTGTCCCTAGGAGTCTATGTGCTATATGCTGGTGTCTTTGAGAAATACTTTTTAGGGAACAGCTAGCTCGTACTCAGGTTAGCTAGCTCATACCCAAATACCAAGTTAAATTGCACCAAAGCAATTCAAGTACCTAGTTTGAATTTCATGGTTTTGGTCATTATTCTTCAAAAGTCTGCCGCAAATGCCATAGCAAGCATAAATACTAACTCAAATGTTGATGTTCTCGTCATCTAAAATACAAATGGGCAAAGCATGTTGAAGACAGTCAAAGAATTAACGAAATATCAATGTACATTGTAGTATAGACCTAAATACGTTTGCGATGTCCAGTTGCATGAGCTAGCTATTAACTCTCAGGGAGTTAGATAATTAAGTTGTTCGTAGTTTGTTTATCAAGAACTAGCTACATATTTGGAAAATTCTATGGTGGGATTTAGTGGTGTTTAAATAGTATTTGTACCATACTTAGTTTAGAAGTTGAGCGATAATATAAGGAAAACACACAATGATCTGTTTAACCTGAGCCTCTAGCTCAAATATACGTACTGAAAGCACATATCAAGTAAATCAATAATATTCTATGCATGCATGTGTTATAAGCTTTATGGTAATACATGAGTAGTGTAATATCAACACTGACACAAACAGAAACACGTCTAATCTACAGGGAGTTGGATCCGTGACAGATGTCTTTTACTTGCTGCAACTTTAAGGGACTAGTGGCAGCCTCTATAATTATCAACCGGAAACGTAGCTTGGATTCCATAAAATTACTGAATGTATATGGCCAACTTTTAGTAAAAGTAAAGATAAGATGACACAAAAAGCACATCTTCCTCAAACAAAATCATCGACAGGTGCCATCTTTAACATAAGCCTTGAAACTTGAGCCATAAGTAATGTTGGTGCAACCCAAAGTGACTCAAGGGTTAAATTTCCTAAAACTTAGGGACGTGAGCCTGTGGCAGGTTGGTGTAGTTATTCAATAATTAATGGACACTTAATTGTCGTACTCTGACGATAGCTGTCATTATGATTGACGTATATTTTGGGTAATGAGCTAAATTGAGTATTTTTTGCCACCTATAAAAACATTCTCACGCTGCAAAATTGGGTTTTAACACAGCTATGTAACGTCCTCAGTAAACTATGGTATCAAGAAGAAGTTAATGAGAAAGGGTAAGGTTATTTCATAATAAAGATCTTTTAGGTGCACATTTAGGAAACGTGTGGGGCGAAGGTAGGATATATTATGCACCCATAATCAGGATAAAAGGTGTAGAAAAAAGTCAAACTGATAGACATCAAGGCATGGAACCAGTCTGAAGGTAGCATTGAATTACTGGTTGGTTTGCAACTAATAACCAGTCAGCTGAGAAACAGAGGGTGGTCATAAGAAAAGAAGAGGATGTCCTTACTCTAAATCATCCGATGAAGTACCTGGAAAAATAGGAACCGAAGAGGGCGAGGTACAAGAGGGACCTCGTTTGCCACACGAAGAGGGAAATGTAAAAGTTATAATCTCGACCCTCGGACAGCCTCAAGGACGTTAAGTCATGAATAAAAGTAGAAGAAAAAAGTAAGCTCCTTACAAGGTTCTTAATTCAGTAAAAACACACATCGTCTAATTTGGCAAAGGACTTCCCTCTGCTCAAAATCTGCCTCAATCAACTTTGTTCATCCAGTAAATGATTTAACTATGAGGGTCACCATACATCAGTTTTTACTGGTTAGTGTAAGATTTTCATTAGCCCCGTTTTATTTAAGGTATTCATAATTGTCATTCTAATTTTTCAGCTACATCTAAATTCTACATGCCTTAGCATTTAATTTACCTGTAGCATTATGCTATATTCTGAAATAGAAGGTATTAGACAAAGTAGAATTAGAGGAGCACAAAGCAAAACTATGTCATTAGGAATACATGAAGGAGAAAAATAGCTCTTGCTTTTTATCATTAGAAAGAGCAAATTATATAGATTAGAGAATTGGAATAGTACACAAAGACAGAGGGAATTTGATAACTGTTAGAAGTACGAGAAGACTTACCAAAATGAGAAACAATATACAAAGATCACTCTTCACTTCTTTCTCGCTCGAATTGGGTCACCCACAATCTTCAAAATATACCAGATATAATAGTAGAAAAAATAGAAGAGATTATATTTTCAATGAAAGATAATGTTACCAGGACCTTATGTACTTAGCCATTAATTTTCCTTTAATTCAATGGGAAGATATACAATATAGAATGTAGAATGCACAAATGATATTTAACTTATGCAGTTATGGTGAAAACAACGGTATCATTGATTAAGACTGAACACACCTGTTCGAGGTCAGTGCCATATCAAAATTGTTTTACCTCAGAGCACGCATATTTGGAGAGAGTGTAAAGACAGGGAAGGGTGTCTCTGTCTCAGCATATATTTTCATAATATGTGCTGAACTATCTTGAATAGCTCTTCCAGAAGAAAGTGGACAGAAAACTAATCAATATAGATCACTAACAACAGGATTAAGGATATGTATTCAGAATGCAAGTAAATACTTTAAAATATGGGACCTCACAGACCAACACTTTTAGGTTTAACTTTTCCCAGCAAAAGAGTTCCGGAAATCTATCAAAGGGCAAGGAAATTATGGATTATCCATATTCAATGAAATATCTAAAATAAATAATAATTGGGCGAACTCTTTAGAAGTAGAGATAAACAGAGTAAAACCGTTATTCGGACTCCAAAGGAAAACCACCCAGACTATGTATTTATTTGATATACAATATACCATGTTGCACTGCAAATTACTAAATGTGATTCCCTTCCCGTCATGTTCATCCTTTACCTACTTGTGTGCTACGTGTGATCGCCTCCGTTTTTGGCAGTTTAGAGAGCTGTTGAAATATGGAGCAAATATATGAGAAATATCAAAGCAGTCCTGCCTCCTGATTGATAGATGTCACGTTTGATTCGTGAATAGATTTTTATCTAGTATATCATCATCAGGCCATGTACAAGCAATGATTAAAGCACATTTATGGTATGAAGTTAAAGTTCACTTTCACCTTATCCCCTGTAAGAGATATCATAAGTCTTAGTTGCACTTGATCAGTGAACTTCAATGAGAATACCCTTCCCCTTACAGAATCAATTTAATATTTCCAAATCTTTTTGGCAAAGGATACTCAAACACATCGGTAACGAGAAGATTGTTGTCATGCACACTCCATGTAACTTGCCCTTAATGTGTATAAGATAAGAACTTTATCAGATTATGGAACGATTGTTTTTTTACTAAATGAGTATTATTCTTAGCCTGAGCGTCATTTGTGTATTTCGAAGGTTTTTGATGTAATACAGCTTCAAGTAACTACCTCGACTTTCATTTATTAAAATTTGACTTTATTAAAAATCAATGTTTTGTTTTACTGGTATGACTGAACTAATAAGTATTGTATTCTGTATCGTTTTCCCTAGTAAATAGTAAATAAATTTGATTTTGAAGGAAGCAGGTTGATGGGATAACGTTTGGAACTAAAGACACATGTTAACGTTTCTCTTTCTATCGTGTTTAAAATGTTTAATTGCTGTGTTTCGTCTACTGTTCATTTTCACTTTTTTTTGAGCTTTTTATAAAGTCATTTCTGCCATTTGCTCATAATATCCTCATGGATAGGTAACACCTTGACCTGACTTGACTACGATAATCAGGACATGTCCGCAGTGCTAACTATTTCATGCCAAAATCCGTTTCAAAACTTGTGATTTGTGTTTTTTTGCTTAGATTTCTGGACACCTTAATATATATATATATTTTTTTAGACGATTGAAATAGAATATATCCACATACATGTTGCAATGCATGCTAGAAAATGGTTATATTTCGTACATGACAACACATTTTATCCATTTCCTCTCTTACAATACGTAGAGTTTACCGATTGCTTGATTGATGTGGAAGCACATCCACATAGTCATCATATTAAACTGACTCAGCATATTCTTCTGGTCATGGTTGCAAGGATGAAATTTACCTTTTAAGCTTAAGAACTTCTCTGTTTAAAAGGGTATGACTAATTTTCCAAATCAATTAGAATATTACTAATATAACTACATAAATTCATGGTATAAATCCCCTAGGTTCAGAGGATTGTGAGTTGCTTGCAAGCAGTTGGCATTATTTTTGCTACCGGGATACTGTGTCACTTGAAAAAGATTAAGAATCACAGACCGATTATATCGTAAATCGAGTGTAGTGGTAAATTGGGTAAAATCGAGTAGTATGTATACGAATGTACTGATTGCGAAATGAAAAGCGTGATTTATACAGTTGGTGCTGATTTTAGCGTCAGAGAAAACAGATGGCATGATCTATGACATATTATTGTCAATCAAAAGGCTGAACTTGGAAATCGCAGAAATGTCACAAACTATAAAAGACATGAAATTTATTTGACAATAATTTGAAGCTTTAAAGTCATATTAGATCTAAACTTATAGACTGCTATCATCTAGAGTATCAAGACACTTATAGGCAGAGGTAGACAGAACTAGATAAACCAATTGGGAGTAGCCGAGAACAAAACATCTGACACAGAAAATGTGGTAGGGGTGAATATGAAAAGGCACTCTGAATAAAGTAGGGAACAACAATTTGAGAAGTATTCATTGATAACTGTATTTTTTCATACAATATGTATTCTATACCCCTTGATCTATGTGCAGCCTGTACTTGCAATGGTAGGGGTGAATATGAAAAGGCACTTTGAATAAACTGTATTCTTTTAAATACAAACAAGGTTATTTACAACTCTGTGAAAAAAGACAACCATGCAAAAACTAACATTACTAACATATGATCAAGCACGAAATGAAAACTCTCTATTTTCCTGAAAAAAAGAGGTTTTCCTGAAAGTAGGGAACAACAATTGGAGAAGTATTCGTTACTAACAAGTACATATATGGAAACTAACAAGCAGCAATATTCGTTGTAATGTAGTTGGATAGTATTGAGCTTTTTGTAACACAACTTTATCACATGTCAGTTATCATAATGAGTTATTTCATTGATAACTGTATTTTTTTCATACAATATGTATTCTATACCCCTTGATGTATGTGCAGCCTGTACTTGTTGGCATGTCGAGAAATTAAAAAAAAATGTTTACGACTAAAAAGATAAAAAAAACTACCAACTACCCATAATTTTTCATCCAAACGAAGTCTTTTCTCAATTTTTTTTTCATCCAATCTCTTTGTCTGACGAGTACAATTGGATTTGTTTGTATGTATCTCTGGTCGATGTAAGTCACACGATTGATTTAAACATACCCTGTCTAGGTTTTGAATATTTGATGTATGCATGCAGTAGGTTAACCAATACAATAGACATTGTTAATGTGGGATCTTTGCTAGCAATTCATTATGCGGTCATTTTTTCTATCGAAATCAAACATGCCGATTGCTTTTACAAGCAACATCTTGCAGCCATAGCTTTAAATTAAAGCTATTTATGCTTGGACACTTTTACGTTGAACGATTATGGAGAGTGTAAATGATCAAGCAATCAATTGTTTATAATAAAGATTTTTGAAGATAGTTTATCACAATATTTGAACCTTTGTCGTGACTAGCAAGATATATGCTGGCACAGATCAAGGGGATAATAATAGAATACTCCAAAACAAAAAGGAAGAACGAAAATAAAAGGACGAAGGAGGTAAAAAAATACATAAAAGTCTAGAACATAAAGTGCAGACTGAAAATGGCAGGGGAATAGAACGGAATTGTACTGTTTAACATGGAATTAGAAGGTATTACAGAAGAATGATTTTCAAGGAGCACAAATCCCAGCTAGCTGCTAATAATACATGAAAAAAAACAGCTCTTACTTGTTATCATTAGAAAAAGCAAATTATATAAATAAATGTATGGAAGCAGTATACACAGATAAAAGGGATATGTAATAAGGATGGGGAAAATATACTTAGAGTTGACAAAGACCAGAGGTTATGCAAAAAAAGGAAAATCATCAGACAAAAACACATTTTGCTTGATTGGGTCACCCAGCACCTTAACAATATACTGGCTTTTCTTAAACAAGACTTTGACAAACACATTGAAATAGAAGAAATAAAAGAGATTATATTTTCAATGAAGAATAATTTCACCAGTACCAAAAGGATGGCTATTTCTTTAAGTTTAAGAGGAAGATGAAGAATATAGAATGTAGAATACATTTACCCAAGTCTTGAGGATGATGTATTACATGAGCAATAACAGATGGAACCAATTTAAGGTTTACCACAGATAAAAGTTTTATAAAAAATCTGATACCGTTCACTTTATCAAATCAAACATACACAATCCTTATTGGTATTTTGGCAAATAGACTATAAACATCGCTTCATTATGTAGTGCATGAGGAGATAAAGGATTTTTGAAGACAGATTCATTGGGGAATTTATAGGAAAAGCATTCAATATGGTTGGAGATCGAACGTCGGAGCTATGATGAAGAAGACATCTTGGTCCATATTGAAATTAAAGCAGCCCTTGACGCTTTGCACAGGCACTTTATACACAAGATATCTAATCTTTGTAGTTTTGGTGAAAAAAATCTATCATCGATTAAGACTGTACAAACATGTTTGAGGTCAGTATTATGTCTAAATTGTATTAGCCTCAGAACACGAATATTTGGAGAGAGGATGAAGGCATGCTGTCTCAGCATATATTTTGTTTATATCATGTTTCATTTTATATCATGTCATATCATATCACCCTAATAATAGTATCGCTAAAACAAAGGAGCCAATTATCGTATCGGTAAAAGGTGGTGTATCGTATCATGAAACGAAAATCTGCAAACTACTCCAACCAGAAGTCACACGTGAGGCAAAATGCCCCTATTCCGCCACTTGGCAAACCTGGTGGTTTGCCACTTGTCTTAACAATAAATAATGAATTTAACGGCCATGACTGATAAAATACTTATTGGGGATGCGAAGTAGGTGGAGTCTGAAATGGGAATATGCCCTCAAAGGTATAACATTTTTACCTCAAATAAGAAAAAAAATGAAAATAAATGAATTTTACAAATATCCAATTGAAAAAATGATAAAGTTACCCCAAAGTTAGGCACAATGGATACATTTCAAATGTTTACCATAGTAGTCTCAAACAATAATCCGAGATAAATGTGTGTAATGTTTGCACTTTATCCTCTGAAATATAAGTTTTTCATATTTTCAGCCTTTTGGGGGGGGGGGGTTACATTATCCTAGAAGAGCGTTAGGGGGGGAGTGGGTGGGTACTTTGCAAAATTTACTGACATCATTTATCAAAACCTTCTAAGTATTTTTGCATGAAATTTGCAGCTTCTACTCTCAGGCGAAGGATTTCAAGTGAGATCCCAAAAAATGCTTATCTATATGTGCCAAATTATTACACTTATTACATCAGTTTTAATCAGCAACTGTAGAAAGTGTATTTGAGCAAGATTTGGAGATTGCTTCTTCTCACCTGAATTTTTTATTGTCATATTCCTAAAAAAGCATGATTCATGTTGTTTTTGCATAAAATACCCACAAAATGGGCTTAAAGAGTAACTCACACCCTGCTTCTTTTACGAATATTGATCAATATCACTGAAAGTATATTCGTTCTAAGTTTCATGATTTTTGTTCAATGTTCACAATTTTCTCCTTGCTGCCTTGCAATTAGCTGGTAATCTAACATCTGAAGCTTGAACTGAAGTCGATAATACCGCCTAAGGCGTTATTGTTTCAGCCTGTACAAACTATGTCGGAAGAGGGCTTCTCTTAACATAAAGCTCTGATTAACACTATAATTTTCTGTTACATTTGGTGTTAACGCAAAATTTAACACACAGCTTTGTGTTAACGCTAACATCTTGCTCGGATTTACAGTACTGCGATAACGCCTATTTTAATGCTAACACAGGTGTTACATTTTGTGTTGACACAGTTTTTGAGACACCCACTGTGTCATAAAGACATCGTGTAATCTGTCATCGATTAATAAAAATACGTGTTCAAAATCATCTGGTCATTTTACCTGTCACCCGCCACAAAAATATTCATTAATAAAAAGATAACAAATAATAATCTGCAATTAATGTTTGTTAACATTATCCTATCTTGTATACACATTTTAAGCAAATGTTTTACATTTTCTGATTACAAATGTTTTTATTTTCAAATATGGGTTTGATATCAGGAACACATCCTGCAAAATATCTGTGACACAATTGAAGTAGCCTTCTCTAATATCTTGAAATCATGATTTATACAGTATATATTTTCAAGAGAAATACTGACCACGAAATCCTTAACATGGGGTTTTCAATTAAAGTGTGGTTGTTATGGGAGATGGGCTAGTACATATCCTTTCTCTAAAAAGATTTAAAGCACACCTATCTGGAAAAGATATTGAAATAATGTTAAGTAAAACACTTTAAAAAAAGTTTAAAAAAGCATAATATTTCCCAGTCCAATCATCTAAAAATGTGGATAGATGTTTTTCAACAGCAATGTAAAATGTTTTTGAAATGATTTATAAATAATTTAGTTTACATTGTATAACTACATATCTTACATGCTGTGTAAATAATATTTAAGATGTTGTATGAAATGTCATCGTTATAATTATCAGGCCAAACGTGTTAATATTAATTTTGTTACCGTCTAAATAATCGAGTTGGTATCGTGTTGCACTCTGAATTTGTGTTAATCGTGTCTAGAACCTGTTAGAAATCGTGTATGTGGGATCCCAGCTTGAGAGCATCCCCCCCCCCCCCCCCCCCCCCCCCCCCCCCCATGGCATGGCATGAGATTTCTACTACTGCAAAGCATATGTTTTGAATTGTTATCATCTTATTTCAAAGGCTCCAATAATACAATTCAGAGATATAATCAGTAGCAATCAATGATAACTTTTGAGCATGAAATAACAACTCGGAAAAGTTACAAGACTGATTATATAGGAAATTTTGTAATTTTGCAACTTACCTTACTTACTCTCAACCAATTCAAAGAAATATTGAGGCATGTAAGTAACTCACGTTGTAAGGGGCCCCATAGTTATATTGGGGAGTGTTGGTCAATAGTATGTCATTAGGATTTGTTCACTCCCCTTTAACCGACTTAGACCACATGTATCTTGCACTTCCTTCCCCTCGTAATTCATTTATACAGAATAATGATGTGCTCTATCTCGACCTACAGTTATCACGTTAGAATGTCAGACTATATTTTGAATGACTTTCCCATCCAATATTCAAATAGAAATGATGTAGAACCAACACATATCCACCTCCCATTGCTATGTTATACCTTACTCGCTAATTTGTATGGAGGTGTGTGTGCAGAGGTAACAATTATTTCGTCATAAACATGTCTAACATATTTATTTACGATGATCCCTGTGTACATATTTATTGTTTGTTTCATATCTTAGTTGGTATCAGAAGTTTTAGGCATAACTATCATAATAACAAAGCAATAAAGCTGTATGCGATATAATGGTTTAAGGTTTATCTTCTGATCAAAGGTGAGCAGCTTGTGTTTCATTTGTTGAATATTTTGTTTTTATGGAGATCCACGTGTATTAGACTGATGGAATCAGCATAGGGGCGTGCATACGTTAGTGGACTGTGGCATATGTGAAAATCTCAATATCCATATTTGGCTTATATCCATGATTTCTCAAAAATCGCAAGGGTGCACTAACGACAAAGTATAGATTCTCAGTGCGATAAGGCGGCACAGTGCGAAACAATTGGCTAAATGTCGACGTCCGCCAAATCTGATTTTCACAACACAGATGACATATTTATTACCTGCTAACACACATTTAATTTGGTTTGCATAAAGCACAAGTATTTGTATATATATATATATATATATATATATATATATATATATATATATATATATATATATATATATATATATATATATATATATATATATATATATATATATACATATACATATATATATATATATATATAAATATATATATATATATATATATATATATATAAATATATATATATATATATATATATATATATATATATACATATATATATATATGTATATATATATGTGTGTATATATATATATATATATATATATATATATATATATATATATATATATATATATACATATATATATATGCATATATACGTAGATTCTTGTATTTGATTTTTCGATTTTCATAAAAATGTTTATCGAAGTTGCTATATAAAAAGAGTAAACTTTTTAGTGGCTGTATTTTAGAACTTTTTTCAAACTGACCTTTCATTTTCTGAAAAGTGCAGTAATGGCATGAGGTTGTTCTAAGTTTATATAGACATTACATTTCGTTACAATTTTCAAGTTCTTTTGATGATGATCATTTTCAAATGGTGTCTATTTCAGCCTTCGTAGCCTACATGCTGGTTGTAAAAAAATCCGGATTTCTCTTGAGCTCAAATATGCATGTTACCCATGCGCCTCCGTAGTATGCTGAACTGTATGGGTTTGTTCAACTACTCTCTGTCCAAGCACTCTGCCCTCGTTTGTGTTTTCCCCCATAGGATTTGTCCGGACACTCCAAGCGCCCATGCCGGCAATGTCAAGGGTCTCCATATCACCTCAACCCTTTCTGTACATGCTTTTGATTTCCGTTTGATCCCCCGGGTAGGCTTATCGCTACTTCAGTCAGCGCACTTCTGCCACCGTACAACCAACAAAGTTTGTGTAGTGTAACCCCACAGCGGAAGCAGACGTTTGATATCGGTAGTACCATCTATCGCCGGGTGGTCATACCAAACCCGGCCGCGGTCGGGGTTGAGAAATCATCATCAAAAGCACCTTTTTGTAAAATATTTTTTAATTTGTTTACGCTAAGAACCATGTAGATACACTCGTCCATGTGTGTGTGTGTGTGTGTATGTATGTATGTATGTATGTATGTATGTATGTATGTATGTATGTATGTGTGCGTATGTAAGTGTGTTTAGAAAACGAGTCAGCAACAAAACCATTCATATACTAAAGAGTAAATACAAAGAGATAGCTGCAAAAAATGGCAAAAATGAACTACATATACTAGCTAAAACAAAATCATAGGATAGAAGATTGCCAGCCATTAACTAATCAATACAATTATATTTGGGTCAAATAGGACCAACCAAAGTCTATAACAATATCAAGTAGACATATAGGGACCAGAATGAATGCCTTCTACTAAGTGATACAATTACAATCCTCTTTCCTATCCTTTCCCATTTAGTACTGCATGTTAGCAGTTGTTAGGGACCAATCAGAATATGTTTCCATTGGAATGAGGATGCATATGTTGATATCTCTGATCTCGTTGGCTACATGCATATTGTTCGTTTTTATTACATCATTGCGATAGCTAGCTCTTCGAAATCTGTATTTAAGGCCGTGTTTAAACGATTACGATACAGTCGTTTTGTCATTTTTCGTCACCATGACTGAGAGAAAGGCAATTCACATTCTTCAGGCTCTGATCTGCATCTTAGCAGCAACTGCAGGTAAGATGAAACGTTTGTCTGTACTTCTTTCTACTTTACGGGGTTCATCAGAGGATGGGTGTAGCTTTGAGATTCTTGTATGTGTATAGTCCACCCCTTTTTTTTAATATGGGAGCAACTTTTCTTTCATAGAATGGAATCTCACCAAAACAGTGACTTTGTCACTTAAAACGCATTGTGAATATCTAATGCTTGTTGATTTGCAATATATTTGGCACATATTATAACCTAAAATCTACGGATAAAGAATTTTATTCTTATCTCAATATTGAATTGGTTCGAAAAATTGTGCAATTTGGAAATTGCAATTGCACTTTTTTCTCATTCCATACAACTATTCTAACAATTAGATAGAAATTGATACCCTTCCTTCCGCGTTGATTTTATCTTCACAGTGGAAGTCTATAACAAAAGCAAAATTCATATAAAATGGAGCTGGCATATTTGGTTCGTAAATACAGGTATGGCTAGTACACCATCATCACACCATGTAAATAATCCCATTTTCTTTAATGATCTTTTTGACATCTTAGACAAATCAGAAATGGATAATAACATAATTGCTGGAGACTGGAAATTTTATTTAAATCAAGACTTGGATACTTTTGGTTATAGTCATAAGAATAACCCAATTGCGACAGACGTTGTATATCACCAAGTAATTAAAAGAAACCTTGTTGATGTTTGGAGATTAAAAACCCCTACAAACAGAAAGTATACTTGGAAAAAAAGAACTCTCTAAAATATGGCCGAATGGACTTTTTCATAATCTCAGAAAATATACTCAATATGTATGCCAATTGCGATATACTTCCAGCGTACCGATCGAATCATTCTAGAGTGACTCTAGAACTAAATATATCATATCCTCCACCAGGAAGAGGTACCTGGAAATTAAATAATAGTTGTCTTTCGGATCCAAAATTGATTGATTTGATCAAAGAGGACATTGCTCATATAAATGCTACGTATGCCGCCACCCCATATAGTACTGCATATCTAACCCCAAATAATGCCAATGATATAGAACTAATGCTACTAGAAGATCTCCTCTGGGATGTTCTTCTTACTCAGTTGAGAGGAGTTGTTATTAGATACTGTGCCAAAAAGAAAAGGGACACAAACAATTTGGAAAGACTCCTAGAGAGGGACATACGAAATTTCGATAAAAAGCTCAATGATGAAAGGAACTTAACAAACCAAAATAGGTTACATGAAGCAAATAAAAAATTAGACAAAATCAGGGAGAATTAGATTAAAGGTGCCATGATACGCTCTATAGCCAAACATATGCAATTTGGAGAGAGACCTTCAAATTTTTTTCTGAATTTGGAAAAAAACTTTTTTTCTAAAACTACCAGAGAACGGAAGTGAAAAGATGAATCAAAAATAACAGACCCACAGAAAATCAAATGAACAAGAAATTCTTTATAAAAGACTTTACAAAAAAAATGAAATTTCAGAAATAGACTCAACAGGTATGAGTGCATTCATCCGGCAATTACCAAAATGAATGAAGAGCAAAAGAGAATTATAGATAGAGAAATTGTAATAGGGGAATTTGACTATGTGCTTAAAAAATCAAAAAACAACAAAGTTCCTGGGCCTGATGGCTTTTTATATGATTTTTTAAAAGTGTTTTGGGATGAGCTGAAATTTTGGATGCTACAAGCCTTTAGACATTATTTATAAAAGGGTGAACTTCCAGAGACTCAAAGACGGTACACTAATTTGTATACTAAAGCAGGGCAAAATTCGATATTCACTAAGAAATTGGCGTCCAATCACTTTACTCAATACAACTTATAAGTTATTTCATGCAATTTTAGCTGAAAGATTTAAAGTAGTTCGACCTGCCATTATAAAGGATGACCAAAAGGGCTTTGTAGCAAGAAGGTATATTTGGGGCAAATATACACCAAATATTTGACTTAATTCGGGAATGCGAAAAAAACAATATTCATAGTTTAATTATGCTAATTGACTATGAAAAAGCATTCGACAGCTTATCCTGGGAATGTATTGAACAAACACTTAAAATTTTCAACTTCAATAGTCATATCACACAGTGGGTCAAAACTTTACAGAATGGATCATATTCCAAAATTTCTCAAAATGAGCATTTATCTTGCAATTTACCACTTATTAAGGGGTGTCATCAGGGGGACCCGGTGTCCCCCTATATTTTTGCAGTGTGTGGTGAGGTGCTGGCAGAGGCAAATTGCAACAATGATGACATTAAAGGTATTGAGATATTTGGGGAGGAGCATGTCATCAGCCCATTTGCAGACGATACTACTCTTCTTCTGGCATATAGTTTACAAAATGTACGTACTTGTCTGAAAATCATTGAGGCTTTTAAACATTTTTCAGGTCTAAAAATGAACCCAGAAAAAACACAATTGATAAAGTAGGGGGGAAAGGGCCAGAAAGAGGAAAATAGTAAGTGATTTGCAAAGAAACCGGACCAAAACATTTACTTCTTAAGGGATTAAATTTGATCTAGATAGAATGGACCAGATAACAAAAATAAACCTTTCAGAAAAAAAGTGAGATAAAGAACCTCATCAAAATCTGGTCACCTATGAATCCAACTGTAACAAGAAAAATTGCAATAATAAAATCCCTCTTTATCTCTAAAATAACGCATGTCCTGCTGGCCTTTTCTGATCCAGATCATGAGGATTTTAAAACACTTGAAAAAATGTTTCAAAACTTCCTTTGGCAAGGGAAACCCCCTTAATATAGAAAGGATACCCTAGAAGCCCCTCATTTTAAACGAGGCCTTCAACTAACAAATCTTGGAGATTTTAATAGTTCCATGAAATTATTCTAGATCTCCAAAATAAATTAATCAAATGGTAAATGGACCACCTTTCAAAACAGGTTTCGATATAACACAAGCAAGCGAAATAGCTCACAAAATTGATAATCCCTTTTGGAAGAATACAGCTGAAACCATGGTTAAGTTACTCCAAAATAGAAAACCGAATTGTTTGAGAGAGATACTGGCAACCCCTATGTGGCACAATCCTGTCTTGAAAATTCAGTACAAAAAGGAATGGAATATTAAAGGCACCGATTTAATAGGTGACATTATGGATAAGAATTTGAAAATATGGCCAAGAGACTCCTTTAACCAGATAAAAGATGTAGAGGTTAATTTTATTGAATATGAAAGCTTGCGAAGAGGTCTAGTCCAGTGTCTCTCAGATATCAATACCAATAAAACACAAGGTGAGTGTCCAAGGAGGTCAGTGTATATGGAGTATTTAGGATTTGGGGTATCTGGTTGTAGAATTATTTACGAAAATATACATCTCACAGGAAACAACCTATTAGTTGAGGTACAAAGAAAATGGGAGAGAATTATCAATGTGGAAATTAATTTCAACGTGGTGGAATATGCATTTGAACACATAAGAAATATTTCTATAGCCCCTTTTGTTTGGCATTTAGAGTTCAAAATACTCCACACAAGAGTTGCTACAAATGGAATATCTCAACAAAATAAGTATAAACGATTCAAGTTTATTTGATAATTGTAAGGTGGCTGTTGAGACAACTGAACATTTATTTTTAGATTGCCAAAGCGCATATCATTTTTGGGTTGAAATAGAGAAGTGGATTTCTGAAGTGTTGAAAAGAAGAATAAAGCTAGATAAGATTCAAAAAATCTTTGGAGATCAAGATTTCAACAAAGACATTAATTCAATTTTAATTTTGGCAAAAAGAACTATTTACAAGTTACGACTAAGAGACTCTTTACCGAAGGCCGAATATACAAAAGCAACTCTAAGGTCGTATCTATCCACCTTAAGATATACTTTAATAATAGGTATTGGGGGAAATGCACAAGATCTCCAAAACAAGTGGTCAAGAATCTCAGAGTATATCTAGACATATATACACTTTTGTCTGGAATTGGAAAAGCTTAAATGAGATGGTATTGGTTCCACAAAAGGAATAAATGTTAGAGGTGTATAAGTGAGAGTAAAAACATGTCAGGAGGGCAAAACTGAATAAGAGTGCATGCACATTATATGGCATAATATGTATTGTATACCTGCGAGCAACCATTTTGCATACTGATTCAAATTATATGAATATGAAATAAAAAGCATCCGCCATGGACAAACTGAATAAAAATGTAGTGGAGATGATAAAAGCATATTTATGGTATCAATTTATAATTCAATTTCAAATTGTCCACTTTAAGCGACATCACAATTGGTATTACTCCCAGTTAAGGAAATTGTTTACCAATCTGTTTTGGCAAATACGAATCAAACACAATCGTAAAGAGAGCTTTTTTAGTGCACACTCAATGATACTTGGTCTTAATGTGGATGATATTATAACTTCATCAGATTACGCTATCGTTTATTTACTAAATAAATGATGCTCTTAACCTGAGTGTCATTTGTGTATTTCCAAAATGTTTGATAAAATAGAACTTTATCCATTTTCTAAAGTTGGCTTTGCAATATTAATGGTTTGCCTTACCAGTATAACTCCACTGATAACTAATACATTCCAAACCGTTGTCTCTTGAAAGTTGGACTTTGACCACCCAAAATAATAAAGGACAATTCCTAGCAATCTGTGGGGATGAGGGGAATCACTATCTTTTGTAATTGAGTCACATACCAAAACCTAACTTCATAATCATGTATATACAAAAATAAACATCATTTGATATTGGAATGTACTTCGTTTCCCTAATAAACTAAGAATACATATACTGGTGGGTCATATCACAGTGTCCGTCTTGGGTCTGGACAGGAAATTCTGAAGAGAAAAAACTTATTTTTATCCAAAGTAGGATAGAATCTTTTAATATGGTTTTGAACCTGTATAATATTTAGTCAAAAATACATATGGTATAAAAAGGTCTGTTTGAAAACAGTAGATTAATCAATTTATAATTGCACTATGTATTTCAAATGCACTGCTAAATGTAGAGCAAAGACTTGCGAAAACAGACCCAAAGATGGTTATCAACTAAATAATTAGGCATCCATTCTTTTCAATAAACTATTTTAGATGAAGGGTAATATACATGTTCATACTGCTGTTATGCTGTTGTCATTAAGTTTAATGTTTTCTAAATAAATCAAATGTGAATTCATCTTTGGGTACATGGAGGTGATTAGATTGTTGTGCAGCAGAAGAGGGTTAAGCGCAGGTGGTGTGGGGTAGAGTATTAGATTGCTATTTGATACAATACCTTGGAAATACAAATATCAAATGGAAAAAGGTTTCATGTTTAAGATCTGCTTCACTGTTGGTTTTACCTATTGCAATATAATGAATAAATATCCATGAAAATGCAAAACATGTACCACAAGGGAAAATCATATAGCTTAGGTCATGCTATTTCACTATATCCTAATGCCTCACCATTTCAAACTCCTATTGCAGTGCAACAAGAAAAGTGAGCCATAGTACAAAAACTTCTTTTCTTTTTATTACCACAGGTTGATTGTATTGTGCGAATGATTGAATATTTTCAACTAATAGAATTACCATGACTGGCTCAATAAGTCAATGTGTGTGAATGTTTATATGTATGTAGTGTGCCACAATAATTGGACAGGACACCCTGAAATTTATTTTATATCAAATTTGGTCCCCCAGTTTGTAAATCCTGACTGAGGTTGTCTGCTCGTAATTTTACTGAGAGAATGCACTGAATAAATTGAAAATTTACAAAAAGCTGAACAATTTGTAGCTCCAATCTATAATCTAGAAGCCCAGGACAATGCCATAAGTTAAGAGATTTTCTATTGATATGTGTTATATAATTTATCTTAAGTATTGTGCCTTTTGTTGTCCAAAAATCAAGAACTTCAGCTGGTCCTCAAAAACTGGACTAGGATTCAAATCCAGGCAGTATATAAAGCGATCGATCAGTTGCAATGCCTTAAACCAATTAGCTCTCTGGCCAGAAGAGATTTCCATTTTGTTAACCTATAGATAGATAGATAGATAGATAGATAGATAGATAGATAGATAGATAGATAGATAGATAGATAGATAGATAGATAGATAGATAGATAGATAGATAGATAGATAGATAGATAGATAGATAGATAGATAGATAGATAGATAGATAGATAGATAGATAGATAGATAGATAGATAGATAGATAGATAGATAGATAGATAGATAGATAGATAGATAGATAGATAGATAGATAGATAGATAGATAGATAGATAGATAGATAGATAGATAGATAGATAGATAGATAGATAGATAGATAGATAGATAGATAGATAGATAGATAGATAGATAGATAGATAGATAGATAGATAGATAGATAGATAGATAGATAGATAGATAGATAGATAGATAGATAGATAGATAGATAGATAGATAGATAGATAGATAGATAGATAGATAGATAGATAGATAGATAGATAGATAGATAGATAGATAGATAGATAGATAGATAGATAGATAGATAGATAGATAGATAGATAGATAGATAGATAGATAGATAGATAGATAGATAGATAGATAGATAGATAGATAGATAGATAGATAGATAGATAGATAGATAGATAGATAGATAGATAGATAGATAGATAGATAGATAGATAGATAGATAGATAGATAGATAGATAGATAGATAGATAGATAGATAGATAGATAGATAGATAGATAGATAGATAGATAGATAGATAGATAGATAGATAGATAGATAGATAGATAGATAGATAGATAGATAGATAGATAGATAGATAGATAGATAGATAGATAGATAGATAGATAGATAGATAGATAGATAGATAGATAGATAGATAGATAGATAGATAGATAGATAGATAGATAGATAGATAGATAGATAGATAGATAGATAGATAGATAGATAGATAGATAGATAGATAGATAGATAGATAGATAGATAGATAGATAGATAGATAGATAGATAGATAGATAGATAGATAGATAGATAGATAGATAGATAGATAGATAGATAGATAGATAGATAGATAGATAGATAGATAGATAGATAGATAGATAGATAGATAGATAGATAGATAGATAGATAGATAGATAGATAGATAGATAGATAGATAGATAGATAGATAGATAGATAGATAGATAGATAGATAGATAGATAGATAGATAGATAGATAGATAGATAGATAGATAGATAGATAGATAGATAGATAGAGAGAGAGAGAGAGAGAGAGAGAGAGAGAGAGAGATAGATAGATAGATAGATAGATAGATAGATAGAGAGAGAGAGAGAGAGAGAGAGAGAGAGAGAGAGAGAGAGAGAGAGAGAGAGAGAGAGATAGATAGATAGATAGATAGATAGATAGATAGATAGATAAGATAGATAAGATAGATTAGATAGATTAGATAGATAGATTAGATAGATAGATAGATAGATAGATAGACAGACAGACAGACAGACAGATAGATGGATATAGATGTACAACCTTTGTTTCAAGTCGGTAATAATTATACATAGTAAACACAAGCTGTCAGGGCTCTTGTCCTACTGCAAAATAACGATTTAAAGTATAACATACAGGGAGAAACAGCAATATAAATGATAAATAGAGGGGAATACAGTTGGCACATATCAATTCACAATAAGTAATCTAATAATATCATATCATATCATATGTTCATGATTTTGGAGTAAATAAGCTGATACTCCCGCTAGCTGACGGGTATTTACATGAAGCAGCACTACACATGAATATACAAATGCAAAATATATGCAAATAACATACAATGAACGTTCCTTCAAATAAGTCTCGGGTTAATGCTTTTCAGTGATTTTTTTTTTGCATGACATCATGCGATAGTTGAATTTGAATTTCGTTTTTCGTCTCATTTATGCCAATTGTGGCTAATTCGTGACTAGCCAGTTGTAAGTAGTGGAGAAAACCGGAGTACCCGGCGAAAACCACCACCTAACTCCAAGTCACTGGCAACTTTCTCACATGCCCAGGCCGGGATTCGAACCCAGGTAGTTGTGAGACACAGCGTACATGCAGTCAGTGGCGGCGCCTTAGACCACACGGCCGTCAGAGCAGCGATAATATGGTTAATAGTAAAGGGGTAGTATTTTGAGTTTAAAAAAAATAAATTCCCAAAATGGTCAGTCCGAACACCAATATTTTTTTTTTATTTCAAGCATGTTTGTGAACCGAAAACTATTGTTTTATCACGAGATCATTGGTGTCTAGCACGGAGTCAATAGCATCGTTATATTATCTATATCCAGAATGTCGCTAAGCCTTGGAAATCTCATATCAGGATGCCCAAATAATTTAATCACATATCTAGAAATAAAATCATCATCAAGGAAGTATTTAAAGGTTCCATACCAATGTAAATGCTGGGACATACATGTATTTGAAGGATCATGATATATAGTCAGGTCAGAAATCAGAAAAAGGAACTTCCCCAGGCATTTTGGGGTAAAAGTCGGTATCCCCCTAAAATGGCCTAAGATGGTAAAAATTTGAAAATCAAAGTGACTGTACTTTAAGTTTTACCAGTCGTAATGGAGTAGATGATGCATCAAAATATCAGGTTTAATTTTCTCTTTAATCTGGAAGGTGATGGTTTAATATTCTAAAATTAAGGAGTCATTGAAGGTCAAATAAAGGTCAAACTGTCATTTTTTCTCTAAAAGATTCAAATTTTGATGAAGAGTTTTTGATGAAGTAGTTGTGTTTTGTCATTATATAATTTCAAAACCAAGCTACCACTATAACTGACAGATATATTATCTCAAATATGGTCCATCAATACCTTTTTTACCATTTACCGGTGAAAATGAAGTTGTTTTAAGTAAATATGGTGGCATGGAATGTGGCATTTGGCTAAATCATGCTTAAAATAAGTGTGAAAAGACGGCTTGTGAGAAAGTGCTAGAATGGGACCACTATTTAGGTCATAAAGGTTGTGAAAACCAAACATCATAGGCATTGTTTGGTATCAAAATGCTTGTTGTAAGATAATCTTTCCATTTCATGCATTTAACCTAGGATAGGGTATATTGTTGTGATATTAGAGGTCATTCAAGGTCAAACTAAACCCAAATTACATAATCTAAAGGCATTTCATCTTTGAATTGTTCAGTTAGAAGCTTATTAAACTCTCATGGAATAACTATTTCATCCTGGAAATATCTTTAGGTGAGAAATAACTTTAGAAAGGTCATTTCAAGACAAATACTCGGCTAATCTTGAATATTTAGGGACCAAAAATGACAGAATGTCTGATTACGAGTGCACTCAAATATCTAAGTGAAGCAGCAGAAAGTTGACATAACAGAGTCATGTCTTATGCATATGGTATGTCAGCTTCCATTTTCAATGGGTAGAATAAGCCTTTAAACTTGCCTTTTGTGTTTGTCATGTAAGAATAAAGGCAATGTAAAATATTACCAAGGTTTAAAGAGCAAATGAAGGTCAAATGAAGGTCAAAACGCCATTTTTCTCTAAAAAGATTCAATTTTTGAACAAAGATTTTTGGTGAAGAAGTTATGTTTTGCAATTGCATAATCTTCTAACCAAGTGTTTCCAAAATAATTGACATATAAATTATCTTTGATTTGTTTTACAATATTTCGTTTCCCCGTTGCCTGTGAAAATGACGTAGTTATAAGTTAATCCGCAGATGTGAAATATGCTGTTAGGCAATCCATGCCTATATTAAGTGTTTAAGGTAGGGTTGTGAGAAAGTGCTAGTGTTGGATCATTGTTTAAGTTATAAAAGTTGTGAGCACCAAACATTATAGGCATTGTTTGGCATCAAATTGCTTGTTGGAAGACAATCTGTCCATTTCATGCAACCATTTGAGGGTAGGGTATTTCTGTGTGGTATTATAGGTCATTCAATGTCAGTCTTAAACCCCATTTTCACGAATTAAGGCATTTCGTCTTTGAATTGTCCATTAAGTGGCTTATTTGAGTGAAGCAGCAGAAAGGTGACATAACAGTCATATACTATGAAATGCCAGCTTTTATTTCACTAGGAGAAATAAGCTATTTAACTTACCTCTTGTGTACTTCACGTACAAGCAAAGACAGTTTAAAATATTGATGAGATTTAAGGAAAAAATGAAGGTCTAATGAAGGTCAAGAGGTCAAAGAGAGTATTCGCGACTTTGGGGCACATAATTGTATATTGCAATGGAGTCTTGTTCGAATGAGTAATTTTATATACCTGCAAGGTATTTTTGACATTCATGAAATAAAAAGCAGTTAGTTTACAACTCTAGTAACATTTCCAGATAAGAACAAGTTGATTTGCATCTATTTGGAGGTCAAATAATGAGACTGCCAGGAATTTATCTAGAAGCGATCTCTGAATTGTTCTAAAAAACAAGACCAATATTGACTTTCAGTGTCATCTATGCCCCATACACCAAACTCCATGCACAAGATTTATTAGTATCAAAATGTTTGCTACATATCAATTCTTTTCATTTAAGGATCAAAGCCAGTGTGAAGTATAGATGGTGTAAAAGATTGAGGTCAAGAGGTCAAATAGAGTATTCATGACTATAGTCATGAAGTGCAGGAACTGAGTTAGTTTACGGCTACATTACTATAACAAGATGAAATGTGTTGCTTTTGATTGTATTTCGAGGTCAAGCAATAGAAAGTTTCATTTCTTACTTAGGAGCAAACCTATTGATGTTTTCTTGTTAAATGAAATATGCAGGAAAAACTAAGATAGGAGGTTAAAGTCAAAGTAAAACGAAGGTTAAAATGTAGAAGGAAAGTTTTGGGTTTAACCTTGCTTTCAACAGGTTAGGTCATATTGCGATGAGATAGAAACCCATAACAGGGAAAAAATTCCCTTCTCTTTGCGAATAGATCCAAGGGGTCTTTCAATGTGCAGTAGGACCAAAGGCAATCCTCCACAACGCCACATATTTATAAAGCAACCAGGTCATCCGACTAGTTTGAAGACCCAGCAGAAACCCGAATCTGCGAACTCTTACTTGGGAGCCAGGTGTCGTAACCACTAGGCCACGGCGGGTCCCCAGGTTTAAATGTAAATAATTTGGCATATTTATAGGAATTCAATAGGAGATGATGATGTTATGATCATTATGATGAAAAAGTACTAATCAATATGATTTCTCTATCATCATTCCAGTATATGTAGATACTAAATTCCATTATAAATTGAATATTTTGAATTTTTCTTGTTGTTTTCCCTCCAGTGTTTCTAACTGTGCATTTGCACAACGTGTGGCGATTTCTAGAATTCAATTACAACCATTTTAATCAAGTCATATGATTTATAAAATTATCCTCCTTTAACTCTAGAATTTTTTTTAATTTTACCTGTCAGTTCAGTTTTGACGGTTCATAGTTTCCATATAAAGATAACTTTCATTGTATCTGGGGGTTAAAAACTAGTATTAATGTCAAGATTCAGGCTGTTATACCTAGATAAGTCATGATAACCTCTGGAGGTTTATAAGGTAGAACACCACAGTTCACTGGTTCTTTTTTGTAATAATCAAATCAAGCAAATACGACCGAGTGTATAATTGAATTATGTTTACATACCTTAATCCATTTTGGAAAACAAGCATATCTAAAAATCACAATTTAGGATTCGGTTCATTTTTCGCTGATAGTCATGCTATCTGTGACTATTTTATTAGCATTCCTAAGCAGTGGTGGCCTTTTGGCTTCTTTCAATAAATAGCTAAATAACCCGGTTAAATAAGTGTTCAACTAGAAGTTCCTTTAACCTCTGTGAGTTTCGAAGACAGTTATGAGTGACAAAATATTTTCATCAAAGGAAATTGTAAAAAAGCTGACATCTTCTGAGGTGAGAAATTCAAAAACATGCACCAGAGCTCATCTTGACCTTCAATGACCTCTTAAACCGAACAGGGACTGTCACACAAGGAAATTGACTTAAACTGTAGAGATCGTAAAGAGAACCTAGCATCATGCTAGCAATTCTACTCCTAAAGTTCTGTTTCTATGCATTAAAGTACCCTAGGATAATAATGACTGAAGTTGTTTTTACTGCATGAGCTAAGAAAACAATTCTAGCTTTGAACTGAGCTTATTAATCTTTGCTGGCCTCCAAATTCACAAAGTTACTAAAGTGTGTAACAATAGTATCAATAAGTTATCCTTGAACTATGACTTCCAATTATTTCTGAACACAGATTGCCAATAGAGAAAAATGACGTTTTGACCTTAATTTGACCCTCTTTTTTTCCTTGAAACATTAATATTTTACACTGCCTTTAATATTCCATTGACAACTTAACTGCAGTAAGAAGACTACAAATCTACTTCAATTTGATAAATACTTTAATTATTTGTACGTTTTACCTTTGATTAATTTACTACTGAATTTGAATCAGAATTAGGTAAAATCTCGGTTACAGTCTCAGTCTTTTACCTCCACCTTCATTTTCACCGGTAAATGGTAAAAAAGGTATTGGTGGACCATATTTGAGATAATTTATCTGTCAGTTATTATGGTAACTGGGTTTGGAAATTATATAATAACAAAACACAACTACTTCATCACAAACTCTTCATCAAAATATGAATCTTTAGGAGAAAGAATGACATTTTGACCTTTATTTGACCTTCAATCCTTGATTTTAGAATTTTTTTACCATCATCTTTCAGATTAAAGAGAAAATTAAACCTGATATGTTGATGCATCATCTACTCCATTACGACTGGTAAAACTTAAGATACAGTTATTTTGATTATCAGATTTTTACCATTTTAGGCCATTTTAGGGGGCTCCAGGTGGGCCTGGTACCCTACTTTGTACCTTAAATCTCTAAATAGGACTTATAATTCTAATCAATGAACTTTCTAAAATGTTTAACAACTCAACTAAAAGGCATTCCTTTAGAAATAGTGGCTACAGATAAGAAATACATACATACCTTTGAAAAAAACTGAGAAGTTTATAAATGGAAACAATAGTTTATGGGAAAATCCCAGATTCTTGATTTGGCAGCCATTTTGACCTTGAATGACCTTTATTACATCATGAGTCATAGTGAGTCATGTGATTAGTATTTCAAAAGGTACTTTTCGTTCAGACCAACATTTTGATACCAAACACTCATCCCTATGTTTGGTCTCAGTTGAGTTATGAATATTTTAGGATGTCTTTCCTACCCCTATACCTATCATTTCGACCATTTTGGAGCCTTTTTGCATATTTTGGGGTGTTTCGGACAAACGCTAAATTGGGGCTTAAAACTAAAAATTGACTTTGGTATCCATTATACACAGATTCAGCAATATCAAGTTATGCTAAAAATGTTGGCAAACCACTTTTACCCCAAAATGCCTGAAACTCCTTAAATAAGGCCCTTTCCCAGATTTCAGTCCTGACTAATACTTTTCACCAAGAAGAAAATGCAATATATAGTAGGCCTTATTGATGTATAGCCGTCCATTTTATGATTGTTGTTAACTTGTTGTCTGGTTCTGTATTGGTGTCACTAGGAGTCTATGGGCTATATGCTGGTGTCTTTGAAAAAATACTTTTTGGGAACAGCTAGCTCGTACTCAAGTTAACTAGCTCATACCCAAATACCAAGCTAAATTGCACCGAGGCCATTCAAACACCCAGCTTGAATTTCATGGTTTTGGTCATTATTCTTCAAAGGTTTGCCGCAAATGCTATAGCAAGCATAAATACAAACTCAAATGTTGATGTTCTCGTCATCTGAAATACAAATGGGCAAAGCATGTTGAAGGCAAAAGATTTAACGAAATATCATTGTACATTGTTGTATAGAACTAAATACTTTTGCAATCTCCAGTTGCATGAGCTAGCTATTAACTCTCAGGGAGTTAGATAATTAAGTTGTTCGTAGTTTGTTTATCAAGAAATAGCTACATATTTGGAAAATTCTATGGTGGGATTTAGTGGTGTTTGAATAGTATTTGTACCATACTTGGTTTAGAAGTTGAGCGATAATATAAGGAAAACACACAATGATCTGTTTAACCTGAGCCTCTAGCTCAAATCTACGTATTGAAAGCACATATCAAGTAAATCAGTAATATTCTATGCATGCATGTGTTATAAGCTTTATGGTTATACATGAGTAGTGACTGTAATACCAACACTGACACAAACGTCTAATCTACAGGAAGTTGGATCTGTGACAGATGTCTTTTACTTGCTGCAACTTTAAGGGACTAGCGGCAGCCTCTATAATTATCAACCGAAAACGTAGCTTGGATTCCATAAAATTACTGAATTTATATGGCCAACATTTAGTAAAAGTAAAAATAAGATGACACAAAAAGCACATCTTCCTCACACAAAATCATCGACAGGTGCCATCCTTAACATACCGTAATTTCGCGTGTATAAGACGCACTTTTTTACACTAATTTTTACACTCAAATCGGGGGTGCGTAGAAATCTAGGGTGTTTTACATCGAGTTACCAGGCCACTCAGAGATCGCCAATTACAATTATAATGCTGCCAAGACAATGCCCATCGATGTTTGCATCGTCATTGATGAATTGTAATTACCGAACTACCCTCCGCTAGAATTTACTGATTACAATCCATGTGACATGCCTAGGACAATGGGTAGTGAGTAGCGACACATGGGGATACGCATTGATGTCACGCTGATGTCACATTTCACTCATCTCAATATGCGTTTTACTGGCTTTCTAGCGTTATTCATGAGGAGTTGATTTCCTACAATAATTCCGAAAAGGGGGTGCGCACTATACAAAAAGCTAAGGTCTAAACATCATTTTAAAGGCCTGGACAAGGGGTGCGTCTTATATACGGGTGCGTCTTATACACGCGAAATCACGGTAAGCTTTAACATAAACTTGAGCCATAAGTAATGTTGGTGCAACCCAAAGTGACTCAAGGGTTAAATTTCCTAAAACTTAGGAACGTGAGCCTGTGGCAGGTTGGTGTAGTTATTCAATTATTAATGGACACTTAATTGTCGTACTCTGAAGATAGCTGTAATTATGATTGACGTATATTTTGGGTAATGAGCTAAATTGAGTATTTTTTTGCCACCTATAAAAACATTCTCACGCTACAAAATCGGGTGTTAACAGAGCTAAGTAACGTCCTCAGTAAACTATGGTATCAAGAAGAAGTTAATGAGAAAGGGTAAGGTTATTTCATAATGCAGATCTTTTAGGTGCACATTTAGGAAACGTGTGGGGCGAAGGTAGGATAGATTATGCACCCATAATCAGGATAAAAAGGAGTAGAAAAAAGTCAAACTGATAGAAATCAAGGCATGGAACCAGTCTGAAGGTAGCATTGAATGACTGGTTGGTTTGCAACTAATAGCCAGTCAGCTGAGAAACAGAGGGTGGTCATAAGAAAAGAAGAGGATGTCCTTACTCTAAATCATCCGATGAAGTACCTGGAAAAATAGGAACCCAAGGGGGCGAGGTACAAAAGGGACCTCGTTTGCCACACGAAGAGGGAAATGTAAAAGTTATAATCTCGACCCTCGGACAGCCTCAAGGACGTTAAGTCATGAATAAAAGTAGAAAATAGTAAGCTCCTTACAAGGTTCTTAATTCAGTAAAAACACACATCGTCTAATTTGGCAAAAGACTTCCCTCTGCTCAAACTCTGCCTCAATCAACTTTGTTCATCCAGTAAATGATTTAACTATGAGGGTCACCATACATCAGTTTTTACTGGTTAGTGTAAGATTTTCCTTAGCCCCATTTTATTTAAGGTATTCATAATTGTCATTCTAATTTTTCAGCTACATCTAAATTCTACATGCCTTAGCATTTAAGTTACCTGTAGCATTATGCTATATTCTGAATTAGAAGGTATTACACAAAGTAGAATTAGAGGAGCACAAAGCAAAACTATGTCATTAGGAATACATGAAGGAGAAAAAATAGCTGTTGCTTTTTATCATTAGAAAGAGCAAATTATATAGATTAAAGAATTGGAATAGTACATAAAGACAGAGGGAATTTGATAACTGTTAGAAGTACGAAAAGACTTACCAAAAGGAGAAACAATATACAAAGATCACTCCTCACTTCTCTCTCACTCGAATTGGGTCACCCAGAATCTTCAAAATATACCAGATATAATAGTAGAAAAAATAGAAGAGATTATATTTTCAATGAAAGATAATGTTACCAGGACCTGATGTACTTAGCCATTAATTTTCCTTTAATTCAATGGGAAGATATACAATATAGTATATAGAATGCACACATGATATTTTAACTTATGCAGTTATAGTCAATACAACGGTATCATTGATTAAGACTTTACAAACCTGTTCGAGGTCAGTGACATACCAAAGTGTTTTACCTCAGAGCACGCATATTTGGAGAGCGTGTGAAGACAGGTTAGGGTGTTCCTGTCTCAGCATATATTTTCATATAATGTGCTGAACTATCTTGAATAGCTCTTCCAGAAGAAAGTGGACAGAAAACTTATCAATATTGATCACTAACAACAGGATTAAGGTTATGTATTCAGAATGCAAGTAAAATACTTTAAAATATGGGACCTCACAGACCAACACTTTTAGGTTTAACTTTTCCCAGCAAAAGAGTTCCAGGATATCTGTTAAAGGGCAGGAAATTATGGATTATCCATAGTCAATGAAATATCTAAAATAAAATGGGCAAACTCCTTAGAAGTAGAGATAAACAGAGTAAAACCGTTATTCGGACTTCAAAGGAAAACCACCCAGACTATGTATTTATTTGATGTACAATATAACATGTTGCACTGCAGAACAGTAACTAACAATGTGTTATACAATATGAAAATAACTGACAGCAGCAATTTCGAATATTGTAAGGAAGGGGAGACAAATCTACAAGCTTTTCTGCTCTGCAGCAGAGCTGTAGAACTTTGAAATAAAATCCCTATACCGCTTGGGACACTAGGCTATCAACACTTTAGACTAGAGAATAATGAAATGCTTTTTGAAAAGGGGACTACTCCCTCCGTAATATTTATGTTCATGTATATGGCCCAGAATTAGTAAAAGTTTGAGTTACTCTCTCTCTCTCTCTCTCTCTCTCTCTCTCTCTCTCTCTCTCTCTCTCTCTCTCTCTGTGCTAGTTCCTATTCAGCCAATATGCCTGGTTGCTTTTCACATGTGTGGCGTTTTTAAGGGCTGTTGTCTATAGAACATTTGCAATAATACAGCTTTTGAGAGTTTTGGTGTATCTCTCGTTAATATAAATCAAAAAGCTTTCGAAAGAGAGCTAATCATTGAAAAAGAAACAAGCAAAAAAATCCATCGTAGTGCATTTGCATATTCTCCGAATACTAAAACATTTGAAAAAATCAATTGACATTTTATAAATTTTCATGATGTGCAATTCTGTACTATATAAGCTATAAATATTCCTGAGAAGACCCTACTTTCGGATTAATCACATTGCTTTTATTGTGTCATCCTGTGTTACGTTTTGCCTAAAGAATCATTAATCTAGCACTTATATTACCTGAATCAGGCCCCAAAATATAGTTCAAAGATGTAATGCTTTGGTCCATGCAAAAACATATTTTAAAAAGATGAACATTAATTACAACAATAGAGAATATTAGAAAAGTACCCGTCCTTCAGACGGAAAACCTAAAATGTCTTATAATGGCAAACGTATCAGAGCACCCAGATATCCCTGACACTACACATTTAGGATTCACCTAACCTACGTATCAATAATTACGGCAAAAAAACAGATATACCATCGACAAATAAGATCAAGGTTTATTATACCGGCTGCAATAAAGAATATGGGCCTGTGTATGTTTATGATATCACTGATATATCTAATTATAATCATTTCTACTCGAAACGATTTTCAAAGTGAAGTTTTGCATAACCTATGTCATTTGTACATCTATCTGTCTGTCTGTCTGTCTGTCTGACTGTCTGACTCTCCCCCCTCTCATCATTGTCTCTCTCTCTCTCTCTCTCTCTCTCTCTCTCTCTCTCTCTCTCTCTCTCTCTCTCTCTCTCTCTCTCTCTCTCTCTCTCTCTCTCTCTCTCTCTCCGCCGTCTGCATGCCCTAGACCTCATTCAAACCCTGTCCTGATTGTTCCACTTAAGCATTATGTTCTCGTTGCATCGGGTTCGACATGGGTTGCATCGGCTTGGACATGCACCACCTGTTGTTTTTGTTGTATACTTATGCTTCTAAACCTTATATTCTGCTTGCGTTGTCGCAAATAGAACATAAGTGCTTTATACTTTGGGACCCTGCACTGCGCTGCGGCACATCATTGGGTTTTGTGGTTAGGGCCACATTGTTCCCAGCTATTTTGGGGTGGCTAACCCCTAACCTACATTTTAACCTGATCAATGCTCTTCTCACCGGACCTCCCGCAGAGATATACGGTTCTAAAAATCATCATCAAAAGCACCTTTTTGTTTAACTTTTTGATATTTGTTTACGTTAAAAACCATGTAGACACACTCGGCCATCAAACGACCCGTTCAGAATTAGGGAAACAACTGTGGCAATGGAGATTACCCATTGCATAGGAAAGGGGCTACTGTCTTATAATATAGACTACCTAATGATAGCGTATGTTGTATTTTTTAGGTTTGGTCAAAGGAATTCCCTACATGAGCTTGGGTTGCTGGAAGTCTCCGAAAGGTCCCGGTTATATGGAACCCACGACTGAGATATTGGATGGGCACTATAAAAATCGTACTGATCCGATACGTAAATGCTATGAAGCTTTGAAACCTGACAAGCGTGCATTAAAAGGTCCAATTTATTTTTCACTTTTTGATGGTGGCAAGTGTATGCAGAGCTTGTATTCTTATTATGAGGCTGGACAGTCCTTATCGTGTGGATTAGATGGAACAGGTGGAGCAGATTCAATGAATACCTACATCATAATGGGTAAGTACTTTGAATACAAAAGATGTTGACTCCCCTCCATCTCCATGCATCACAGCATAAGCACTTCACTCAAACTCATCCATATAATCAGCTTTTCTTTTGATCACATTTGAAACGGCAGATTTGGATAAGCCATACAGTGCAGTTAACTTTCTGCAGCTGTTTCTGCCTTCAGTGGTCCAGACTGAGCTCTATCCTTTTTGCAGATATAGTAATGGTCAAACTCTAACAGAATCTGCAATTGGGTCAGATACTGTATTCCTGATTTGAGAGATTACTGATTGTACTTTTTACTTTTGACCATTTTACAGATTGACGAAAAGGCTGAAACACTCGATTTTCATTCAATTTTCACACAGATATATTGAAATCGTCCCCCCCCCCATTCCCCACTGATCCATAATTGTAATTCAAGCAATCTCTGGTACAGGATAATGTAACAATATATATCTAAATCCCCTCATGGGTGTTGGCAACCTCGTCAGTTTATGGTTGTGGACATAGGGACCAGGCACTTTAAGATGATCTTATTTTTTTTCTCTAATCTAATGAGATAAATAGATTAGAGATGTTACATGCAGTTATATGTATATGGTATAAATGTGTCCATTGCATCTATTGGATACTAGGCAAACAACGACTGATTCAACAAGTGTATTGCTTTCTGCTGCTTGACAGCCTCTAAAATACTAATTTGAGGGAACATACTTTTGTATAGACAGATATATGGTTATTGCCAGGCAAAACCTCTGTACAATGACGTGTGTCCACTTTAGTATGGATAGAAAGTGGATTTTAGACCGTGAATAGTATCCACATTGGTGGGGTTGTCCACATTAACGTGGTGATCACGATATCAAAGTTGGATTATATGGTATTACAGATACCACTCACTAATCTGAAAAGGTTTGGTGACAGTGCATTCTGTGCCTATGCACCATGCCTTTGGAATGAGCCCCCTAAAAACATCAAGGCTGCTGATAGTGTGCATAACTTCAAGAAACAGCTAAAAAACATTTTGAAATAAGTTTATTCGACTATATGGACCATGACAAATGTCCACTGACTTTTTTTAAAGGGCTTTTGAACATTATAGGTGGAAAGGGCGCTATATCAAATAACAATTAATATTATTATCATTATTATTATTATTATTATTATTATTATTATTATTATTATTATTATTATTATTGTTATTATTATTATTATTGTTATTATTATTATCATTATTATTATTATTATCATCATTATTATTATTATCATCATTATTATTATTATTTTCATTATTATTATTATTATTATTATTATTAATATTATTATTATTATTATTATTATTATTATTTTTATTATTTATATTATTATTATTATTATCATTATTATTATTATTATTATTATTATTATTATTATTATTATTATTATTAAGAATAAGCGGCAATGATTGTGGGACCGAGAAGAGCGTACCCTATAGTTCGGGTATCCACTTTACAGGGGTGTCCACTTTTCAAGGTGTCACTGTACAGTAGATGTTTTGTCTAGAGTTAGTAGATTTACAATTCACAAATTTATCAATAAGAATAAAATGGCATCCTTTTCTATTGGCATTATAAGTTACCATCTGTTTTTTACATCTTTCATAAATTAACCAGATTTATGTGGGCATTTTCTTTGTCATACCACTTAATTGTTTTCACATCATTTCGACAAGATGTCCTAGATAAATGCTTTTGCTTACTTTGGTCTTTGCATGTAGTAGAAGAGCGGTGCCAACCGAAAGTACCTCATTGAACAAAAATGAACACAGAAGCCTTTACTTCAACAGATTTGAAGAGTAACTTTTAACAAGCAGCTAATTCATCCATTAAAAGTTATCACTTTAAAGATACATTCATTGTGTGATGTCCAAAAAAGATGTCATTTGTGATATAATCAATCAATGGTAAGAGCCACATAAAACAACTCAGACTTAGATAAAATGATTGAAGTACATTCTCGGTTCTGGATTTTCAGATGGTACATACGAAACAAAGGGCTACGTTTCTCATGGCTGTTGGAAATTTGCAAACCTGAAAACGTTGGAAGGAAGAGCTCAGATTTTGGATGGCCACTATAAAAATCGTTCGAATGCAGTTCATAAATGCTTTGTTGCATCAAAAACTAACTACAAAACAGTGTTTGCGGTTTCTGATGGTGGCTCATGCCAGGGAAAAATTAGCTATGGGCAGAGTGAATATATGAAAAGGGGGCGTTCAACAAAATGTGCTAAGGATGGCAGAGGTGGCCCAGATGCAAGTGAAATTTACCTGCGCATAAGTAAGTGAATTGTATATAATATAGAATCTATCAATCTATCCCTCTGTCTCTATATCTATCTATCTATCTATCTATCTATCTATCTATCTATCTATCTATCTATCTGTTCGTCCATCCATCCAGTCATCTATCCATCGGTCCGTCCATCCGTCCGTCTGTCCGTCCGTCCATTCATCCATCCATCTATCTATATATGGTGATAGTTATCACATGTTTATATATAAAGGTTTGCTCACCGCAGCCAAAACAGCCAAATATTTCTGAGTGAATCTATCAGATTAAGGCGAATGGTAACACCCCGTAATGACCTGGCAATTAGACATTGCTGATTGGCCGCCTGATGATGAAGTTCTGTCATGGATGTTGACAAGCGAGTATTAACATGAGTTCGATCAGCTGATTTCTGGTCATGTTTACTCAATTGATGAGCCTTTTTCTTTTCTTCTATATCGAACTACTTCCCATCATGATTGTGCATTTCGACCTTGTTTTACCTACGCCAGCAGCACCTTTACTGCCCACTTGTTTACAGTCTAAATGGACCACTTCCCATCCTTCATATTCACTACAAGATCTTCTTACTCCTACACTACACGAAGCACCATTATGCTCCAAGCGTGCACCTGTATATCCAACGGAGCTTGTAATGACACTCACCTGGAAGATGCTCCTGTCCTGCGGAAAGCTCAATAGCGCTTGCCTAATTGCTATTACGTAAAGGTATGGCGGTGCCATTTTTGCAATAATTGTTGCAAACCCCCTGGGGTGTAAGGGCCGAACTAGGTCAGAGGGCCTAGCCAGCAGATGGCTTCGGTCGTTAAAGAGTTTACCATAGACATACTCGCTAATTTACAAAATTAATGATGTATGGATCTTTTTATTAGTTCTTCCTATTCTCTACTAAGTAGAGAAGATTACCTGTCTTACATCACAAAAAGCGGACAAAGGCTAGACAAGAGTCATTTCCTTTTTAAAAAAAGTATTAGTTCCTTAGCAATCACTTATGACAGGGAAACAGAGAACTTTAATGATTGGAATACAAAATGGTATAGAAGGAGCGACAGAGTGGGGAAATATGTAAGTATGCACCCATCGCCTCATATGGCATGCACCCAACTAGAGATCAGATACTGCTGGGTTTGATTTTATTGTATAAACCTCACAGTTGGAAAACCACAGTTTTCCCTTTCATTTAATAGACCGCTTTCAAAAAGTATCAAATTAAGACATAAAGTAAGGTGAGGCAACAAGACTTAATAGCAAGATGAAGCAAACCTTATTAGCATTCATGTACAAAGGTATTTTCGAAATCCATAAATAAATACGAAGATTATTTTTAAATCAATATATTTTACCCTACTGAATGAATTATTGTAATCTAAAGGGAAAATGTTAGAAAATTAACAACTTTCGATAACATTTCTGATACAATCATTCTCAATTTTCAAATGTATGTCAAATATATCAAAGATCCAAATGCCATTTTCAGGAGTAACTCTGATGCATTCTTGGGTTAAAATCAATCCTCAGCATTTTTCCTAATCTAAATGATTAGCTATAACATCATTAAGGGTTTGCATATGCGCCGGATAGCAACAGCTAATTTTTGTCTCGGAAATTTTTTCACTCTTCTCTTCAAAGAATCTTCTTCTCTCTCAATTCTATTATGCGCAAACCACATTGTATTGATATATAACCATACCAGGGCTACATCAGGTGCAGTCTCAAAAGCATTACATACTCGGTAAGACCAGCAAGGCAACCTTTTTCTGAACTTAGCTGATGCTGTTGTTGATCGGCCATCTTGGATCACCTTCTCACCAACTATCGCCCAAACAGGCAAGTCATAGTTAAGGCTAGTGATGTAGATGAGGATCGTTTTAGTGCTTCAACATGCTTGGCCTGAGACTCACAACCAACGCCTCGTTCACACTTGTGGTGACCATGTGGATTATATCCAAGCAAAACGTAGTAGCACCAGACAAGAACCTAGCACTGACTGGAGGAAATGAAGATCTTACTCCGTGGCTACTAAAAGCACTTTTATTCTCAACAACACACTCAAAGTCTACCTGTGTAAACCGCAGGTCATCTATCCTGCTATACTTGTCCATAGTACTACTGAGTGCTGCATGGGATATAGAAGCAAACCTAGGACCTGGCTGCTTAAACTCCAACTACCCCTGCGGTTTAAGCATACAGCCAGTCACATTCAAACAGGATACCATCTGCTGTGATAGCTGCGACACATGGATACATAAACCATATATAAATATGTCAACAACCCTATTTGAACATCTCGTTAACTCAGATGTAATGTGAATCTGTCCATCGTGTGACGTCCCAAACTACTCAGCTGTAATTTTCAATACACCAATCGTAGGATCTGGGGAAAATCAGTATGAAGCCCTGGCTGATAGCATGAGATCACAGGTATCATCACTACCGGATCCCATATCAATTCACACGCTCTCAATGGATCACTCAAGCTTCTTTAGCCTAACAATGTCACCAACTGATTTATCCAACCAGTCAGTGCTGTCTATTGGAGCGCCAATAGGGGCATTGTCTCCAAGAACACTTGTATGTCAACCAAAGACAACCGAATCAAAGACAATTATAAAGTTGCAATAGTGAATTCCCAATCAATCTGCAGTAAAGTTATTGGAGTTCAACACCTTCCTAGATGTCACCATGCCAGATATCATCCTGGGCAAGTTATCCTGGCTAAAACCTGATATTGGCAATCCTGAGATCTTCTCACCAGACTTTAATGTGTTCCACCATGACAGACAACACAGTCAGAAAAAGTCAGGAGGAGGCGTTTTCATTTTAGTGAAAAGGGAATTTACCTGCAAAGGAGTGAAGCTAGACACCGCCTGCGAATTTGTAGCGGTGAAACTGGAATTCAAGGGCCAGAAACAGAATCAAGATACCTGCACCATGTCCCATGTATCTTAAAGCCGACTGGGAGTCCATGTCTCAAGATTTCAACAACTTGGTTATGGCAAATGGGTCAGTCCAAGAAAAGTGGCATCACTTCGAGAAACATCTCCAAGAGGCAGGTGCAAAGCATGTTCAGCTTGTGCTCCAAAGTCAGCAAATCAAAAGCCGTGGATCACCCCAGAGCTTATGAAACTTTTTAACAAGAGAGAAAAAGCATTAAGTTTAAAACAACACACAAGAAGAAAGACAAAAAGGTCTTCCACAAGCTCCGACATGAGGCTCAACGCGAATCCCGAACAGCTCATCGAAACTACACAGATGGGATTATCAACTTCAACACACCTGACAATAGTTCTGATGACTGACAAACAATATCTAAGCGGTTCTAGTCATATATCAAATCCCAGAGGAATAATGGGACCCTCTACTCTGATCCTAAGGACAAGGCGTACATCCTGAACAAGCGGTATTGCTCTGTGTTTACCACAGACTCATCACAGCCTCCATCTAAAGGTCCTTCTCCATATGACTCATTGCCAAACATCATGATGACCATGAAGGAATCCACAAATTACTAACTTGGCTAAATCCAAACAAAGCTTGTGGGTCAGACAAGACTACCCCCCAGTTACTAAAACAGATGGCCGATAAAATTGCGTAACCATTGACCAATATTTGCCAGTCATCAATCACACAAGGCACTGTACCCTGGCAATGGCGTAACACTCTGGTGAGCCCAATATTCAAAAGGGAGATAAACACTAAGCAGCAAACTACCGACCTGTCTCGCTGACCTCCGTTTGTTGTGAAGTCCATAATGTCCCACCTCAACAACAACGACATCTTGTCCGAGGGTCAACACGGCTTCCGATCAAAAAGATCCTGAGAGACACAACTTCTTTCGTTCCTGAATGAGCTGCAACAATCAATCTCAGAGGGGAAGCAGGTTGATGCTGCGATAATGGACTTCAGCAAGGCATTTGACGTAGTACCACACAACAAGCTCTTATACAAGCTGAAATACTACGGTATAGGGGGCATCACTCTATGATGGATAGCCTCTTTCCTCAGCCAGCGATCTCAGAGAGTAGTAGTTGACAACAAGTTCTCAGACGAAGCACCAGTCACGTCAGGAGTGCCTGAGTGGTCCATCCTTTTACTAGTTTTTATAAACGACATGCCCCAGGTCGTCAAATCCAATTACTGACTGTTCGCAGATGATAATATTGTCTACAGGGAGATGTCAACTGATGGGGATCATGATATCCTACAGGCTGACCTCGACATACATGGGAACTGGACTGGGGCATGTCTTTTAACCCATCAATATGCAATACCATGCACATAACCAGGAAATCTCAATCAACCCCAGGCAATTATTCGTTAAAAGGCCAAACTCTGGAAGACGTCTGATCAGCTCCCTACTTAAATGTCATCGTCAGTGAAAACCTATCGTGGGATAACCAAATACAGAAGATCACAGCTAAAGCCAATCAAACACTCGGATGTGTCAAGCGAAACCTTAAGGAGGCATCAAGACCAGCTAGATCAATGGCCTACCAGACACTAGTACCCCCACAGCTGGAGTACTGCTGTACAGTCTGGTCGCCATACCAACTCTGCCAAATACACAAATCGAAGATGGTGCAACGGAGAGCTGCTCCGTTTGTGATGCAACTCTATGGCCAACGGAGTGTCACAGCCATGCTATAAGAACTGGAATGGGAGGAACTGGTCCAACGAAGGCTAGCAGCACAGGTGACTATGTGGTACAGGATCAGTAACAACCTGGTGTGCAGCCCGTCGACACAGCACATGGTAGGACCCTACAACACAAGAGGCAGGGCTGAGGGCGGCTATAGACAACTTGACACCCAATCTGAATATCTGAAGTATAGCTTCTTCCCAACGGTCATTAGAGCATGGAACATGCTACCAGACCATGTGACAAATTCAACATCACTTGAGCAGTTCAGGGCAGGCCTATGCAAGATCGCTTTGGACCAGGAATAGATCTACAAGTGCAAGTGGCAGTGCACTGTTTTAACAATATCAATATACTTGGGGTTTAAGACCAATTTAAGGTAGCACATATTTTTGGAAGAATTTGTAATTTTCTGGGTGTATGTGCATAAATATTGTTTGTAAATACATTGTGTGCAAATGGATGCATTCATTTTCTGTAAGCTAAAGCGTGGATCCCACATACACAATATTTCAACACGAATGCAGCATGACTGCCTTTTCGTAATGAAACAAGTAGCAGTCGTTTTACTGTCGTGTTCAGTCTCTTTAGGGTAATTAGTCCTATTTCAAACAAGACAGCTTTAAAAAGTTGAAAACAGTCGTAATTATTGAAGTCTGATCAGGATAGTCATGTTGCAATCTTGCAACTGTATGTTTGCCGTCGTATAGTTAGTATAGTTGGAATGCAGTCTAAAGGCTGGTTTTTAAAATTTAAACATATACCCGTGGGAATATTTGCTACGACTGTAACAAGATAACAACATGATGTCAATACGAATGTATGTTAACTATTAACATTACAACACGACTTAAATGCGTCTAAACAAAATGCTACTTGTTTTAAGTTTCCCACTCTTTTTTGATCACGTGAAGCAAGTTCCTCAATTATTGCTCACAACATAAGCGCATGATGAACACGAAAAGATAAGGAAAACTAAACACATACAATGATGAAAAAGCCCAGCAAACACAAAATATTTTCAAAATAACTTTAAAAAGAACTGAAAAGAAATTGTGAAAAACCTTTTACAATAAACATGAGTAAGACATTAGAAAAAATGGTCAAATACCATAGTGAAAATAAAATGAAATAATAAATATGGATAAATGTTATACAATACAAATATGATATAAGCAAACATTGACAAGAATTAAAGAATATTTTGTCAAAATAATAACCATTATTTTTTCATAATAATGTTAGATAATATTAAACGATCTTTATTATCATTTATAGTTAATGTTTTACATCTTCTTTTAACAAATGATGTTTTGAACATTTACCTAATATCTTATTGACATTCTTTAAATGAAATATGTTTACACAATAATGTTTGATAATATTAAACTAGAAATTTTTCAACATTTAAGTAATTGTTTTCCATCTGCCCTTATAAATGTTTTTTAAATATTTATTGAATAGTGTATTTACAAAGTTTAGGATATTTGTAAAATGTCTGAACAAAGTAGAAATTAAATATCAAAATATATATATCAATAAGATCATGATTTTTTGCAATAAATGTTTGATAACGTTATTCGATCTTGTATTAACATGCTTTACATCTGACTATTAGTTTTTTCAAACAAAGGTTTGACATCAAGAACACATCCTGTAACATATTTGCGATTCTTGAATAAATATTTTGAAATGTTTTGCAGATTTTTTGTTCAACAGTACTAAAACTAAAAACTTACCTTTAATAATACGAAAGCATTGTAAAAACACCAATCACAACACTAAAACCTTATGAGATATTTAAAAATGTTATTGAAGAATGCCCTATTATATTGCCACCTAATTATAGCAAAATGTAAAAACAACGGCAACAGTTCAATATTATTGTCTTGAAATTGAAAATGTTTTTGTTTTGTTTTTGAAATTGTTAACAACCATTGGTCATGAGATTCTTTGAAAAGACTGCATTTCATGCTGAAATTAGAAAGATAACTATTGATAAACATTGACTTAAACCTTATATATTATTACGGGACTTGATTTCAAATTGTAGATTTCCTAAAAAGCATGAAATACCAGTATGTGTCATTTATAAAGGCATTGACTAGGATAGACCAAAGAATATAAGTAGCCATCTCTTCAACCTAGGAATCATGATTTGTGCACTGTTCTTTTCAAAGTACCACTAACCAAGAAATCCCTAACATGGGGTTTCCAAAAGTGTGGTTGTTACAGGAGATGGGTAAGTCCATGATTTTTCTCAAAAAAGATTAAAGGCACACCTATTTAGAAAAGATAAATATTTAATATATATTTAAATGTTGTTGAGTAAATGTTAGAAATATTGGATACATTCTTACAGCTCCATCAAAAATCTCACATCTCTCTTGGGAGAGGCACACATACGTCACGCAACATTTTAATCGTGATGCACACGCCTTACGGTCTCAGAGCAATCGTATGACTACAAATACCAGTTTTTAACACGTGTTAGAAACAACACATATAGCAATCATGTTGTATTATCTATATTCTCATTTGTGTCGTGTTATTTCTCGTTAAACGGAATCACAATGTTGAGAATGTCTTGTTAAGAACATTTCAATTACTTTTCTCATTCGTGTCGTCTTGCAATCATGTTGTAGTATCTATATTCCCATTTGTGTCGTGTTATTTCTCGTTAAACGGAATCACAATGTTGAGAATGTCTTGTTAAGAACATTTCAATTACTTTTCTCATTCGTGTTGCTGTGTGAATAATCGAGTTGGTGTTGTGTTGCATTCTCAATGCAATCGCATATAGGGTTCAATGATTTTTGAGCAAAAAACAGCGCTAACTACGTATTCTTTGTACTTCACAGCATGTATGGTAGTCGTGTTAAAGTCTTGTTAGAAATCGTGTTACAGATCATCATCTTTTCTTTTAGTGCTTGTTATGCCTCAAATGCCATTAATTCAAACAAACGAGTTTATTTCCAACAATTTTGATACTCAGGGTTTAGACCAATTTATGGTAGCAAACTTGTTAGGAACAACTTGTAAATATTGAGTTCTTTACTATATTGTGTGTACACATTTTGCATAGTAAGGTAACTTATACGGTTTATAACTTTGACTCAATTTTCCTTTAACACCGCTTTCATTTGACCATTCAGCCTATGCAAAGTATAAATTGCCTGGAAAATCGTGTGATGAAAAATATATTAAGAACTGCAAACAGTATCTTCCCAGAGGGATGTAACTTTTTGGGGGTAAAAAAACCTGGAAAACGTTCATAGTGTTTTCAAACAATGCTATTATCCACAACTAAGAAACCAGGGACCTTCAGATTTTACTTTAAAGGTCGATACCAAAAGCAACCATTCCAACTTTTGGCATAGCAAACATGGCATTACATATTCTCATGATTATTTTTTCGATTACATAAAGATTGAGTTAGTCAGAAGACAATGAGTGTTGTGTGTTTGTACTGACAATAAAAGACAGACCTAGAATTGTTTATACTTTAACTCTAACTTTAGGAATTAGCTCTTTAGGCATGAGCTACTCTTTAATTTTTTGGCGTCACTAATTGTCTTATGATACATCTTAGAAATCATATATGTTATTTAAATATTTGAAGGAGAGTTAGTGTAAGTATTATGATTATAATTTTACCTTCAATTACATTTGGAACTACCATTAAGCCAGTAAGATTTCATCAAAATTGGCAGGGTGATTTTGGCCGCTGTAAAAATTGATTGTTTAAAAAGTATCTGCTGGAATGTCAAAACATATAATGTTTTATTCTCAAGATCGAATTCAACAACAACCTTATCAACCCTTGGGATGCTGGAAAAACGGACCGTTGCCTTCACTTGAGGGAAAGACCAACCAATTAGACGGCAACTATACACGGCGCACTGATGCCATTTATAAATGCTATAAAGCTGCCAGAGAGAGAGGATGGTCTGTCTTTGCAGTTGCAGATGGAGGCCAATGTAGGAGTTCTGCAAATGCTGCTGATATTTACAAAGAAAATGGAATGGGAGTATGTGAGCTTGGACCAGGAAGATTTTCGATTTTCGATGGCAAAGGAGGTTCAGGCAGTAGCAGTGTGTATTTTGCAAGTGGTGAGTGATAAGCTAAAAATTTTATCAGGTAATTAAAATCATATTTTGATATTTGATATGGTGCCCTTTCCACCTATAGCTTTGAAATGCTCAAAGGAAAGAAAATGGACAGATGTTGCTGGTCAATGAAGTCGATTTGGAATTTGGAATTGTGTTCTTCGTTACATTTATGCCATATTGTGGCTAATTCTTAACTGGCCAGTTGTAGGTAATGGAGGAAACTGGTGAAAACCAACGCCTATCCCCAAGTCTCCATGTAATCAAATTAAGTTTTGCACAGAATCAGCAGTCTAAGTAATGTTGTCTGGGAGCTCCTTCAAAGTCCAAAGTGCAAAGGTACAGATAGCTATCCAAGACCTTTTCAAATTAGAGTAAGGTAACTTTACTACTGATAGATTCTTTATGTTTGACAAAATTGTCCTTTTCCACTGCTGTTTGAAAAGCAATTCTCACACATGTAAACATCGTGTATTTAAAAGTCAGATGCCTTAACAATATACCCATTAGATACCAATTACACAAACTCACGTAGAAATAGTATTCATTCATTTTTGTGTGCATTTTACTGCCACACACATAGTTATGAAATTTGTAAGGAGAGAGCTTTCCCATGTTCCTGATTCGGATGATTCATTGTATCAAAACACTAATATATCATTCTATTTTTTAAGAGCAGGCTTTAAAGATCGTCCAATATTGTGTGTTCCGAATTGGTCTTGTTTTCGATTATATTCATGGAATTAATTTAATTTTTTTAAAGGCTGGTTGTCGTCTCTACCCTACGAATATTTGGATTGCGCTAAATTTGAAATTGGTTCAGTTCCTACATTAGAAGGCATCGCCAAGCAACTGGATGGTAATTATAAGCGCCGTGAAAATCCAAGGTGTAAATGCTATGAGGCAGCGAAAGAGAGAGGCTGGTCTGTGTTCACACTTTCAGATAATGGAGCATGCAATAGTGGTCCAGATGCACTCTTTACATACCGAGAAAAAGGTACTACCAACTGCGGATCTTACAGAGGTGGTTCCGACACGGCTGCTGCTTACATCATAGTTGGTAAGCAATTTGCATCATATGTATCAATTGTACTTCAATGTATTATAGCTAAAGCTCTATACATAGTTTACACTTGTTTCAAATGTTATACGCATAAGGTGCCTTTCTGTGAAATGATTTGACTAGCCACTTGAATTTTGGAAACACAAGGCATGTGATCTTAGATTCGTTTTGAATAAGTTTAGAAGCGTTGCAGATACCCCTGCAGGTAAGAATCATTACATTCATGGATTGCTTGCTACAGACATAACGGCTATACCACACATTGCTTTACATCGCATTTGTCTTGGATATTCTTATGAGTAAAATATGCACACTTCTATAATGTTTTAAATGGTGCTTTCAAATAAAGGGACTAGACCAGTGAAGGAAATACAAGAGGATATGGTTTTGAGTCCTAATGAATATTTATTGATTCTCTGAAACCTGAAAACTCCTATTGATTAGAGAAATTGGCCAAGTGTCGTTTAAGGAAAAATACCTTACTTTAGTCACGAATATCTTACTTAAATAGCAAGAGGTTTTCCAAAAGAACCATATAAAAAAACATGGGTTGAATAAAAATGAATATTGATTCGTCATATTATTTTTCAAACTACTTGCATTATGGTTGTCTATTTAAACCTTCTTAGACCACAACATGTAGAAAAATTATTTACAACAAGAACACTACTAATCCCTAAAAATACACATACATTGGCACATTCTTACATGAGTTCAAGGTTATTAAAGCTATATTTTGATTATCAGGTAATTCGTCATGTCCATCGGCTCTTACATCACCTGCTCCAAGTGTGACTCATGCTCCAAGCTCATCTGCTGTGCCTGTTCCGACTCAAGAACAACGTCTGTCAACGGTACCAACTTCATCTCCTATTCCAAGTATGTTTCCTGCTCCCAGCTCATCTTTTGTGCCTGATTCAACTCCTGCACAAAGTCTGTCAACTATACCAATTTTATCTCCTGGAAGGACCTACCTTAAGTTAGCTTAATCTAATCAGAAATCAATGTAGTGCTAATACAAAGCTATCACCCCCTACTATCGCTCACCCTAACCTCAGCATCAATTACCACTCTTTTATTCATCCTGGTCTGGTGTCATCCATCTAGAAAGTTTCTCCGTCACTTAATGCAGAGTTATAGATCTTTTCTGTCTCAAAAATAGTTGTACAGCTTCTACAGAAAGCCAAACAACAACGAGCATACAGACTAGCCAGACTAGCAGAATGCCACTTGTTGCTGTATCACTTAAAAGGTGGCAGCACTTCTCAATGCAACCTCTGACCTTTGACCTGTGACTTTTAGGTGTTATTGATAGAAATAGTCATTGAAATTGAAGGAAAAGGGAAGAAACATACAAAATATTAACTTGGTCCATTTCCTTGCCTAAAAGATATAATTACTTTATAACTGAAAGGAAGTTTACCATTAAACACGCACAAAATACTTCATTTTTTTGTATATCTGTGGATGGTATGGCCTTGACCTTGACATTGGAAGAAGGGCCTTTAAAAACGAAATCTCCCATATCAGTTCTACAAGATGTAAGATTGTATTTACACTAAAAGCTCAAATTTATGTCTTTTTGAATGATAAGTTCAGATTGTAAGAATAGGAAAAATATGCACTTTATAACCTTTGAACTTGACCTTTGACCTATATAAAGTAAAATAAAAATTGGAGACATATCTTTTTGAAATCTGTTCCTCTAGTATTTAGAAAAATATGTCTACCACAATTGACATGAATTTCCCAGAAACCCCCTATTTTCCTTCATAAGCTGCTTGACTATATAGATCTAAATACTTTTGCAATCTCCAGTTGCATGAGCTGGCTACTAACTCTCAGGGAGTTAGACAAGTAAGTTGTTCGTCGTTTGTTTATCATGAAATAGCTGCATATTTGGAAAATTCTATAATGTGATTTAGTGGTGTTTTGATAGTATTTGTACCGTACTTGGTTTAAAAGTTGAGCAATAATACAAGGAAAACACACAATGATCTGTCTAACCTGAGCCTCTAGCCCAAATATACGTATTGAACGCACATATCAAATAAATCATTAATATTCTATGCATGCATGTGTTATAAGCTTTATGGTTATACACGAGTAGTGACTGTAATATTAACACTGACACAAAGAGAAACACGATTAAATATATAGGGAGTCGGATCTGTGACAAATGTCGGTGCAACACAAAGTGAATCAAGGTTTAGATATCCTTAAAAATTGAGACCTGAGCCTGGGGCTCGTTGGTGCAACTGGCCCCTGGCAGTTATTTGATATTTAATGGACACTTGATTGCCACACTCTGAACATAGCTGTGATTATGATTGACGTATATTTTGGGTTATGAGCTTAATTGAATAAATTTTTTGCCACCTATAAAACATTCTCACGCTGTAAAATTGGGTTTTAACACAGCTATGTAACGTCCTCAGTGAACTATGGTATCCAGCACCAGTTAATTGGAACGAGTAAGGTAATTTCATAATTAAGATCTTTTCTAGGTGCACATTTAGAAAACGTGTGGGACAAAGGTAGGAAAGATTATGCACCGTTAATCAAGATGAAAAGGTGTAGAAAAAAGTCAAACTGATAGAAATCAAGGCATGGAACCAGTCTGAAGGTAGCATTGAATGGCTTGTTGGTTTGCAACTGAAAGTGAATATTGATTAAACTAAGGTTATAAAGCATGAGGAGGGTGGCAATGTTACTTGTTTTTCTGTGTTCTATTTTAATGTTATTTTATGTAAATATTAATTGAGGGGAAACCCATTATAATTAAAATGTTGTAAGTGGTTGAGTAAACTGATGTCTCCGACAAAAAACAGTTCCATATCACCCAATAGGCCTGTTTGCTTTACAAATGTGTGGAGTTGTTCAGGACTGTTGTCTGTAGAACATTTGCAATGATACAGCTTTTGTTAGTTTTGGTGTATCTCTCGTCAATATAAATCAAAAAGAGATCGAAAGAGAGGTAATCATTGAAAAATAAGCAAGCAAAAAAAAACATTGTGGTGTATTTACATCTTCTCTGAATACTAAAACATTTGTAAACGTCAATTGATATTATATAAATATTTATGATGTGCAATTCTGTACTATATAAGCTATAAGCATTCCCGAGGAGACCCTACTTTCAGATTAATCACATTGATTTTATTGTGCCATCCTGTGTAACGTTTTGCCTGAAGAATCATTAATACAGCGCTTATATTACCTGAATCAGGCCCCAAAAATAGTTCAAAGACATAATGTTTTGGTCCATGCAAAAACATATGTTTAAAAGATTAACATTGATTACAGCAATAGAGAATACTACCTTACGATGGGTGTATGTTGTATTTTCTAGGTTTGCCCTACATGAGCTTGGGTTGCTGGAAGTTTCCTTCAGGTCCCCTTTATAAGGAACCCACGACTGAGATATTGGATGGCCACTATAAAAACCGTACTGATCCGATACGTAAATGCTATGAAGCATTGAAACCCGACAAGCGTGCATTAAAAGGTCCAATTTATTTTTCAATTTTTGATGGCGGCAAGTGTGTGCTGAACTACTTTTATTATTATGCTGGACAGTCCTCATCGTGTGGAATAGATGGAACAGGTGGAGCAGATTCAATGAATACCTACATCATAATGGGTAAGTACTTTGAATACAAAATACTTTGACTCCCTAATCCCCCTCAACACAATAACCATGGTCCATGCATCAAAACATAAGCACTACACTCAAACTCATTCATATAATCAGCTTTTCTTTTGATCACATTTTAAACGGCAAATTAAGATAAGCTGTACAGTGAAGTTAACTTTCTACTGCTGTTTCTGTCTTCTCTGGTCAAGACTGAGCTCTACCCTTTTTGCAGATTTAGTAATGGTCAAGCTCTAACAGAATCTGCAACTGGGTCAGATACTGTTTTCCGGATTTGAGAGATTCATAATTGTACGTATGACCATTTTACAAATTGACTGAGCACGAAAAGGCTGAAACACTCTATTTTCACATAGATATATGACAATGACTATTGGATACTAGGCAAACACAGGATGATTCAACAAGTGTATTGCTTTCTGCTGCTTGACAGCCTCTAAAATACTCATTTGAGGAAACATATTTTAGTATAGACAGATATATTGTTATTGCCAGGCAAAACCTCTGTTCAATGATGCGTGTCCACTATAGTAGGGATAGAAAGTGGATTTTGGACGGTGAATAGTAACCACATTGGTGGGGTTGTCCACATTAGCGTCGTGATCACGATATAAAAGTTGCATTACATGATACGATAGATACCACTCACTAATCTGAAAAGGTTTGGTGACAGGGCATTCTGTGCCTATGCACCACGCCTTTGCATTGAGCTCCCTGACAACATCACGGCTGATGATAGTGTGCAAAACCTCAAGAAACAGCTAAAAAAACATTGCTATTTCGAAATGAGTTTATTTGACTATATGGACCATGACAAATGTCCACCGACTCTCTATATAGCGTTTTTGAACATTATAGGTGGAAAGGCCGCTATATCAAATATCAATTATTATTACAATCATTATTATTATCATTATTATGAATAAGAGGAAATGATTTTGGGACCGAGAAGAGTGTACCCTATGGTAAGGGTAACCACTTTACAGGGGTGTCCACTTCCCAAGATTTCACTGTACATTAGATGTTCATCTAGAGTTAGTAGGTTTACAATTCACAAATTTATCAATAAGAATAAAATGGCATCTTTTTCTATTGGCATTATAAGTTACCATCTGTTTTATCACATTTTCCATAGATTACCCAAATTTAGGTAGGCATTTTCTTTGTCATACCACTTTATTGTTTTCACATCATTCTGCAAGATGTCCGAGATAAATGCTTTTGCTTACTTTGATCTTTGCATGTAGTAGAAGAGAGGTGCCTACCTAAAGTACCTCATTGAGCATAATTGAACACAGAAGCCTTTCCTTCAACAGACTTGAAGAGTAACTTTTCACAATCAGCAAATTCATCCATTAAACGTTATCACTTTAAAAAAAACATTTATTGTGTGATGTCCATAATAGATGTCATTTGTGATATAATGAATCAATTGTAAGAGCCACATAAAACAACTCAAACTTAGATAAAATGATTGAAGTACATTCTAGGTTCTGGATTTTTCAGATGGTACATACGAAAAAAAGGGCTACGTTTCACATGGCTGCTGGAAATTTGCAAACCTGAAAACGTTGGAAGGAAGGGCAAAGATTTTGGATGGCGACTATAAAAATCGTACAAATGCAGTTCATAAATGCTTTGTTGCAGCAAAAACGACAGGCGAAAGATTGTTTGCGGTTTCTGATGGTGGCTCATGCCAGTCAGAAAATAGCTTTAGGCAAAATTATTATATGAAAAGGGGGCGTTCAACAAAATGTGCTAAGGACGGCAGAGGTGGTCCAGATGCAAGTGAAATTTACCTGCGCATAAGTGAGTGAATTGTATATTATATAGAATCTATCAATCTATCTATCTCTCTGTCTGTATATCTATCTTTCTATCTATCTATCTGTCCGACCGTCTGTCCATCCATCCATCCATCCATCCATCCAGACATCTATCCATCGGTCTGTCCGTCCGTCCATTCATTCATCCATCTATCTATATATGGTGATAGTTATCATATGTTTATATGTAAAGGTTTGCTCACTGCAGCCAAAAACAGCCAACAATTTTTGAGTAAATCTGTCAGATTAAGGCGAATGATAGCAGCCCATTATGGACTGGCAAGTAGACATTGCTGATTGGCTGCCTGATGATAAAGTCCTCTCATGGATGTTGACAAGTGCTTACTTACACTGGATCTAGTAACAGGAGTTGGATCAGCTGATTTCTGGTCATGTTTACTCAACCAAAACCTCAGATGCATTTTACAATTGAGGAGCCTTTTTCTTTTCTTCTATATCGAACTAGTTCCCATCATGATTGTGCATTTCGACCTTGTTTTACATATGCCAGTAGCACCTTTACTGCCCACTAGTTTACAGTCTAAATGGACTACTTCCCACCCTTCATATTCACTACAATACCTCCTTACTCCTACGCTACACGAACCACTATTACGCTCCAAGCTTGCACCTGTCTATCCCACGGAGCGCCTATTGACACTCACCTGGCAGATGCTCCTGTCCTGCAGAGAGCTTAATAGCACTTGCCTTATTTCCATAACGTTAAGGCATGGCGGTGCCGTAAGGACCAAACTAAGTCAGAGGGCCTAGCCAGCAGATGGCTTCGGTCGTTATAGAGACATACTGGCTAATTTGCAAAAATAATGATGTATGGATCTTTTGAATAGTTCTTCCTATTCTATACTAAGTATCGAAGATTACCTGTCTTACATCACAAAAAGCGGACAAAGGCTAGACAAGAATCACTTCCTTTTTTTAAAAGTATTAGTTCCTTAGCAATCACATATGACAGGGAAACAGAGAACTTTCATAATTGGAATACAAAAGGGTATAGAAGGAGATACAGAGCTGGGAAATATGTAAGTATAGACCCATTGCCTCATATGGCATGCACCCAACTAGAGATCAGATATTGCTGGGTTTGATTTTATTGTATAAACTTCACAGTTTGAAAACCCCAGTTTCCCTTTCATTTAATAGACAGCTTTTGAAAAGTATTAATTTCAGACATAAGGTGAGGTGAGGCATCAAGACTTAATAGCAAGAAGCTACCCTTATAAGCATTCACGTATGAAGGTATTTTCAAAATCCATAAATAAATATGAAGACAATTTTTATATCAATATATTTTACCCTACTTAATAGATTATTGTAATCTAAAGGGGAAATATTAGAAAATCAACAACTTTTGATAACATTTCTGATACAATCATTCTCAATCTTCAAATGTATGTCAAATATATCAAAGACCCATAGGCCATTTTCAGGAGTAACTTTAATGCTTTATTGGGTTGAAATCAATCCTCACCATTTTTCCTAATCTAAATGATTAACTGTAACATCATCATAGGTTTGCCTATGCGTCGGATAGCAACACTAATTTTCAAACTCTTCTCTTCAAAATATCTTGTATCTCTATTATATTATGCACAAACCACATTGTATTGATCTATAACTATACCAGGGCTAAATCAGGTGCAGTCTCAACTGCATGACATAATCGGTAAGACCAGCAAGGCAACCTTTTTCTGAACATTGCTGATGCTGATGTTGATCGGCCATCTTGAATCACCTTCTCACCAATTAGCGCCCAAACAGGTAAGTCATAGTTAAGGCTAGTGATGTAGATTGGGATAGTTTTAGTGCTTCAACATGCATGGCCTGGTCTCACAACCAACGCCTCATTCACACTTGTGGTGACCATGTGGATTATATCCAAGCAAAACGTAGTAGCACCAAACAGGATCCTAACACTGACTGGAGGACATGAAGATCTTACTCTTTGTCTACTTAAAGCACTTTTAATCTCAACAACACACTCAAAGCCTACCTACGTAAACCGCAAGTCATCTATCCTGCTATACTTGTCCCTAGTACTACTGAGTGCTGCAGATTATGCATACAGCCACTCACATTCGAACAGGATGCCATCTGCTGTGATAGCTGCGGCGTATGGATACATAAACCATGTTTAAATATGCCAACAACCCTATTTGAACATCTCACTAACTCAGACGTAATGTGGATCTCAGTATGAAGCCCTGGCTGAAAGCATGAGATCACAGGTATCATCACTACCGGATCCCATATCAACTCACACGCCGTAAAGCTTCTTTAGCCTACCAATGTCACCAACTGATTTATCAAACCAGTCATTACAGTCTATTGGAGCGATAATAGGGGCACCGTCTCCAAATACACTTGTATAACAACCAAAGACAAACCAAATCAAAGACAATTTTAAAGTTACAATAGTGAATTGTCAATTAATCTGCAATATATTAATGGAGTTCAACACCTTTCTAAATGTCACCATGCCAGATATCATCCTGGGTACGGAATCCTGGCTTAAACCTGAAATCAGCAATCCTGAGAACTTCTCACCAGACTTTAATGTGTTCCACCATGACAAACAACACAGTCAGAAAAAGTCAGGAGGAGTCAGTTTCATCTTAGTGAAAAAGGAATTTACCTGCTCAGAAGTGAAGCTAGACATCGCCTGCGAATTTGTAGCGCTGAAACTGGAACGAAAAGGCCAGAAACAGAAGCATGATACCTGCACCACATCCCATGTATCATAAAGCCAAGTGGGAGTCCAGGTCTCAAGATCTCAACAACTTGGTTATCCCATTGGGGTCAGTCCAAGAAAAGTGGGATGACTTTGAGAAACAATCTCCAAGAGGCAGTTGCAAAGCATGTCCCATCTCGTGCTCCCAAGTCAGCAATTCAAAAGCTGTGGATCACCCCAGAGCTTTAGAAACTTTTAAACAAGAAAGACAAAGCATTTAACAAGTTTAAAACAACACACAAGAAGAAAGACAAAAAGGTCTTCCACAAGCACCGCCATGAGGCTCAACGGGAATAGCGAACGGCTTATCGAAACTTCGCAAATGGGATTTTCTAATTTAACACACCTGACAACAATTCTGACGACTGACGAACAATATCAAAGCGGTTCCCAGAGGAAGGACTCGTATGGGGTATCTCGACTAAGAGATAATGGGACCCTCTACTCTGATCCTAAGGATAAGACAGACATCCTGAACAAGCAGTATTGCTCTGTGGGCCAGACGTGATTACCCCCTAGTTACTAAAATGGATGGCAGATAAAAAATCGGAATCAGTGACCAATATTATCCAGTCAGTCAATCGCTTAAGGCACTGTACCCTGGCAATTGCGTAACGCTCTGATGAGCCCAATATTCAAAAAAGGAGATAAACACTCAGCAGCAAACTACAGACGTGTCTTGGTGACCTCTGTTTGTTGTAAATTATGCAAACATATTGTCGTGAAGTCCAAAATGTCCCACCTCGACAACAACACTATCTTTTGCGAGAGTCAACACAGCTTCCCATTGAAAAGATCCTGAGAGACACAACTTCTCTCGTTCCTGAATGAGCTGCAACAATCAATCTCACAGGGGAAGCAAGTTGATGCTGTAATACTGGACTTCGGCAAAGTGTTTGACGTTGTACCACACCACAAGCTCTTATACAAGCTGCAATACTACGGTATAGGGGGCATCACTCTTAACTCAGTCAGCAATCTAAGAGAGTAGTAGTTGACGACTTCTCGGATGAAATACCAGTCACATCAGGAGTGCCTCAGGGGTCCGTCCTAGGCCTGATTCTCTTACTAGTTTTTATAAATGACATGCCCGAGGTTTTCAAATCCAATTGCAGACTTTTCGCAGAAGATAATACTGTAAAACACATATATTACGTGTTTCCCAAATAAAGCGAATTGGGAAATTTTCGCATCATAGCGTATCTTTATGTTAGCGACGGTAGCCGCCGCTGACAGCGCCAGTACATTAAGAAAAAAGTACAGCGTTTTTATATATAGCTAAGCGGAACCACACGCTTTGTTGTACGCTATCTATAAACAGACGCTAACATTGTGTGTTCTAAAGTATCGTCTACACCCAGCGGGCACTGTACGTACAATGTACGTACATTGTACGTACAGTTGGTACAATGTACGTACAATGTACGTACATTGTACGTACAGTGCCCGCTGGGCAGAGAGACATCAACTGATCGGGATCGTGATATCCTCCACAGGCTGCATGAATGGGAACTGGACTGGGGCATGTCTTTTAACCCATCAAAATGCAATACCATGCCCATAACCAGAAAATCTCAACCAACCCCGAACAATTATTCTTTGAAAGGCTAAACTCTGGAAAACATCCAATCAGCTCCCTACTTAAGTGTCATAATCAGCGTAAACCTATTGTGGGATACCCAAATACAGAAGATCACAGCTAAAGCTAATCAAGCACTCAGATGCGTCAAGCAAAAGCTTAAGCAGGCATCAAGACCAGGTAGATCAATGGCCTACCAGATGCTAGTACACCCACAGCTGAAGTACTGCTGTACAGTCTGGTCGCCATACCAAGTCTACCAAATCCACAAATTGGAGATGGTGCAAAGGAGAGCTGCTCGGTTTGTGTCACAGCCATGCTTAAAGAACTGGAATGGGAGGAACTGGTCCTATGAAGGCTAAAAGCACAGGTGACTATGTGCTACAGGATCAGTAACAACCTGGTGTGCATCTGATCATCACAGCTCATGGTAGGACCGTACAACACAAGAAGCAGGGCTAAGGGCGGCTACAGACAACTTGGCACCCAATCTGAAGTATAGCTTCTTCGCAACACTATTAGAGGATGGAACATGCTACCAGACCATGTGACAAATTCAGCATCCCTTTAGCAGTTCAAGGCATGCCTATGCAAGATCGCCCTGGACCAGTATAAGATCTACAAGTGCTAGTGGCAGTGCACTGTTTTTTACATAACTAACATACTTGGGGTTTCAGACCAATTTAAGGTGGCAAATATTTTTGGAACAATTTGTAATTCTCTGGGTGTATGTGCATAAATTTTGTTTGTAAATACATTGTGTGCGAAAGGATGCATTCATGTTCTGTAAGCTAAAGCGTGGATCCCGCATACATGATATTTCAACACGACTGTAGCAGGACTGCCTTTTCATATTTTGTATTGTATATTTATTGACCATAAATTGCATTTATGAAATAATAATGAAACAAGTAGCATTCATTTTACTGTCGTGTTCAGTCACTTTAGGGTAATTAGTCATGTTCCAAACAAGACAGCTTTAAAAAGTTGAAAACAGTCGTGATTATTGAAGTCCGATTGGGATAGTCGTGTTCCAATCTTGCAACTGTATGTTTGTTGTCGTACAGTTAGTACAGTCGGAATGCAGTGTAGTTGGAATGGAATCTAAAGCCTTGTTTTTTTAAATTTAAACATATACCAGTGGGAATATTTGCTATGACTGTAACAAGATAACAACATGATGTCAATACGAATGTTTATTAACTATAAGCATTACAACACAAATTAAATGTGTCCAAACAAAATGCTACTTGTTTTAAGTTTCCCACTCTTTTTTGATCACGTGAAGCAAGTTCCTCAATTTTCACTCACAAAATAAGCGCATGATGAACATGAAGGGGACAAGGAACCCTAAACACATACAATGATGAGAAAGCCCAGCAAACACAAAATATTTTCAAAATAACTTTAATAAGGACTGAAAAGATATTGTGAAAAACTTTTTACAATAAACATGAGTAACACATTAGAAAAATGTTCAAATACCATAGTGAAAATAAAATGAAATAATAAATATGAATGAATGTTATACAATACAAATATGATATAAGCAAACCTTGACAAGAATTAAAGTTTTTGTCAAAATGATAACCATTATTAAACCTCACTTGAAGATCGTAAGCCCTGATTGGCTGACTTAACAGTTGCCAGTCATCATGTCCACTGAATGGCGTTATGGCCACTGTTGTCAAGTAGAAATAAAAGCAGAGTGCTGGTGACGCCTCGCATCCACGTGCACCCTGCTTGTTGGCTAACGTCATTGTTTGTCACGTCATCACTGTACGTGCAAATGTGCGGCACATCATGTTGGACAGACCGCTAGTGCAATAAGGAATTCTTAATTAAATTAGATTCTAAGCTTGGAAAGAAACTGCTGCACAGTATAACTAAGGGTGAAGAATGGTAAGGCCCGGAGGGTAGAGATTCAATCTTATTTGATTTATATTTAAGCGTGCATGTTCTCAATTAGGAGTCTACTGGGTGGGATACTTGGGTCAGCGGTTAGGCCGCAGTCATTTGATTATTGATAGGGTCAGCGAATCGTTATTTTTATTATTATTGAGGTTTAAGGTATAATAAAACAAATAGAACATCCCAGTGGGGATACCCTGATGGAATATCTCCCTTGGGAGGATGGTTTTCCCTCGGGCTTTGCCCTCTGGAAAACCATTCTTCCTTGAGAGACATTCCATCAGGGTATCCCTACCAGGATTTCATATTTGTATATTATTTTTCCATAATAATGTTAAATGATAATAAACGATCTTTATCATCATTTATAGTCATTGTTTTACATCTACTTATTACAAATGATGTTTAAAACATTTACTAAATATCTTATTGACATACTTTTACATAATATTGTTTGATTATATCAAACTAGAATTTTTTAAACATTTAAGCAATTTTTTTGCATCTGCCTATTGCAAATGTTTCTTTAAATATTTATTGAATAGTGTATTTACAAAGTTTAAGATATTTGTAAAATGTCTAGACAAAGTAGCAATTATATATCAAAATATATATCAATAAGTTAATGACCAATGATTCTTTGCAATAAATGTTTGATATTGCTATTCGATCTTGTATTATAGGTCATGGGCCAATGCCAGAAAATGTGCTTAGTTTTTGATTTCGTCGCAAATCTGGTGGGGCAATTTAAATACACTTGACTTATGGTTGGTATGGCTTTGGGGTCACAAAAACAAAAGTTCCTGCAAAAAGGGTTGCACATTAATTATTTATTGGTCAATTAAGGCCAAAACGGGTGAAAAACTGGTGATTTTTGTGACTTACTCATTTTTTTTTAATTTCGTTTTTCGTCACATTTATGCCAAGTGTGACTAATTTGTGACTAGCCAGTTGTAAGTAGTGGAGGAAACCGGAGTACCTAGCTAAAACCACTGCCTAATTCCAAGTCACTGGTAACTTTCTCACATGCCCAGGCCGGGATTTCGAACCCAGGCAGTGGTGAGAGCCAGCGTGCAGTCAGTGGGGGCGCCTTAGACCACCAGGCCGTCAGAGCAGGCCCGTGATTTACTCATAAAAAATACATTTCTCAAGTTAGAAACCTGAAAACTATTAGAATCATACTTAAGCATGCGCTTTTAACTTACAAATATGAATTACTGCTAGATATTTTACATGGAAGCCGTTTTGGGTGGTTTTGTGCCAAAAACGACTAAAAACACACTTTTTTTGTAATAAGCGTAATTCTGTTAATACCCACAACACCCAACTGTGATAAATCACTAGTTTAGAAAACTATGTTAGATAGTTAATGTCATAATGAATTGTGTAAATTTGGAATGTCATGGAAAATGAAAGAAAACCTGAGATTTTTGTAACTCTTAAATAAAAAGATAACTAAATAAGTTATACACTTGTTACTTTGTACAAATATCATTTACACCATGAACATGAACAGGGAGTATCATAAAAACATGTAAAAATAATTTTATTGGCTATTTTTGAGTGATTTCACTTAAAAAGTTTCAAAAACGTATGTATTGTGCAATACCTCTATTTCTTGTGCAAGTGGTACACAAAACTGAAATTTTGTTCTGGGTCTATTTCATATGTTTTTCCAGTTCAGGAAAATATTGATAACTTACTTGTAAGTAACTAAGTATGTTGAATACATACACAGAACAATGAATTCATACACAAAACATTTAGCTAAAAAAAGTTCTATATCCATTCCTAGAAATCAAAATTCCTTATGGCATTTACTCATTTTCTTTGCATAGAAGCTAAAAACACCTTTTCTTTTTACCCATAAACTTTTGACTGTCAACTAGTTTCTTAACCTAGTCTTCATCTGAAACATCACTGTCAGACTCAGATGTATCACTGTCAGATTCTGTGGCAACTGCTTTCTTAGATGCCTGATTTTCACAGAGATCAGGATCACACTGGCATAGTTCTGTGCATGGTAGTCCACCTTTTTAACAAGAAAAGGCACCCTTACAGCCACCTCTTTCCTTCACCTGCAGTGCACATTTTTGAGAACAGCAGGTGGTGCTGGTGAATCTGACATCCACTTGTAACTAAGTTGTCCATTCTCGATATTCCATGGCCTACTGGGGAAGGTGCATGAATGTACTGTTCAAGGCATCGGCGATGATTTGCAGTTCTTGATTTTTTTGGGAGTCTTCTGGTCTTGCCTTGTGATTTCTTCTCGTAGGCTGTTCTAACAGGAGTGAAGATAAGCGAGGCTTCAATTTTTGCTTTAAATAGGAAGCATGTCTGTCAACACTGTCATCCAGATTCTCTACTTTTCTCACAGTTTTGATAATAGTTCCTGCAAGGTGACCATCCTGTAAATCTACTCTCTCTGGATTATACATTCTTTTACTATATCAGTAGAGAACATTTCAAATGCCTTGTTGCTACTGTAAGACATATGTTCACGTTTTCCATCAGGCTTGTTCAGGGGTTTTTGAGTCAAAAAACCAGTATAGTCTTTATAACAGGATCTATGGTAACGTACCTCTATAGCAACAGGGTCTTTTCCAAGCAGATCTACAAGGATGGCATCATCATTCAGTTCCTCTGCAGCTTTCAGTAATAAACCACCTGCAAAGAGAAAAAAAATCCCAATATAGAACAGATTGCAAATGAATGATAAAGAGAAAGGTGGTATTTTACTAGAAAATGGACGTATCCAACAATGACCTTGACCCCAAAGTTTCAATTTTTTTTATCAGCTTTAAGGTAGAGACAAATATGATCATAGTTTAGCTAACCAAGTATATGGGGGTTTTTTTCAACTGTTCCCTACCCACCCAAAACGAATGCATTCTTAACAAAAGTTGTCCCCAGTAAAGAATTCAAACTATTCTGGTATATTCTCGAATAAAAAGTAGAGGATATTAAATACAAATTTTGCATCAACTATGTGCAATGTGAACATTTTTTTTTATTAATATCTGTAACACTTTACTTTCAGAATCTCAGCAAAATTCTATTCATATCTTCAACAAAAAAAATTCAACTCACCTGATGTGTACTCACAACGTGAGAGTTTTTCCCGCTGTCTTTTCCGGTTATATGAATGCTTCGCATATTTTTTCTCCTTTACATATGATGCATCGCTCTGGCAGCAAGTTGCTGTTTCTACTCTTTAGCTGGTTACTTGTACTACTGCTACTTGCTTGGGGATTCTGTACCTGTCGAGTGCTTTTCCTTGGGGTCATCTCATCAGCACACCTTTCAGGGATGGGTTGAACCAACTTAGCACAGCGCTTGATTACCCTATTTATTTTAGTTATGTCAGTTAATTTTCTATAACATGCCATTTGATAACCATCAGCACATTTATAACCAGCTGCATATTCCACAGCTGAAGAACAGTATTTCTCTGCAATTTCTCTTTCTACACCATCTCAATACTTCCATTTCTCTGCTGAGTCTTTAATTTTTTGTAGAGATTTGTCAGAAGTCTGTAAAATTGGGCCATCTTCTTCAATAATAACATGTATACAACAACCCATGGGGGCTGCCATCTTTGTTGTGATCTTCATGGCATCTTATTGGCTAATACTGCCAACCTGCCACCTAGTGCATAAGTTGCCAACTAGGGTACAGGGCTGACATCATCTGATCTTTATGGCATCTGATTGGCTAATACTGCCAACAAAGTATCCTTCCACCTATTGCATTACTTGTGAACTAGGGCCTATCTAAATGTTCTTTTGAAGGCTAAAACACAAAAATGGACAAGCTAAAGAGGCAGGAAGTACATGGAAATAGTTATAATATTACATTCCCTATTTTATCAAAACTAAGTTGCCCCACCAGATTTGCGATGACTTGACAACTTACAGATTTTGCCCATGGCCTATTACCATGCTTTATATCTGCTTATTACAAATGTTTTTTCAAACAAGGGTAAGATATCAAGAACAATCCTGTAACATATTTGGGATTGTTGAATAAATATTCTGAAATGTTTTGCAGATTGTTCGTTCAACTTTCCTAAAACTAAAAACATGCCTTTGATAAAACGAAAGTATTCTAAAAACACCAATCACAACACAAAAATATTATGAGGTATTTAAAAATGTTATTGAAGAATGCCCTATTATATTGTCACCTAGTTATATCAAAATGTTAAAACAACAGCAACAATTCAATATCATTGTCTTAATACTGAAAAGGTTTTTTCTTTTTTTATTTTGAAATTGTTAACAACCATTGGTCATGAGATTTTTTTAAAAGGCTACATTTTATGCTGAAATTAGATAGATAACTATTGATAATCATTGACTTTAACCTAACATATCATTACGGGCCTTGATTTCAAATTGTAGATTTCCTAAAAATCATAATATACTAGTATGTGTCATTTATAAAGGTATTGACTAGGGGAGACCAAAGAATATAAGTAGCTATCTCTCCTACCTAGGAATCATGATTTGTGCAGTGTTCTTTTCAAAGTACGACTGACCAAGAAATCCCTAACATGGGGTTTTCAAAGGTGTGGTTGATACGGGAGATGGGTAAGTACATGAATTTTTAAAAAAGATTAAAGGCACACCTATCTGGAAAAGTTAAATATTTCATATAATCTTATATGATGTTGAGTAAATGTTACAAATATTAATAAATATATTTTTTTAAATATTGTGAAAACATTTTTACGAAACATGTGATGAATAATCATACCTTTTGCAATATTTTATTCAAGTATTTTAAAATAATGTAAAAATATAAATTCAAAAATTATAAGAAATGTATGTTAAATACTTTTCAAATCAAACGTTATAATATTAGTAAACACGTTCAGTGACCTTTCACAGATATTGGGTAAAACATTTTGTAGACTTAGCATAAATGCTTTGTGTTTGCTGGGAGTGGCCAAAATAAGAAAACAACACAAAAATAACTGAAAAGTGACTTTTGTCAAAAATTGAAATATTGAAGTTATACGTTGGATACATTCTAACAGCTCCATCAAAAATCTCACATCTCTCATAGGGAGAGGCACACGTACGTCACGCAACATTTTAATCTTGATGCACACGCCTTACAGTCTCAGAGCAATCGTTTGGCTACAAGAGCCAGTTTTTTACACGTGTTAGAAACAACTTTCGATATATGGCAATCGTGTTGTATTATCTATATTCTCGTAAGTGTCGTCTTGCAATCATGTTGTAGTATCTATATTCTCATTAGTGTCGTGTTATTTCTCATTAAAATGAATCATAATGCAGTCTTGTTTAGAACATTTCAATTACTTTTCTCATTCGTGTTGCTATGTGAATAATCGAGTTGTTATCGTGTCAGCCATTCTCCCTTAAGGGTCCACATAACGAGATTTGCGTGACCCTCGACCCCCTAGGGAAAAATACTGCATGAATACTGGCTTACTTGGTATCAGCCAGTAGCTAGGATCAATGTGCATCAGAGTCATGCATAACTAGTGTCCTAACTCTAGTAGAAATTTTTTTTCTGAGGCCGGAAGAGCAACAAGGCGAAACGGACTAACGTGTCCTCAGCAAAGGTTAAAATATGATTTTGTGTGAAAAGATTAAAAAACCGGATTGTTTTAGGAAAACCTCATCTATATTTATTGGAAATATTTTGAAATTTGATATTTCTGACGCAAGAACAGAATATTTCATTTTGAAATATACTTTAGGTAGGTCTGTACACGTGTCTTCAATTTTTGTTTGTACATTTCGCATCAAGCTATTTTATGCGGGACATGTACCATATTAAATAGTATTCAATGATTTTTTGGTCTCTACATCTGCGGAAACATCTCAACTTTTCGATAAAATAACAAAAAGTCTGAGACCAAGTTTTAAGAAAGGCCCACAGACCTCGAAATGGGGTAAGGTTGGTGCGTATCGATAACAAGCGCAACTTACGATCGCATTATACCTCCCTATACATGTACTCGTGGAAGATCTTCTTTTTGCATCTAAAAGACCTTCAGGCATAGTACAAATAACGATTGTAACAAATCCAGAAAGAATTATTTCTAAGCCTGCAGGGAAGCATAAGTTCGAAAAACCGTCACGTACAAACGTTGTGTAAGTTTCTAGGCAATCCGACATTGCCATCTATCGACAAGCCTACAGACTAAAATAATGAGGTTATGGCCTCGTTTTCATTTCTGACGTCAAGAAGGGATGTTAGGCCATGCTGCCAGACTCGTCAGAATCAGCGGTGAGTGTTTTTTTCATAAAATTTTTCGATTTCTAATCATGGGATCTTCGAAAAATCGGTGTCATTTTAGGGGTAGGCTAGCATAGAAGCTCCGCTAACAGAAATTTTAAGATGTCTGTGCGTAATTTGCCGTAAGTTTAGACAACTTTGAAATGTTTTGCTCGTAAATGAATCAAAACAACATGGCGGGGGGGTATTTACATCTCGATTTGAGTTGAGGACATTTTCGTTACGTGTTGTTTCATTTGTGCGTTACGTTTTTGAGGACATGGCTTATTTTGACACTTTTCTTTACTTTTTCAGCTGGATAATGTATTCTACACGGCTCAGACCCCTTCCCCTAAGCAATGCAGAGCGGCAACGGCGATATAGGGCGAGGAAAATTGCTGCAATGGGTGATACCTTCTTGAAAAGAGAAAGTGAAAGGGTCAAAGCTTATCAGAAGATGGTAGCAGACATGACCGACGAGGAGAAGGCAAATAGCAGGAGGTTTACCAATATCAGGGTCAGGAGACACCGTAAGAAGAAGCGGGAAGAGAAACTGGCTGCTGAGGCTGATGTGGAGGAAGATGAGGACTGGTCAACTGATGGATTTAACAGTGATGATGATGATGATGATGAGACGGATGATGGTGGTGACAGCAGTGATGGTGGTGATGGAGCGCAGGAACTCAGAGGTATGTATTTCAATATTCATTCATTTATTTATTCGTGCACTTAGATGTTCTCGCTGTGAATAATAAGGTAAGTGTTTTATATTCCTGTTAACCTGCTGATTTACTTCTGAATGTATGTACTGTTCTGAACTGGTGCTAATCATTTACTACATATACCTACCTGATATGTGTCTTGAATCTGCTTAGAAGTAGAAATGTTCTGAACTGATGCTAATATGTATTGATCTGTTAATTAATGATATTTGTCTTGAATCCCACTTGGAGTAATGTTCTGAACTGATGCTGATATTAATTGATCTGTTAATGACTACAATTGCAAATATTATAACCACATACCTACCTGATATTTGTCTAAGTTAAACTTTGAAACAGCTTTCGTGACACTCTTTCTTCCTTTTATTCATACATTTGTTTATTTGTCTACTTTCAGGTACACTGATTGTGAAATTCCCCAGAAGGAGGAAAAGACAAGCTGCAGCTGTAGCCACTTCAAAGTCTCCTCGAAAGAAGAGAAAGAAACATGTCGCCGAAGTCGGTACTGGTCCAAAGTCTACTACTCAAAAGAGGAAGAAGAAACGTGTCGCAAAGGCTGTTTCAAAATTGAACCGACAGGTTACAAAGCATGAGGAACAGATTAAGAATATCAAAGCTCAGAAACAGGAATTCCAAAGGAGATGCAAGAAGCTGGAGGAACTGATGGAGAAGAAAGGATCAAGTGACATTACAAGTGCTTGTAGTAGTACTGTCACATCTCCAAGCCAGGGGACTACAGTACATGATAGGTGGCCTCCAGTGTTTCATCCAGTTCCAGTGGTAGTGCTAGAACCACTCGAAGCTATGCAAGCTGAGCAAGGCATCACTGCTCAGACACCATGCAGCAAGACCAACCAGCTCATTCGAGACAGTGGCCTTACCCCAAGGAAAGTCCCAGCCGGCATCAAGAAGAAACTGATCTATGCGAATGTGGTGGAGGATGAACTACAAATTGCAGCAAAGAAAAGTGACCAACACAAGGAGGTTGTGGTATCACTTCTCAACGGCAAACAGCTCAAGAGATACAGAATGAAAAAGCATCTCAGCCAACAGTTGAATGTCTCAGAGAAGTTCCTTTACACAAGGAAGGACAAGTCTCCCAAGTGTCTCGAGAGAAGGCGGCTACTTGCCAGACAGAAAGAGCTCAAGAGACAGGTAAGGTCTTTCCTAGAGAGAGACGACAACTCTAGGATGAACCCTGGCAAGCAGGACTGCTTGACAGTTGATGGAGAGAAGGTCCAAACAAGGATCCTCAATGACTACCTATACATCTTATATGAGAAGTTCATTGCTGAAAATCCACAAGTGAAGAAGAGCAAGTCATCTTTCTACAAGCTGCGACCCAAGCACATCAGACATTCCAATTGCTTGAAGCCGAACAACTGCTTACAAGTGCTAGAAGAATGAACACTCCACCTTGCATCTCAGATCCCTGAAGAAGGTACTCACAGAACCCCTCACTCCAAGTCCTGATGTCTTTGTGAAATCTTACCAGACGGAAGAGGCAGTTAAGGGGTTGGTGGATAAAGTCACAGCCACTGAGGTTACTGTCCAGCAGTGGCAGAAAGTTCTAGATGCGAGAGATGGCAAGCGCAAAGTCAAGATTGTCAGCACCGACATGCCACTGTCAGAATTCAAGGACAAGTTTGTCCAAGACTTTGACAAATTCACACTTCATTTTCAAAGTTAATTCAAATGTTCTGTTGGATGTTTAAATGTTAAGGTTTCATAACGTCTATGCATAATCATTGCATCTGTTCTTGAAGTATTAGGGATGCTGGTTTAAGGTGTAAACCATTTTTATATATTGTATAATTCTCAAAATGATTCACAAATGACATTGTGAAGATGTTTTATCTCCAATAACATTCCATCTATGTGATTTATTCAATGTGACAGTTGTGTTGAATTTTAGTTTGCAAGTATTAACTTACTTCCTTTAATGATGTTCAAAGGTCCAATCATTTTGGAGAAGATCTGCGCAACTTACATAACTTACTAAAACACTCCATTTTGAAGTTCAGTAGTAGTGTAAAAGTGCTGGGAAACGTGCAATATTTATTTTGTTTGTCTCATTCTGTTTTTATGAGTGGACTTTTAAGTATTTAAGGGTGCCATTGTGCCGCTATGTGATCATTAATGTGATAATTCCATATCTGTGTCATGAAAAAACCAGATATTTTGTACTGATCAATGCTGTGCCAAAGCGATAATTTTGATGTGATTTCAATAGCACAATGTATAACTTTCCTATATATATGGTAAGAATGGACATTAGATGCTTACCTACCTAATTTCAAAGCTTCACATTGAGATACAACTTAAGGTAGCAGACCTGAAACCTACAAACTATTTTAGTCAAAACTTCAATGCAGGTCAGTGTGAAGAGATGTTGTCCAAACTAGCTTCATGCAGTTGGAAATTGTTTCCATCATTATGAAAAGGTCAAATAACTATGAGTAGTACAATATAATTCACCATTATAGCCTTTGAAAGGTGTTGCCAAGCGAGAAGATATACCTCATTTTAATTCATTTTATACTTTTATACTTTGAAGTGCCTTCTGGGTGAAATTTAACATACCAAAGTGGCTCAGCCTTGCCATCGATTGTTGGGATAGGTGCATGTGATATCTATGTATATTTTAATTTCGTATTTGACAGGTTTCTTCAATAAACCTTTTGATTTTTAGACTGTATTCATGTGTTTTCCATTTTACCATTTTCTGCAACCTACAAACGAAAAAAATCCTAGCCTCATCGCCAACTGCAATGAAGTCCAAATTAACAAATTAAGTTAATTAGGTGTCTTTCGGCCTATTAAGATAATTTCTGAACATAAATATTAATTTTGAAAAATTACAAATTTCTACATAAAAATATCGCAACTTACGAAACGTTTATCAATGCGCTATTACCAGCGATGCTTTCACCTATGCTCTACATCTTTTGGGCCAGTCACAGAGCACTAATTTGTCATTTCCCTGAGATAGGTTAGACTATTTTTCAGAAAGATCTCTCACTTTTACAGCTAAAGTTAGACAATACTTTCAGGACTTCATTGCAGTTTTGAAACTGTACCTCACAAAACAGTGGCAAAATGATGAAAAAACAAGTGAAATATATGCAAAAGCTGTATTTATTTGAACCATCATACAGTTTACTTCATAAAAATAGCATACAATGGGGTATTAGCCTTTTCAATACATTTTTACAAGCCTGAAATCAAATAAAGGTCATATTTTGAGTGGTCCTCTGAAATTTGGATAGCCTCAACTTCAAACTGCTGTAAAAAATTTGTCTGAAGACTTTGTAGGCAGATTTTTTGGGCTTTTGCCCTTGAGATATACTAGTTTCAGAAAAAATTAGTCTCAGAAAGATCTGTGACACAAACCCTCGTGACCAACTTCCAGCCCCAATGTGGACCCATAAGGGAGAATGGCTGGTGTTGCATTCTCAATGCAATCGCGTATAGGGTTCAATTATTTATGACCAAAAGACAGCGCTAGCTACGTTTTCTTCGTACTTCATAGCATGTATGGTAGTCTTTTTGAAGTCTTGTTAGAAATCGTGTTACAGATCATCATCTTATCTTTTGGTGTTTGTAATGCCGCAAATACCATTAATTCAAACAAACGAGTTTATTTCCAATAAGTTTGATACTCAATGTTTTCGCCAATAAATGGTAGCAAACTTGTAAGGAACAACTTGTTAAGCTTTTGGTGTATATGCTTTAATTATGTTTGAAGATACATTGTTTGGGAACAGAGTTGGTTCTTAACTCTATTGTGTGTACACATTTTTCATAGTAAGGTAACTTATCCGGTTGATAACTTTGACTCAATATTTCTTTAACACTGCTTTCATTTGACAATTCAGCCTATGCAAAGTACAACTTGCCTTGAAAATCGTCTAATGAAAATATATTAAGAACTACAAAAAGTATCTTCCCATAAGGATGTAATTTTGGGCGGGTAAAAAATCCTGGAAAACATTCATAGTGTTTTCAAACAATGCTCTCATCTACAATTATGAAACCAGGGACTTTCAGATTTTACTTTAAAGGTCGATACCAAAAGCAACCGTTTCAACTTTTGCCATAGCAAACATGGCATTGCATTTTCTCATGATTATGTATTGGATTACATAAAGATTGAGTGAGTCAGAAGACAATGCGTCTTGTGTGTTTGTACTGACTATATAGGACAGACCTAGACTTTTCATGCTTTAACGCTAACTTTAGGAATTAGCTCTTTAGGCATGAGCTACTCTATAAATGTTTGGCGGCACTGATTGTCTTATGATACATCTTAGAAATTATATATGTATTTAAATATTTGAAGGAGAGTTGGTGTAAGTATTATAATTATCATTTTACCTTCAACTACATTTGGAACTATTATTAAGCCAGTAAGATTTTATCAAAATTGGGAGGGTGATTTTGGCCGCGGTAGGAATTGATTGTTTAAAATGTATCTGCTGAAATGTAAAACTATATGATGTTATATTCTTAAGATCGAAATCAAAGGCAACCTTATCAACCTATGGGATGCTGGAAAAACGGACCGTTGCCTTCACTTGAGGGAAAGGCCAGCCAATTAGACGGCAACTATACACGGCGCACTGATGCCATTTATAAATGCTATAAAGCTGCCAGAGAGAGAGGATGGTCCGTGTTTGCAGTTTCAGATGGAGGCCAATGTAGGAGTTCTGCAAATGCTGCTGATATTTACAAAGAAAATGGAATGGCAGTTTGTGAGTTGGGACCAGGAGCTTTTGCGATTTTTGAAGGCAAAGGAGGTTCAGGCAGTAGCAGTGTGTATTACGCAAGTGGTAAGTGATAACCTAAAATTTTATCAGGTAATTAAAATAATATTTTGATAATAAATATGGTGCCCTTTCCACCTATAGCATTGGAACGCTCAAAGGAAAGAGAGTGGACAGATGTTGCTGGTCAAGGAAGTCGATTTGGAATTTGGAATTTTGTTTTTCGTCACATTTCTGCCATATTGTGGCTAATTCTTGACTGCCCAGTTATAAGTAATGGAGGAAACTGGTGAAAAACACCGACTTACCCGAAGTCTCCATGTAATCAAATTAAGTATTGCACAGAATCAGCAGTCTTAGTAATGTTGTCTGGGAGCTCCTTCCAAGTTGAAAGTGTAATCCAAGACCTTCTCAGATTAGAGTAAGGTATCTTTACTACTGATAGATTCTTTACAATTGACAAGATTGTCCTTTTCCTCTGCTGTCTGAAAAGCAATTCTCACACATATAAACATCATGTATTTAAAAGTCAGATGCCTTAACACTATACCCATTAGATATCAACTACACAAACTCACGTAGAAATACTATAGAATGGCTAATTTTTCTGTGTGTTTTATTTTCCCGTTTTCTCCTTGGAATAATTAACACAGGGGAAATCTATACAGTTCATGTCCGGACTTAATAAACACAGAAAATTCAGACAAACCAACCAGGGCTTGACAGTCCCCAGAAGGACCAGGTAGGCAGGCGGGCATACCTGAACCCAGAATCAGGTAGTCCCGCCACCATTTTAGGTGGTCCCTCCACTTTTTTCGCTACCATTTTGTAGTGTTTTAGTGGGGAACTTCCGCAGGATTCAGGACTAAATGAATCCAACTTAAGATAGCCTGACGTGGCTGTTTTTGGAATTTAGATCCCCTGGGAGATGGGACTCTGCTATTTGTTGAGGGCTGATGTGGCGGGGAACAATCGCTAATTGCACTGGATGACCACTTATGATGTTATGACTTCTGCTCAACTATGTGCTACTTCAGATAACATCACCGTTGATCTATTTCTGGACAGGTCTCCAGACTGGTTACAGTCCACTAGCCACGTCCGTTGCTGCAATTAAGGCCCTGCATGTGCAGATACCAATTTATATTTACTTTCTGGTATAAAACATATGTCCTCTTTTCTGAAAAAATAGAAACGGGAACACCAAAAAGTGAGAAATTAGAGAAAATTGTCACACAGAAAAATTAGCCATTCTACAGTAGTATTCATTCATTTTTCTATGCATTTTACTGCCCCACACATAGTCATGAAATTTGTAAGGAGAAAGCTCTCCTATGTTCCTGATTTGGATGATTCATTGTATCAAAACACTATTACATCATTCGATTTTTTAAGAGCTGGCTTTAAAGATCGTCCCATATTGTGTGTTACAAATTGGTCTTGTTTCGATTATATTCATGGAATTAAAACCCTGTTGTTTTTTAAAGGCTGGTTGTCGTCTCTGCCCTATGAATATATGGGATGCGTTAAATTTGAAATTGGTTCAGTTCCTACATTGGAAGGCGAAGCCAAGCAACTGGATGGTAGTTATAAGCGCCGTGAAGATGCAAGGTGTAAATGCTATGATGCAGCGAAAGAGAGAGGCTGGTCTGTGTTCACACTTTCAGATAATGGGGCATGCAATAGTGGTCCAGATGCACTCTATACATACCGAGAAAAAGGTCCTGGCAGCTGTGGATCTTACAGTGGTGGTTCCAACACGGCTGCTGCTTACATCGTAATTGGTAAGCAATTTGCATCATACGCATCAATCGTACTTCAATTTATTATAGCTAAACCTCTATAGATAGTTTACACTTGTTTCAAATGTTATACGCATAAGGTGCCCTTCTGTGAAATGATTTGACAAGCCACTTGCATTTTGGAAACACAAGGTATGCGATCTTAGATTCCCTTTTGAATAAGTTTGGAAGCGTTGCAGATACCCGTGCAGGTAAGAACCATTACGTTCATGGATTACTTGCTATAGACGTAAGGGTTATGCCACACATCGCTTAACATTGCATTTGTCCTGGACATTCTTATGAGTATAGTATGCACACATTTATTATGTTTTAGATAGTGCTTTCAAATAAAGGGACTAGACCAGTGAAGGAAATACAATAGGGTATCGTATTGAGTCCTATTGAATATTTAATGATTCTCCAAAACCTAAAAACTCCTACTGATTAGGTAAATTGGCCAAGTGTCGGTTAGGGATAAATACCCTACTTATGTCACAAATATCTTACTTATGTAACAAGAGGTTTTCCAAAAGAACAATATGTAAAAACATGGGTTGAATAAAAATTAATATTGATTCTACATATCATTTCTCAGACTACCTGCATTATGGTTGTCTATTCAAACCTCCTTGTACCACACAATGCAGATAGATTATTTCCAACAAGAGCACTATTAATCCCTAAAAATACACATATGTTGGCACATTCTTTCATAAGGTCAAGGTTATTAAAGCTATATTCTGATCATCAGGTAATTCGTCATGTCCATCGGCTCTTACATCACCTGCTCCAAGTGTGACTCATGCTCCAAGCTCATCTGCTGTGCCTGTTCCAACTCAAGAACGTCTGTCAACTGTACCAATTTTATCTCCTGCACCTGGAGTGAAGATTTCATGTGGAGAGAGAATTGACATTCATATTGGGGATAACAAGTAAGTAAAGAAAGTGTGTGACATAACAGCACATTTTGTTTCATGTTTTTGACTGGCAGTTTTTCTTTAAAATAGCAATTCATTTACAGTTTCTTTGATGCTACCATATTTGTTCAATTGAAATTCATAATGTAGATTGCAAAGTAAATCTAGCCATATCATGTATTGCAATGTACTTACAAGTGAGCCATGACAATGATGTGTTGTCCTATCAACTATTTCATAAGTTGTTGTGCTTTATTGAACTTAACAGAAGCAATAATATACATTGCAAAGCCATTTGATGTTTTCATTCTGGATGTTGATATAATCTAGTAGCTACTCGAGTTTTCACAAAACGAACACTATACTCTTCTTGTTAGGATATGAAACCATTAATTGCTTTACAATACTCAAGCAGGTGTTAAGAAACAGACAATATTTCAATGGATGCATGTTTCTCTACATTTGAATGCATAATGAATGACTTATTTTGCTTTTTACTGTAGTGTTATCGCTGGTGCAAGTAACCTTCACCTCTCAACCACAACTGGGGCAACTTGTTCAGCAGTGAAAAAAGGTGGCAGCTTCTCCTTCAATATTGGTTTAAATGATTGTGGCACAGTAGTTACGGTATGTATATTGTCAACAAATGTGCTTATCAAAGCTCTGCCAAAAAGTGTTAGGCAGCTTTTAGATACTCTTGTACACAATTAACATACCACTGATGATATTTCTACCTGTCTAAGCATATGGATTCGCTTTCTATTAGCTGTGCAGAGGTCCTCATTGTTTTGCTACGGAAAGTGATGAAATAAGAGATTTTGTGATATAATCCATCTAAAGGAATTTGCTATACATTCAAATTGTAAGGATTGGAACATTACTCTTTCTCGTGATAGTAGAATACTTGCTTTGTCCTATTTAATACCATGCAAGGAATATCCTCGAAGTGATTGAAGAAAGATATCATTGGGCTTTTAATACAAAATGAACGGATAAAAGGAAATATCTTAGAAACAATTTTGAATTTGAATTTCGTTTTTCGTCACATTTATGCCAATTGTGGCTAATTCGAAACTTGCCATTTGTAAATAGTGGAGGAAATTGGAGGAACCGGCGAAAACCACTGCCTGACTCCAAGTCACTGGCAACTTTCTCACATGCCCAGGCCGGGATTGAAACCCAGGCAGTGGTGAGAGACAGAGTACAATCAGTGGCGGTGCCTTAGACCACACGGCCGTCATAGCAGGCCTACATTAGAAACAAAACCAATTTCTACATAGGTAAAGCTAACTATGTATGTGCATATATTTCTTCCTGCCAATACTTAACTGTATATTTGCCTTTTTACAGAGCACAGAGGAATATATTGTTTATGAGAACACAATCCGTGTTAACAATAAGCTGACAAAAGGCATGATTCATCGTCAACATGGGAAAGCTATAAGCTTCAGATGCCGATATAACAGAAAGAACAAGCTGCACCATGTTGAGTTTTCTGGAGCTGTCACGTACGTATATGATACATATGAACATTCAAACATGAAATGGCAATTTATGAGAACTAATGCACTGATCATTAAGTACATAATATATGCTCTATCAAGTTGGTGCATACAGTATAATCTTAAACATGTCTGAGAAATCACAGTGCATATTCATTCTTTCATTCATGATATGAAGTTTAAGAATGGTTGTAGTGAATCAGTTGAATGGCCTACATGGACAATATAACTTATGGGGTATGTGTAGCGAAAATGGATAATAACTGCTCTATTTCTATTATATTGAAAATATAAACATGACTTGTTCCTTCCACTTCCAACTCCTGAGTCAATTGATTAGTATGTTTAAAATCTAATTTCAAGTACCATTTTATTGCAGCCAAATTCAATACAATGCAACAGAGTATGGATCATTTGATCTTTCCATTGGACTTTACAAGGAAGAAAAATTCATTCAGTCAGTAAAACCCAATGAGGCTATAGATGTGCTTAAAACTATCTACGCAAGGCTTAAACTCAGAACCAGTGGTCGATCAATCAAAATGGCTGTTCAGTCTTGCATCGCCACCCCCTATAACACTCCTCCGGCTGATACCACCTATACATATGAACTTATCAATAACAGGTCAGGTTTTCGTCACACATTTTCTTGAATTAATATATGTAAATAGAAATACATGAAAAAGGCATAAGTGTACAGTGACTGGATGAGAAACGATTTTGTAATTAATATAATTATTATTCTATCTTTGTGAGAAATGATAAAACACTATAACCTATTAATCTCTTAGTAGTGATAGTCCATGCACTTTTGGAAAAAATGGATAAATGAATATTCAAAGTTATTCTCCCTAGATTGAGCATGTGTAACATTAGAAAATCATTTGTGCAAGCACTAGTTACACGATTACAATACATTGCATTCTTAATTTCTGTTACATGAAGTATGAATCAAAATAGCCAATTGCTAGAAAACTTAAGTGACATTGAAATAATATTATACAAGGTATTTTGTTCAGCTGTTGAGCCAGATTGGCCTAATTGCAATACACATGTTTGGCATTTTAATGGGCTGTCTATGGAGCCTTCTGCAACCAAAATGGGTTCTCATTATCTGCCTCATAGCCATATATGAACTATGCGGTTGAATGCGACATGAATTCAAAGCAAATCTGAGATTGGCAGGCAGTTTGCAGATATAGGACATGTTTAAATCATTTGCTCCTAGGGTAAACATATAGGCTCTGACAACTTAAGTGATAACTAAATTCATAAGTATTAGTTCATTGCAAAAATATAAGGGGGAGTTTACCCAAACAACAAAATTAAATTTCAGACAAAGGTTTCTCAGTATACTACTTTGTTAAAAAAAAAATTCTTTGACAAGATATTTCTAAGGAAAAATTCTCAGACTATTTTTAATTTTCAGATATAAATGGGTCAAACATTAGATTGAAGAAACTTTATTGATTATGGTGTTTTCTTCTCATTTTAGGTGCTTTGCCGACCCAACAGTGGGAGTTATAGATAAGAGAGATCCAAGAGAATTCAAATTTAAATTCCAGTCCTTTGTGTTTGCAAAACTTGGTGATACGGTATTTGTTCACTGTACGGTAGTGGTCTGTGAGGCAGGTGAAACCACACAAACATGTACAAATGTAAGTGATCAAGTTGCATTGTTAGTTGGGTAACACCTCTTTGTGTTTTTCATTTTAGAGAATCGATTTACATAGTATTTTCTGTTTGTTTAACTCAGTAATACGCTGAATTCCAATTAATGCTCAATAATTTTCAATTACAACCTTAATTAGTTTTTATTCAGTCACTTGTGGGTTCAGATAAGTTATGCAAATTCAAAGCATTCCTATAGGTAGTTGGAGGAACTTAATGAATTATATCTATACTAGCTATGGATCTGCTCTGTAAAATTCAAATATTCATATAGAATTTAACCCTCTGTTAATCCCATGTCAGTGAGAATCAAAGTATTTTGTAAATGTTATGTGTCATTCACCCATGCCAGAAAAAATACACTCCTTAGAGATCATTCATTTAAATTGAGAATGAAACATTTCCTCTGTTTTAGCCATCAGCACCTTGTTCCACGAAAGGGAGACGCTCACCTACAATGGGTGGTGCCAAGTATAGAAAGTATGCCATCACGCATGGTCCTTTCAAGCAGACCACTTGGAAGAGGTCACTCCATTGTGAGTACTTACTTCTTTTTGACGTTTACCTACTTATAACAGGGATGCCATGGTTGTATGAATGATATCTTAAACATTCCGATACACTTCATGAAGAGTATTTTATGTATCAAATGAAATTTTGTTGACATGCTCTGATTCTGTTCTCATTGTTCTATGTTGTGGTCTGAGCATGTAAGCGTCAGTAGGCAAAGATTGTGCCATTGCTAGTCAAAATATGTGCTCATTTTTCTGTCACACAAACCCTTAAGTACACTTTCACTAAATCATACTATGGATGCAATGCTTTAAACCATATAGTGATAGTCGTAAAAAGTATTGGTGTCTGCTTTTTTTTACAGTGACTACCAAGACAAGAAGCACAACTGGCAAGGATTGGAGAGTTCTTTCAGCAGTTGTCTGCGGGGGTCTTTTTGTCATTGTGGTTGCCTCCGTAGTCATATGGCGGAATAAGTACAGTCAACTGCATGGGTACACAGCGCCCTCTACAGAGTAGATACCACTCACCAAAGATTGTTTCTTTTATAAGGGTTGGGTATTTCATTTTTCTTTAAATGGGAAATCAGGATTAATTCCTCAATCTACATATGATTATATGTTTCTATCAATTGAGCCTGCTCTATAGAGATGTACTACATTTCCTTTCATGTATTAATGATTTAAGAAAATCAATAAAATATAAAATGGATGCAATATTGTTTTGATTTTTAATGTCTGTTGAGAATTCTACTTTGTATGTAAGCATTACATTATTATTCAGTTTATTTTGCCAAAAGTCTTCCGTTGAGGAAGAAAATTAGTTATTGACGAAGTGTCCTTTTAGGAAGTGTTACATATTACATGTTA